>OY757941.1:6474002-6611502 GCA_963585895.1 Sepioteuthis lessoniana
TTACGTCAGTGGGGTTTGACTCCTTCATAAACACAGAAAAAACATCAGGAGCTGCCGAATTATGCTACACGTTACCAAAATATTGGCAAACTTTCAACTTACCCTTTTCGTAGGACTGACTGGGTTAAGCAAAAATCTGATTTGGTTTTGTTTTGTTTGGTCTTATTTCATATCAACAATTGTAGGTTATTGTTGTGGCCCCGGAAAGGGTCACTAATGAAAACGCAAACATGGATATTAGATAACAGATTATATTACACAAGAAAGATAGAGTTACATAGAAAAGGTAAGAAGTCACGTACTGTTCGGATAACACCGATATTGATCTGCACCTATGGCAGCGAAATTTCTCAGAACTAATAACGGTGAGAAGAGTCCATTATGGTGAGATGGGTAAGTCTCCCACAACAGTTATCTAATGCCAAATCTATTTTTATACATTTAAACAGTTCTATTTTAAACAATCCAGTTCAGCATGAGAACAATTTTTAATTAACACACAGTTAAATGTAAAAACTTCTATTTCAAACAACTTAGTTTAGCAATTTAAATGTCAAAACAGTTTTATTTCAAACAATTCAGTTTAGCATAAATAGTTTCAATGGTAAACAGCTCTATTTGACCCATAGATAGGACCCTATCAGGTGCTACCACTCTGGGTCAGAGTGGACCTAGAAGCGATGGCAATGAAGGGGTACTCCACATTCCCCAAACCTCCAGCATTACTGGAGCCTCACTATCAGATTGTTTAGTGTCATATGGAGGATACTCGTTGGGAGGAAATCTTACCCTTCTGAAGAGATGCAGACGGTGTATTCTGCAGCTCCAGCTGACTGGGCAGCAATCAGTCTGAGAGAAGGAAAATTTTTGACGAATCCTAGTATTTGTATAGACCTATTACAGTGATTATATCTCATAGCCCAGTTGGCTGGGTCTGTTGGATACGCAGACTACAGCTCTTTAGAAGGTTAACACCTACCCTCAAACGAGTGTCCTGAATATGACACTAAACTGGATCTGATGGCGAGGTTCCACTCCTGGAGCTTTGGGAATGTGGATTATTCTTTTATTGCCATTAATTAATTCTGACCCGGAGTGGTAAGATCTGTTAGGGTCCCATTCGTGGGTCAAATAGAAACATTCAATCATTCACTAAAATTGAAACCATTTAACTGTGTGCAAACAATGATTAATGTTAAATTGAATTAATAGTATCACATATCAATGCTTGAAATCATTTAACTGTGTGCCAACAAATAAATAATCTTGAATTGAATAATTAAATTTAGATTGAAATAATTGAAACCATTTAACTTTATGCAAACAAATGAATTCACAAATGTCACTAAACTATCTGATGGTGAGGCTCCAATCCTTGAGCATTGAGGAATGTGGAGTAACTGACAATTGCCATTACTCCCTGGTCAACTCTGACTCGGCGTGGTAGTACCTGCTGGGTTCCATACTTAGGTAAAAAAGAACTGTTCCATTTTTACTAGTTAGTTAGTTGAAACAATACAACTGTATGTAAACTGTTTGTATTTGATAGGAATACTTGATAAATAGAATTATGAATGTTAGATAGCAATACTTGAATCCATTTAACTGTGTGCAAACAATAAATAGCAATACTTGAAACCGTTTACCAGTGTGCAAACAATAAAAAGCAATGCCTAAAACCATTTAATTGTGTAAAAACAAATAATTGATTTTAAATAGATTTATTAATGTTAGATAAAAATGATTGACACCCAACAATACCTCCACTTCAGAAGCCACTACCCCAAAAACTGTATAAAATCCATCCCTTACACACTAGCACGTAGAATACACACAATAATCACCGATAACAACCTAAAAAAACACGTCTCAAAGAACTACACATAACCCTACACCAGAGAGGATATCCAACAACACTAATAAATAAAGGGTTGAAAATAGCAGAAAAATACCCCAACGAAAATTGAGGAACCCGGAAAAACACAACAACGAAAAACCTCTAGCATACGTCGCAATCTACAATAACAATAATCCAGAACTATTCACTGAAATAATGAAAAATCTTGAAGAAATTGAAAACAAAGACAAAATCAATAAATACTACACACAACAAAATTAATTAAAAGCTCGAGACAACCCAAACATCTGAAAAGAATACCCACCTCTTCTACATTCAGAGAAAACACAACACAAGGAGTTACCAAATGCAAACATCATCATCATCATCATATCGTGCTGGCAGCACGGATATCCTTGACCCTCTCTCGCCACTCCTCCCTATCGTTCATCGCCCTAGGCAGGTCTTCAGGGCAACATCCCGTATCCTCACATAGCTGCTGAATGTACGTTCGTGCTGGTCGTCCTGCTTTTGCGCGGCCATGTGTGGGGATCCATAAGAGTACATCTCTTATGAGTTCATCTCTGCTTCTCCAGCAATGTCCTGCATGTCTGGTTCGCCTAACTTGAATAGTTTTCGTGATAGGGGGCAGGTGGCCGTACAGTTGGTGTCTTGTGGGGTGTTGCTGCCAGGACTTGTTCAGGATTGCACGCAGCATTCTTGTGTAATTGCCATCTAGTTTCTTCTCCAGCCGTTTTGTTAGCGTCCAAGTAGTGCATCCATATAGCAGTATCGATGTGACCGCTGTCTGGAAGAAACTGCGTTTCATTTTATCGGTTAGGTCTGATTTCCATATAATCGATAGCCTATTGATAGCTGTCCATGCTTTCGTTAACCTCGTTTCGATGTCCTTTTCGGTTGATTCGACGCTGCTTCCTAGGTACGTGAATTTGTCTACTAGTTTAAGAGGGGTTCCTTTTAGAGTGGAGATGTCCCCCGTAGTAGGTTTTATCTTTCAATATTTCTTGGATTTTGGTTTTGTAATACGCATATATATATATATATATATATATATATATATAAACAGTATTTGGCATTAATGACCATTAAGGGTTGATATGCCATTGAACCAATTAACCTAACTTAACTATCTGTTTTCGCCCCACCCAATCGCTTATTGGTAAAATAGGCAGATGACGTTTTTTTTTTTTACCCAAGGTTGGCAACCATTCTAGGAAAAGAAAAACTCTGAGTGAAAACCATCTTACCTCCTCTTAAAAAGTGACCTTGAGTCACATTCTTCTCGTGGTGGAGGGATTGATTAAATGTATGCCATAAACCCTTTATAACAAAATTTCTGTAAGAACTTAAAAGAGATATGACTAATTTATATACATGGTGTCTTGTCTCAAAATAGATGCAACCCATTGATATGACAATGATTTATTTCTTAGACAAGAGCTCTGGCAGTCATTTGGAACACGTCCAGTAAAAAATGCATCCTTTGAGCTATAGACTCCAGATCAATGTTTTTTTAAATTATTATATCAGCTTCCAGGGTATGCAATCTTTTTGGAGTTCTTGCCTCAGTAATAAATCATTATCATATTAATGGGTTGCATCTATTTTGAGACCGTTTTGAATAATTTTTTTTCTCCAAATAAGTAGTGAGACAAAATGTTTTTTCCTCTCTTGTCTAAAGCATTGTGACCGAGGATTAATAGTTGTTATAGTATACTACCGGACATTGGCATAATGGTTAGAGTGTTCACCAATGGCTCGGGAGACCTGGGTTCAATCCCAGGTCGAGTCATACCAAAGACTTTAAAAATGGTACTTGATGCCTCATTGATTAACACTCAGGATTATAAGGTACAGATCAAGGGTAAAGTGGAGAAATCATGGGAAAGGAGTAGGGCCCTCCTCTACATTGTTTGTTCTAATCTTATTTATCAACCCTTCCGCTCGGGCAGGATATGACACAAGGTCAATTTTTAAGCGGAGTTTAACAGGTTTCAATTCAGAGTTTTCCTTCTCCTAGACTAGTTACCTCACCAAGGCTGAAGAACCCAGTCTGTCCTATTATTTACCCATAGCTGGAGGGAGAATAATTGGATTCATCCCTTTCCCAAGGGTATTAGTGCTATGTGTTGGTGTAGTAGCTATTGAAAAGGGAGCCTTCGGGTCACCCTCGACTGTAGTCGCCAACCTTACTTTTACTTATAGTATACTATTTTCAAATCCAAAACAAGAACACAACATTATTATTAAGTAGAGGTATTAGCAGTCACATTGGCCCCGTGTATTTTGAGACACCCTATATCTGGGATCATTTGTCCCATAATATGGTTTGGTTGTCATGGTACATCTTACACAGTGTGTTTTGGGCAGGAATGGCCAGACAGAGCCCATCCCTCTCCAGGTCTATAGGCTGTTTTAAATGCTGTGCTTTATTGTCAAAGTTAAAAAACCAGAAGGAAGATATTATTCACATGCATTAATTTACCTGACGTAGACGGGTAATTCAACTCGTGAGTTTATAACTAATTTCAGTTTCTTTGTTTAATGGCATGTTAACCTTCCTGGGTTATTCAATGTCTAAGCCACCCCTGTAGAAGAACAGTAGTGATGCTATCTAATCCATAGCTGGGAGGATTAGGGGCTTCATACCTTTCCCAAAGATATACGAGGTGCATACGATAAGTTTCCAGATTTTTTTCTTATGGGCACTTTTATTGATAGTACACATATGAAACTCTACTCCCCTTCGAAGTAATCTCCTCCAGCTGCAATGCACTTGTAGCGTTTCAACAACTTCTGGAAGGCTCCATGGAAGTCCTCTTGTGTAAGCGCGTCGATGACCTTCGTCACAGCCTCTTTCATCTCCTCAATTGTCTCATAACGACAGCCTCTGAGCTTAGGAAATAACCAAAAGTCACAGGGAGCAAGGTCTGGACTATAGGGAGGCTGATGAACTGTCTTGATGCCCATCTTGCTCAAATAGTCTGTGACAATGATGGAGTTGTGGATTGGTGCATTGTCCTGGAGGAAATGCCACTGACCCGATTTGAAGAGTGTTGGCCTCTTCCGACGGAATCTCTTCCTGAACTCCCTTAAAACCTTAACATAGTAACCCTAACCCTAACCCTTTGGCCAATCAACCCTGGTATTCTGACTTCCTTACTCCTCCCACTTATATCATCATCCCTCACAAACTCCCTGCCTTCCTTGACTCTCTTATGCCACTCAAAAACTGATGCTTGATTCATGCAAGATGCCCCAACAGCAGTCTGAAGCATTCCATAGGTTTCTGTGGCATTTTTTCCAAGTTTAAAACAGAATCTTATTGCATATCGTTCTTCTAAAGTGTCAGATTGCATTTTTAAAATTGACCAGCTGTGACAATCAGGCTTTAGTAGGGTGTATTCCAATTGCTGCTGTAGCTGTTCATTTGAACCTGAAATCATAGAAATTGGTCAATCATCTCATAAGATGTATAGCAACTTCCAAGAATCTACGACAATTTTAAATGCCCATTAAAAACCGCCTGGAAACTTATCGTAAGTTCGTAAGTGAACTTAATAACGCGACTAGAGATTGAACTCATGTACTTCGAATTGGCATTGCTGTACTTTAGTCATTATTCCTCCCTAAGATTTATTGGATTTCTGATTGAATTTTATGCTTTCTTACGAGTTGATATATAAACCAGAATTTTGCATCTTCCTCTCCCTTATCAGTGTAGTCCAGTGTAGTCACGTGAATAATAAACGGGCATAAAAAATGATATATTTTTTATACTAATCTGTCAGAAATTGGATCAGTTGCAGTAACGAACGAATTATTTACATTAATTGCTACACCAAATCTCTTTGTACCAAGAACATCGTAAAAAATAAAAGAAAAGAAAAAAGGAAAAAAAAAGGGCTTTGTTGTTGAGATTTCTATTCCTATATATAAGGCGATATTTGTCATGTATTGATCGATAACTGTTAGAAATAAACATTTAAATCAATTTCCGTGCCGATCGAATCCTTTTCGAAATGATAAACGTTACTCTCTCTCTCTCTCTCTATATATATATATATATATACTGATTGATTGGTTGGTTGTGTTTTATGGTATATCAACCCTTGTAAGGTATTTAATGACAAATCCTGTTAATACATATTTATTATATATGATCGTTCGAGGAATTTTTCGTAGATGAATTATTCTTAGACGAGTTAGAGTTCATTTGTATTCACATAGTTAAATGGTTTCAAGTATTGCTATCAAATATTAATAATTCTGTTAAACAATAATCCCTTGTAAAAAACTGAATACTTCTAATTGACTCGTCGTTTGGATTCCAACAGGTACTGGCTGTTCGGGTCAGAGTGGACTTGGGAGTAATGTCACTGTTCGGTTACGCCAAATTCCTTAAAGCTCGAGGCTTGGAGCCTCACCATAAAAAGTTTAGTGTCATAAACTGGACACTCACTTGGAGAGGGGTCTTAACCCCACCCCACTTGCAGAAGTTCTGTCGGCATATTCTACATCCCACCGACATGCACACACACACACACACACACACGTATATATATATATATATGTGTGTGTGTGTGTGTGTGCCTCAATTTCCATGGGACCCATGTGACAGCTAATAACTCTACTAATAATAATGCTGCGTTCTTTTTTTGTTTCTGATTAGAAAAAGTATACTATAACAATTATTAATCGTTGATCACAATGCTTTGGGGGGTATCCTCGTGGTGTAATGGTTAAAGCGATGGACTGCGGAATCGTAGTAAGCGAGTTTGTACTCCAGTCGCGCTATTACGTTCTCTTTCGGGTAAATACCCTTAGGAAAGGTATGAACCCTCTTATCCTCCCAGCTATGGGTTAAATAGTACCACTACTGTTCTTCTAGGAGAATAGCTTTGGCATTAAATAACCTGCAAAGGTTGATATGCCATTAAACAAAGAAACCAAACCAAACAATGCCTTGGACAAGAGAGGAAAAACATTTTGTCTCATTACAATTGAATGTTTTTTTGGTTTTTCTTCATTCATTCTGCAAGAAAAGGCGCGTCAACATTAAACATTGAATTTTGATTATCTTTTCACATGTTGTTAAATTTGATATCATTTGAATAAGAATTAGTCAAGAAATAATATCGATTTTTGAAACACCCTGTACCACTCAAATGAGAGGAATATTTTTGAAACACTCTGGGCAATAAATTTTGATAGAAAACTCAATAATTACCTTAAAGAAAATGAAAGTTTTATTCGTTGTTAATTTCTGTCTTGTAAATAAATCTTTTGTCTTGAAACTTTTTGAAAAAACTCATGTGTTTGATATTTCCTGAATATCAAACTTCACTACAAAGATAGATAAAAAAAAAAAACGCGGCAAAACTGTAGCTTTTGATTGGCTGAAAAGAAAAAAAAAAAAAAAAAAAAAAAAAGAAAAGAAAAGAAAAGAAAAAAAAAACGAAACAAAACAAAAGAAAACAACAAATATACAAAAAAACAACAAAACGAAATCCTTTCATCACGTTCATAAAACAAAGACCTGATTAAAACTTGCTTATGGCCAGGACCTCTGAGTCAGACATTTGTCTTTCATATATATATATATTAATATATATATATAAATATATATATATGTGTGTGTGTGTGTGTATGTGTGTGTTTGTGTGCGTGTGTTTGTGTGCGTGTGTACATGTGTTAACATATTTGTATATATATGTGCATGTGTGTATATTTGAGTGCATATATATATATATATATATATATATGGGTATAAGTGTACATTTATACGTATATATATATATATATATATATATGGGTGTGTGTGTTAACACATTTGTATATATATGTACATGTGTATGTATTTGAGTGCATATATATATATATATATATATATGGTATAAGTGTACATTTATACATGAGTGTGCGTGTATATATATATATATATGTGTGTGTGTGTGTGTGTGTGTGTTAGTATATTTGTGTATATATGTGCATGTGTATATATTTGAGTGCATATATATATGGGTATAAGTGTACATTTATACGTGTATATATATATATATATATATATATATGTATGTGTGTGTGTGTGTGTGTGTATACATGTGTTAACATATTTGTACATACATGTGCATGTGTATATATTTGAGTGTATATATATATATATATATGGGTGTAAGTGTACATTTATACTTGTGTGTGCGTATATATATATATATATATATATATACATGTGTGTGTGTTTGTGTGTGTGTGTGTGTTTGTGTGTTAGTCCCCCATGACATTATGGGTAACGTGTTAGTCTGTGATACATCGTGGTATTTAAGTTCGAACTCCAGTCTCGCTATTACGTTCACTTTTGGATCAATACTCTCGGGAAAGGAGGCATGAACCCTCTTAACACCCCAAAGTTATGGGGCAAATATTACTAACATTCTTCTATAAGAAAGGCTTTGGCATTAAATGATCCTCAAAAGTTAATACATATATATATATATATATATATAGAGAGAGAGAGAGAGAGAGAAGTTAATATATATATATATATATATATATATATATATATATATAGAGAGAGAGAGAGAGAGAGAGAGTGAATTGATAACAAGGTAATTCAAGCAGAAGAGATTTATTGAGAAACAAAATCGACATTATAGCGTTTCGGTTTTAATGAACCATCATCAGGACTGGGAAGGTTGATATTTCGTGATATAGAAATTTCCCCTTGTTTTTTTTCTATTTTTTATACATCCACCGTTGATTTAACATCACTAATATCATCCCTCCCAGTCCTGATGATGGTTCATTAGAACAGAAACGCTATAGTATCGACATTGTTTCTCAATCAATCTCTCCTTCTGCTTGGATTACTTTGTTATCATTTTTTTCTCTATATTGTCGGATTTTACTCCAGTATTTACCAATATATATATATATATATATATATATATATATATATATATATATATATGTGTGTGTGTGTGTGTGTGTGTGTGTGTGTGTGTATGGGTGTGAAGTTGGACAGCAATCTTTCTTTTAAGCATGTTTGATTAAAAAATAAAGACACATTTTGAATATATAATCTTATTAGGATCCTTTCAAGTTTTCCGACAAATGTTTTGGTTTTACAGAAATTGTCCCGAGCGCTTTCGGACCCTTCATAGTCCATCATCAGGGGTTGTTTGCAAGTGTAAAGAAGGTTTTTTTCTTATTTTGCAAAAATCATGCAAACGAAAAGTTGGTTTAAAGTGAAATGATAATGACTTCAAACGAATTTAAAACGAAACGCTATCAACGGAAATAGAATATTTATCGAGAGAAATATTAAAAATTTTCTATCTTTTTGACTTCGTTGATAAATGTGTACATAACAAAAATGGAAAAACTTTAAAATGGGAGAAAAAGATTAAAAGGAACCGGATTAGACAATCAAATGTGTTAAATTTATCTTGGCGTCTTTTAGGGTTTGGTGTCTTTGTTTAATGACATATCAACCTTTGTAGGTTATTTAATGCCAAATCCATTCTCCTAGAAGAACAATAGTGGTACTCTCTAACCCGTAGCTGGGAGATAAGGGGGTTCATACCTTTCCCAATAGTATTTGCCCGAGAGTGATCGTAATAGCGCGACTGGAATTCGAACTCGCTTACTACGATTCCGCAATTCATCGATTTAACCATTACACCACGAGGATACCCTCTTTTATCCTTATTTATCTATAGGTTATTTTGATTAGTAGCTGCTATTATTTTACCTATTAAACTTTTTCAATTTAAAGAAAATATCTGTCTGTCAATTTATTTATTTATATCTTTATTAGGGAGACATGGAGGTGATGTAATTGTTAATTTCAAACTTTTATTTTATTAAAAGGATTAGTTTAGGGTTGGTTCGTTGTTTGGGTTTACGGCATGTCAACCTTCGTAGGTTATTTAATGCCAAATTCTGTTTATATATAAACATATCTAAACGAATACTTTGTAGATAACGTTTTAGATAAGGAGGATCTCATTTGTTAGCGTGGGATTAAATGATTTTAATTCATCATATTTTTTTGTACAATCCTGTCTTTCACAAGAAGGACAGGACATCTTCTATTTTGACGTTCACAAACAGATCGCTCAAACTATTTACCTTGAAAAATCATAACATTGATTTACGACATCTTGTCCGGGGTTACTCAACCGGGAGTCGCCGAGTCGCCGAGGGCCACAGCCCTTAGTCTGCAAGCTGGCCCTCACTCTGGCCTTCCTGTCACCAACTAACGCCAGCACGTGCCTATATTCTTTCATAACGTCCACTTGCTTCCGCTTCTTCTTCCGCTTATTTACACAGGTGCATCTTTGATTGACGGCTCGGTCAAGGGTCAATATATAACATTGAGAGCGAAATGGTACAAAGTGCTTGACATGTCAAACACTAAGGTTATTGTTGTACCTATTTCAGTATGAAAGCGAGAGTAAACCTTGTATGACCAATGCGCGATCGGGATATAATGACTTATTGGAGTCCATCCTCCCAAATTGGACTGGATCTGGAAGAGTCTATTGTGGATAATATTATTCCAGCGTTGTAGCCATTTTTCGTGACGGAGTTTATTGATTTGGGATTTAAGGGGTTATTTTAGGGGTCATTTTACCTTCCTGAATTACGTTGGAAATTTAGTCTTTCCTTTATTGATGTATCGCTGTTTTAATATCGAATTCTAATTTAATTAATATTAAATTCTACAGTTATTTCATTAATTAACCCTTGATGTTTTGTAAGCAATTAGTATTTAAGTAACATTTTCTTTGAACGTTTGTTTGCCCACAGTTAAATGGTCTCAAGTATTTTCATCCAATACTAATAATTCTATTCAACATTATTCATTTGCTTGCACACAGTAAAATGGTTTCAAGTATTTTAATCCAATACTAATAATTCTATTTAACATTATACATTTGTTTGCACATAGTTAAATGGTTTCAAATATTGCTATGTAATATTAATAAAAGTAAAAGTAAAGTTGGTGACCGTAGTCGAGGGCGACCAGAAGGCTCCCTTTTCAGTAGCTACTACACAGCGGTGTAGGGGAAGGCGCTACTCCTTTCCCTGGATTGCTCCACTTTACCCTCGATACATACCTTATATTGCTGAGGGTTAAGCAAGGAGGCATCAAGTACCATTTTTAAAGTCTTTGATATGACGCGATCTGGGATTGAACCCAGCTCTCCCGGACCATTGGGGAACACTCTATCCACTAGGCCAATGAGCCAGTTTGTAACACTAATAGTTGTATTTAATTTTAATGATTTGTTTGCACACAGTGAAATGTTTTTAAGTAATGCAATATGATATTAGTAAATCTATAATCAAACAGGTGACATCTCCACACTAGACGGAACCCCTCTGAAATTAGTAGACAGATTCACCTACCTAGGAAGCAGCGTCTCATCAACCGAAAAGGACATCGACACGCGGCTAACGAAGGCATGGACAGCTATCGGTAGGCTTTCGATCATATGGAAATCAGACCTGACCGATAAAATAAAACGCAGTTTCTTCTAGGCAGCGGTCGTATCGATACTGCTGTATGGATGCATTACTTGGACGCTAACAAAACGGCTGGAGAAGAAGCTAGACAGCAATTACACCAGAATGCTGCGAGCAATATTGAACAAGTCCTGGCGGCAACACCCCACAAGACACCAACTATACGACCACCTGTCTCCTATCACGAAAACTATCCAAGTTAGACGAACCAGACATGCACGACACTGCTGGGGTAGCAGAGATGAGCTCATAAGTGATGTACTCCTATGGACCCCCACATATGGCCGGGCAAAAGCAGGACGACCAGCTCGAACATACATTCAACAGCTATATTAGGATACGGGATGTAGCACTGAAGACCTGCCAGAGGCGATGAACGATAGGGAGAAGTGGCGAGAGAGGGTCAGGGATATCCGTGCTAGCGGCACGACATGAGGATGATGATGATGATGATTCATCAAGTGTTCCTATCAAATACAAATAATTTACATACGACTGTATGGTTTCAAATAACTAATACAAATAATCCCTAGCATAAGATTGAACAGTTCTACTTGATTATTGATGAGATCCTAATATATTCGTGGTGTAATGGTTATCGTCATCGGAAATGGACACAGCGACATGAGTTCAAATCCTAGACGAGACAGATTGCATTTCACATAGCACTAATACCCTTGTGAAAGGTATGAATCCAATTATTCTCCCAGACTGTTTCGTATATATGTTTATGTATATATATATATATATTGTTATCCACAGACACACTGTTTCCGTCAATTCCAACTCATTGGTGTGGCTAGACACGTAAGATATTTCAAGCTAGGATCGAAACCCGGCTGACTTTACACCAGTCGGCTATCTTACAGCATATCAGCAACCTCAGCATAAGCGAAGAGATTTAACATATATATATATATTACTTTTCTTTTTTTCATACGCTTAACGGCTGCCAAGTGCTCAATTCATTGGGAGAGCTTTGGATTACGCGAGTGATAGCCGGTAATTCTTTCGCGAGAGTGTTCTACCCCTCGGGAGGAGCACACACACACACACACACACACACACACACACACACACACACACACACACACACACACACACACATATATATATATATATCCTCTCATTGTAACCTCAACGTTGTATAATGCTTAGCAAGCGAATTTACAAAATTATGCCACTTATAATGGGTATAGTACGACCTAGATACTCCACATTTTGGACCTTGTGCCAGACAAATCTAAGCCCAGCTTTTTAATTACCTGTACTATGTGTAATTATATATATATATACTTGCATGCATACACACACACACACACACACACATATATATATATATATATATATATATACGAGCGTGCATATATATATATATATATATATATATATAATACGAGCGTGCATATATATATATATATATATATATATATATATGCGCGCTCGTATTGTATGAACCGTTTACTAATGACAGGGTTCTTCGAAGCTTTCCAGTGGTAGTTCAGTTGAAAAGTTTTCCACGTGTATAAAAAGGGTCGGATAGACAAAGACTTTTAGAGGAATGATATCGCATTCCTAAACAGTCAAGATGACTGGCGATAGGACAAACGTCTGAGTGGTATATTCCTCTCCCTCTATCTCTCTCTCTATTTCTCTCTCTCCCCACCTCCCTCCCTTTCTCTCCCTCTATCTCTCTCTTTCTCTTTCTCTCTCTCCCTACATCCCCCTCTCTCTCTCCCTACCTCCCTCTCTTTCTCTTCCTCTATCTCTCTCTCTACCCCCCTCTCTCCCTACCTCCCTCTCTTTCTCTCCCTCTCTCTCTTTCTCTCTCACCCTACCTCCCTCTCTCTCTCTCACTTTCTCTCTCTCCCTACCCCCTCTCTTTCTCTCCCCACTTCTCTCTCTCTCTCTCATCCAACCCCCCTCTCTCTTTGTAATGACGATATTCTTTCTCTGACAAGCACATTCCCATATTCTCACATAGACACACGCACGTATTCATCCCTGCATAAAAATAAGTTTAACATAATTTGGCTTCTTTGGTTTAATTTCTTTAACGCTACATCAACCTTCGCTGGTTATTTAATGCCAAAACCATCCTTGCAGCGGTACTA
Source organism: Sepioteuthis lessoniana (assembly GCA_963585895.1). Classification (NCBI taxonomy): domain Eukaryota; kingdom Metazoa; phylum Mollusca; class Cephalopoda; order Myopsida; family Loliginidae; genus Sepioteuthis; species Sepioteuthis lessoniana. Next base: position 6,487,509 of record OY757941.1, read on the forward strand.
TCTAACCAATAGCTAGGGAATAAGGGAGTTCTTGCCTTTCCCAAGGGCAAAAGTTCAAAAGGGAACGTAGTTGCACGACTGAAGTTCGAACTCACTGACTTCGATATCTCCGTTCACCACGTTAGCTTCGAAAACTCCCCCACCTCTATTGATATAATATTGTTAATAATATTATATCAATATTATTATTATATGTAGGTATGTGTATATATATGTGTGTGCGTATGTTTATGAGTATGTGAAAAAATAAATTGTAAAATTTTTCCAAGAGTATAAAAATTGTCTGATAGACAAAGTCTTCCAGATGAATGACATCGCGTTCCTGAACAGACGAGATGACTGGCGATAGGACAGAGATTGGCATCTCTTTATCTCTCACTCTTTCTGTAACCACAACGTTCTGTCTCTCTCTAACAAGCACAATTGTAGTCAAACGTACCCTCACGCATCTTTGTATGGGGGGGGGATAATAAATATAATATTGTTAATATTATTATGATATTATTAGCGTATATGTGTGCGCGTATATGTGTGTGTGAGTACATGTGTGTGTGTGTGCATTTCTGTGTATATGTGTGCGTGTATATCTCTGTGTGCGTGCGTGTGTGTATGTATGTATGTGAGAATGTATTGTATGTGGGTATGGGTATGTTGAAGAGTCAATCTACAAAACAGACGCCACACAAAACCATGTTATTGATCTGTATTCGATCGGACACGATGTATCGGGCGCGGAAGGGTATTGGCGCCATTTTGTACTCGATGGCGTCCCGATAGGAACGCGGGAAAAATTGGCGGGATTTGATCTGAAAGTTTCATTTCCAGTCGCTTTATTAAAAAGAGAAAATGCGATAAAAATCATCTCACACGAATAGTTCGTTCCAGACTGACCTGAAGGTAGGTTGGTAGGTTGAGAGGAGGGGAGGGTGAAGGATGATTGAGACTGAGGTGGTGGTGGGGTGACGACGGGTGTCGCGGAGGGGAAGGGTAAATGAAGAATGAAAAAAAAAAAGGCTGAGACTGGTAAATACGTGAAGAAAGGAGTGCAGATAACAAAGAGGAAAGAAGGAAGGAAAAAAGAAAGACAAGAAAAATACAGCGTCCGAAAAGTCCAAAAGTACGGAGCACCTATTGAGATTCGAACTCACTTACGATGGTCTGATAATCTAACCATTATAAATGTAAATTATTTCTATTAAGGATAGTTTTTTGAACCTATATTCCGTCTAGGATGGTGTGTTATGGGTATAACGCTAAACTGCATTTGATCATGAGGTAACAGTTCAAGAGATCATTGCCATTACTCCCAGTTTCACGCTGACCCATCTGTTTGAAAATTATTAGATATCAAATAGGAATAGGTATTTGAAATCATACATTTTTCGTTTTCTTTGTTTAATGGCATATCATCATTCGTGGGTTTTTTAAAGCCGAAGTCATCCTTGTAGAAGAACAGTAATAGTGCTATTCATCCAAAAGCTGAAGGGATAAGAGGGTACATGCCTTTCCCAAGGGTATTCGTCTGAAAATAAACGTAATACCGCGACCAGAGTTCGAACTCGCTTGCCACAAAGTTGCAGTCCAGCAAGTTAGCCACGATACCATGGAGACTCCTCCATATATTTGAACTGGATCGGAATGCTTGATATAACTATGCGAGCAATTAAAAAAAAATCGGCATTAAGCAGCCCATTAGGCGTTGATATGCCGTTAAGCAAATACATCAAAGCAAATGTAAATAGATATGATAGCAATCAAATATTTAGAAATGAATCAGTTTTTGACATTACATAACCAAATAGGATTTGATGTGCCATTAAAAAACAAAACTAGGAGGTCTCCCTATTGTTAAATTACTCTTGCATTACGATTACTCCCAGGTCTACCTTTGGGGAATGCGGAGTAGCCCTTTATTGTCATCGTTCCCAAGTCCACTCTGACTCGGAGTGGTAGCATTTAAAAGGGTCTTATCAATGTGCCAAATACAAGCGTTTGACATTTGAAATTTTGTACTTATGCTAAATTGAATTGCTTGAAATAGAACTGTTCTTACATTTAATTGTGTGTAAACAAATGACTGGTGTTCAATTGAATTATTATTGATACGTAGCAATATTTGAAACTATTTAACTTTGTTGACATGCTATACTGAATTGTTTGAAATAGAACAGTTTTTACATTTAACTGTGTGTAAGCAAATGACTGATGTTTAATTGGATAGCTAGTGATACGTAGCAACACTTGAGAACATTAAACTGTGTGCAAATAATAATAAACAACTGTGTGAAAAAGAATGAGCTCAGGTTCTGTTAGAAATGTTATCAACAAAATGTATTTAAAAAAATTATATATTTAATACATATCTATAAAAAGAATTTGGCACTAAATAACCTAGAAAGTTTAATATGCCAAAAACCCCAACCCAACCAAATCATGTATATTTGATATGTATGAGTTAAGAGGATTTGGCATTAAATAACCTACAATAGTTGATATGCCATAAGAATCCAACCCAACCAAACCCAACCAAATCAAACATATTTAATATATTTGTATAAAGAGGATTTGGCATTAAATTACCTACAATAGTTGATGTGCCATAAGAACCGAACCAAACTAAATCATATATATTCAATATATATGTATAAAGAGGATTTGGCATTAAATTACCTACAATGGTTGATATGCCATAAGAACCCAACCCAACCAAATTCTATATATTTAATATATATGTATAAAAAGAATTTGGCGTTAAGTAATCCACAATGTTTGATATGTCATAAAACCCAATCAAATCAAATCATATATATCTAATACATATATAAAGAAGATTTGGTATTAAATAACCTAGAAAGGTTGATATGCCATAAAACCCAACCCAACCAAATCATATACATTTGATATATATGTATAAAGGAGATTTGGCATTAAATATCTTACAATAGTTGATATGCCATAAACCCCAACCAAACCAAATCATATATTCAATGTATATGTATAAAAAGGATTTGGCATTAAATAACCTACAATGGTTGATGTGCCATAAAACCCAACCAAACCAAATGATATATATTTAATATATATGAATAAAAAAGGATTTGGCATTAAATAACCCACAATGGTTGATGTGCCATAAAACCCAACCAAACCAAATCATATATTCAATGTATATGTATAAAAAGGATTTGGCATTAAATAACCTACAATGGTTGATGTGCCATAAAACCCAACCAAACCAAATGATATATATTTAATATATATGAATAAAAAAGGATTTGGCATTAAATAACCTCAAATCGTTGATGTGCCATAAAACCCAACCAAACCAAATGATATATATTTAATATATATGAATAAAAAAGGATTTGGCATTAAAGAATCTCAAATGGTTGATATACCATAAAACCCAACCAAACCAAATTATATATTCAATGCATATGTATAAAAAGGATTTGGCATTAAATAACCTACAATGGTTGATGTGCCATAAAACCCAACCAAACCAAATGATATTTATTTAATATATATGAATAAAAAAGGATTTGGCATTAAATAACCTCAAATGGTTGATATACCATAAAACCCAACCAAAGCAATCTACCTGATGATACCTGTTATCATCTATGGCACAAATTGATCTGGTAAGGCGCCTCTGGTGCTGTAATGGTTAGCAAGCTCGACTAGCAAACCTACACGAGTGAGTTCGAGTCTCATTGGGTGCCCCTTTCATATGGCCTTGTGCCACATCTAAGCAAAAACGCTTAGTAAATTACCACTAATTGATCTGGTAAAAGCTCAATCATATTCAAGATGAATATTTCGGTAATAAATCTGTAAATCATTTCTTTCATGAAAAATAGTTACTTAAAGCTACATACAATAGAGGAGGCGTGCTAAACGTAACGGTTATTGTCTTGAGAAATTTGATTGGTGACACGAGTTCAAATCCTGGATGAAGCTGTCGGCGTTTCACATCACACATACCATGCGAAATGCATAAATCCTTTTGTTCTCTTCTAGCTATGTAGAAATAGTAAAGACTGAGTTCTTTAGCTTTGGTAAGGCAACCAGTCTAGGAGAAGGAAACCCCCGAATTCCAACCGCACGAGAAAGAAAATCAAATTGACATATTTTTTACTCATTTTTATTAGCCATGTTTCAATAATTTTTATTTTATAGGAATACTTGATATCATACGACTCTGTGCAAATTATTTGTATTGGATAGGAATACTTGAATCAATACAATTGTGTGCAAATTATTTGTATTGGATAGGAATACTTGAATCAATACAATTGTGTGCAAATTATTTGTATTGGATAGGAATACTTGAATCAATACAATTGTGTCCAAATTGTTTTTATTGGAGAGGAATACTTCATATCGTATAATTGGGCAAAAACTCACTAGAAACAACTCCACAGAAAATGTAAATGTACAATGAATGAAATTCCCTAACCTCTAGGCATAAAATAAACTTGGAAATGCTATCATAATCAGTTAATTCATCGATCATAAAAGTCCAGAAGTACGGGTCACCTATTAAGATTTAAACTCACTAACGATGGTATGATGGGATTTGATTTATAATAATTGAGGTTTTAAAAAGTTACAGTTGATCAACTCGATTTTTTGTGCAAAGAAACAAAACACGGTTTTATTTTGCAAATTTGGTGGTACTGATTTCGAAAATGACTTTAGTTTTTTCATGGCTAACTACCGTTTTTGCTATACTGAAATTGCTTATTTTTGGAAAAAAAAGATCAATTAATAGTCTTGACTGATCGCAAAATGTAGTTAATAAAAGTCGTAGAAACCCATCCATTTTCTGGTAGGCCGAGCAATTTATGTCAACTACCGGAAATAAACTATTTTTATTAAAAAATTGAGTGTAAAAATTTAAAAGTGAAGTACCGAATTTTCCCAATTTATCGTCAAAAATTCACATTAACTGATGAACTTTATCAGTAATCATCATCATCATGTCGTGTCGCTAGCAAGGATATCCCTGACCCTCTCTCGCCACTTCTCCCTATCGTTCATCGCCTCTGGCAGGTCTTCAGGGCTACATCCCGTATCTTCACATAGCTGCTAAATTTATGTTCGAGCTGGTCGTCCTGCTTTTGACCGGCTATATGTGGGGGTCCATAGGAGTACATCACTTATGAGCTCGTCCATGCTTCTTCAGCAGTGTCCTGCATGTCTGGTTCATCTATTATCAATAATTGACTTAAGTAAACCTGATAATTAAGGTGACTTCAAAAAATGGAAAATTAAAATCTTGTTTGATATTCATCAATTTATCCCATCACTTTTGTCCCTTAACTACTAAAGGAAACCAAGCACATTGACAGCTTTTGTTTTCCTATTTGGGAAGAAACTCTAACTAGGGACACCGCAATTGAATGCACCTATTCCATTGTACATGGGGAACATGGTGAAAACGGTTTCATCATAACATCAGGAAACTCATAAAGGGTGAAAAACGTCTTAAGCGATCATTGTGTCGAAAACTACAAAAGGTTAGAGGAAATCATGACACTAAACAATCTAATGGTGGGTTGGGTCTGCAGAATACATCGACTGCATCTCTGTAGAGGAGTAAGACTACTCCAACGAGTGTCTCGATATGACACTAAACAATCTGCAGGTGGGTTGGGGCTGCAGAATACATCGACTGCATCTCTGTAGAGGGGTAAGACTCCTCCAACGAGTGTCCTGATATGACACTAAACAATCTGATGGTGGGTTGGGGCTGCAGAATACATCGACTGCATCTCTGTAGAGGGGTAAGACTCCTCCAACGAGTGTCCTGTTATGACACTAAACAATCTGCTTGTGGGTTGGGGCTACAGAATACATCGACAGCAACTCTGTAGAGGAGTTAGACTATTCCAACGAGTGTCCTGGATAGGACACTAAACAATCTGCAGGTGGGTTGGGGCTGTAGAATACATCGACTGCATCTCTGGTGAGGGGTAAGACTACTCCAACGAGTGTCCTAGATATGACACTAAACAATCTGATGGTTGGGGCTGCAGAATACATCGACTGCATCTCTGTAGAGGGGTAAGACTCACCCAACGACTGTCCTAGATATGATACTAAACAATCTGATGGTGTGGCTCCAGTAATGCTGGGTCTTTGGGAAATGCAGAGTACCCCTTTATTGCAATTGCTCCCATGTCCATTCTGATCCGGAGTGGTAACACCTGATAGGATCCTATCAATGGATCAAATAGAACTAAACTGTGTACTTACGCTAAACTGAATTTTTAAAAATAGCACTGTTTTTGACATTTAAACTGCACACTTCAGCTAAACTGAATTGTTTGAAATAGAACTGTCTACAAGTATAAAAGTCTACAGTACATTAGCGCAAATACGAGTATTAAGGTTTGTTTTTTACATAGCCATCTAGATAAATTTCCTGATAATTTCGGCAAGTGTTGTGATGAGCAAGGACAACAATTTCATCTGGTTATCAAAAGAGCGCTAACAGAGACGGCAGAACAAACAAATAATGGCTGACTACTACTGGAGTATCAAAAGGTATTTCGATAACACTGAAAATAACAGACAATCAAGAAAGAGAGAATTTTTAGCATAGTTCTTATGTTGACAAGAGTTTTATTTCTGCTGTTACTTTATGAAATGATTTGATGAAAAAAACTTGTTGGTCTTCATATATTCACTTGTGTGATTTTTAAAAGCTTAGGGTTTGATTGTTATTGCAAAAATAGTATTTCAGAATAAGTAGACAGGCCCAGTCGGTTGGGGCTGCAGAATACATCGACTGCATCTCTGTAAGGGGGTAAGACTCCTCCAACGAGTGACTTGGATATGACACTAAACAATCTGATGGTTGGGGCTGCAGAATACATCGACTGTATCTCTGTAGAGGGGTAAGACTCTCCCAACTAGTGTTCTGGATATGACACTAAACAATCTGCTGGTGGGTTGGGGCTGCAGAATACATCGACTGCATCTCTGTAGAGGGGTAAGACTACTCCAAAGGGTGTCCTGGATATGACACTAAACAATCTGTCGGTGGGTTAGGGCTGCAAAATACATCGACTGCATCTCTGTAGGGGGGTAAGACTCCTCCAACGTGTGTAATGGATATGACATTAAACAATCTGTCGGTGGGTTGGGGCTGCAGAATACATCGACTGCATCTCTGTAGGGCGGTAAGACTCCTCCAATGAGTGTAATGGATATGACATTAAACAATCTGTCGGTAGGTTGGGGCTGCAAAATACATCGACTACATCTCTGTCGAGGAGTAAGACTCTCCCAACTAGTGTTCTGGATATGACACTAAACAATCTGCTGGTGGGTTGGGGCTGCAGAATACATCGACTGCATCTCTGTAGTGTGGTAAGACTCCTCCAACGAGTGTAATGGATATGACATTAAACAATCTGTCGGTAGGTTGGGGCTGCAGAATACATCGACTACATCTCTGTAGGGGGGTAAGACTCCTCCAACGAGTGTAATGGATATGACATTAAACAATCTGTCGGTAGGTTGGGGCTGCAGAATACATCGACTACATCTCTGTAGGGGGGTAAGTCTCCTCCAACGAGTGTAATGGATATGACACTAAACAATCTGTCGGTGGGTTGGGGCTGCAGAATACATCGACTACATCTCTGTAGGGGGGTAAGACTCCTCCAACGAGTGTAATGGATATGACATTAAACAATCTGTCGGTAGGTTGGGGCTGCAGAATACATCGACTACATCTCTGTAGGGGGGTAAGACTCCTCCAACGAGTGTAATGGATATGACACTAAACAATCTGTCGGTAGGTTGGGGCTGCAGAATACATCGACTACATCTCTGTAGGGGGGTAAGACTCCTCCAACGAGTGTAATGGATATGACATTAAACAATCTGTCGGTGGGTTGGGGCTGCAAAATACATTGAATGCATCTCTGTAGAGGGGTAAGACTCCTTCAACGAGTGTCCTGGATATGACACTAAACAATCTGATGGTTGTGTCTGGAGAATACATCGACTGTATCTCTGGAGAGGGGTAAGACTACTCCAACGAGTGCCCTGGATATGACACTAAACAATCTGCTGGTGGGTTGGGGCTGCAGAATACATTGAATGCATCTCTGTAGAGGGGTAAGACTCCTTCAACGAGTGTCCTGGATATGACACTAAACAATCTGATGGTTGTGTCTGCAAAATACATCGACTGCATCTCTGTAGAGGGGTAAGACTCGCCCAACGAGTGTCCTGGATATGACACTAAACAATCTGAAGGTGGGTGGGGGCTGCAGAATACATCGACGGAATCTCTGTAGAGGGGTAAGACTCACTCAACGAGTGTCCTGGATATGACACTAAACAATCTGCTGGTGGGTTGGGGCTGCAGAATACATTGACTGCATCTCTGTAGAGGGGAAAGACTCCTTCGACGAGTGTCCTGGATATGACAATAAACAATCTGATGGTGAGGCTCCAGTAATGCTGGGTCTTTGGGAAATGCGGAGTACCCCTTTATTGCCATTGTTCCCAAGTCCACTGGTCCAGAGTGGGTGCATCTGATAGGGTCATATCTATGGATCAAATAGAATTAAACTATGTACTTCTGCTAAACTGAACTGTTTAAAATAGAACTGTTTTTGACATTTAAACTTCGTACTTCTGCTAAACTGATTTTTTAAAAATAGAACAGTCTCCATACATACAGATAGATGACATGGTTGATATGCCATAAAACTGAACCCAACCCAACCAAACCAAACCAATAAGTAGACCAATATTAGTTTGAATACGAATTGAGATGTTTCTACGGTTTTACTTTGCGAGATATTTCCACCGGTCAATATCATATATACAGAAAACAAATGAAAAAAAAAGCTTTTTTCATTTAATGAGGCATTTTTGTACAGCAAAAACGGTGGCGAACCAAGAAAAAGTAATGTCATTTTCAGATTCAGACTCTCAAATTAGCTAAAAAAGTGTTTGGTGCCTCGACATCATTTAAAAAATTTTGTTGACTAGTGTTATCAGTAATAAATAAACATCATAACGTTTCTAAAGAAAAGCATTCAATGTTTAAATAACGCTTCCTTCGAATTGCTCCCGAAATTTAGTCCATATCTCGTGCAATATCTCATCCACTCCCTCATGCGCCGCATACCAACCTCTCATTATATATCTATCTGCAGCCGGTCAAAGAAGAAAACGCCCGTCCACACCATTTGTGCAACCAAAAAGAACGCAGAGCCATGCAACAATTACAAAATTACCGAAGGAACTGCTACAAGCACGCCCAAAACTTGATATGAGCGCTAAACTTCTCTTTCGTCTACTGTATAACACTAACTAAATAGAACTCTTCACAGGACGAATTCACTGACTGTATAAATTGGTTTCCAATTTATACAGTCAGTGAATACACCTTTTTCTTGTTTTAACCCTTGTTGTTTTTCATTCATTTCTTTATCTCTACCCTACAAACGGCGTTTTCTTCGCTCTTTGTATCCCCTGCACCTGCATTATCATATACGAATATTGCAGTAGCAAGTATTCTTGTCTAATGCACACAATTATACGGTTTCAAACAAGTACTGTAAATTACAGCCCGTGGTGTAATGGTTATCGTCGTAGGAAATGGACACGGCGACTCGAGTTTAAATCCTGAACGAGACTGATTGCATTTCAAATAGCACTAATACCCTTGGGAAAGGTATGAATCCAATTATTCTCCCTCCAGCTATGGGTAAATAGTAGGACAGACTGGGTTCTTCAGCCTTGGTGAGGCAACTAGCCTAGGAGAAGGAAAACTCTGACTTCAAACCTGTTAAACTCCGCTTAAAACTTGACCTTGTGTCATATTCTGCCCGAGCGGAGGGGTTGGTAAATATGGTAAATTACAGTGTACATATCAACCTGACATATACGTCGATTCATAGATTTTTAGCTCGGAATTTTAATTTAGATCTTGACCGCTTGTATAAACCAACCCCAAACATAAAGTAAGATGCTGTGATGTTTCAGTCAGTGTTTATTGTCAGTAAATCACCTGTTGGAGACGGTGTGTGTCCTACCGTCAATATCATGCTTAATTTTTTTGGTTTGGTCTAGTTTCTGTGTTTAATGCCATATAAACCTTTATGGGTTATTTAATGCTAGGTGAGTGTCCTCGTGGTGTAATGGTTAAAGCGATGAACTGCGGAATTGTAGTATGCGAGTTCGTACTCCAGTCGCGCTATTACGTTCACTTTCAGATATATACCCTTGGGAAAGGTATGAACCCCCTAATCCCCCCAGCTATGGGTTAAATAGTTCACCTACTGTTTTTCTAGAAGAGTGGATTTGGGTGATAACCCAAGAAAGTTGAAATACCATAAAAGAAAGTGAAAGAATACCGTGAAAGAATTGTAGCGGTACTATTCAACCCGTAGCTGGGATAAGGGGATTCGTACTTTTCCCCAGTGGATTTATCTGAACGTAAACGTTATACGTGGTGTATTCAATAAATTTACAGACTTTTTTGTACATGCATTTAGAATTGTCGTAGATTCTTGAAATCTCAGTATGTTATTGCTATACATCTTATGAGATGACTAACCAATCTTTATGATTTCAGCTTCAAATCAACAGCTACAGCAGCAACTGGAATACACCTTACTCTAAGCTCGGAGGCTGTCGTTATGAGACAATTGGGGAGATGAAAGAGGCTGTGACGATGGTCATTGACATGCTGACACAAGAGGACTTCCATGGGGCCCTCCAGAAGTTGTTGGAACAGTAGAGCAAGTGCATTGCAGCCGGAGGAGATTGCTTCGAAGGGGACTAGAGTTTCATGTGTGTACTATCAATAAAAGTGGCCATATGAATAAAGTCGGGAAACTTATTTAATGATCCTCGTATTTTGACAGGAGTTCGAACTCGCTAACTACGATGTCGCTTGTTCACCACGTTAGCCACTACACCACGAAGACTTTCAACTTAATATGTTTTATTATCTTATATTAAAATCTGTGTTAATTTTTTAAAATATGTTCACGAAACACGAGTTGAAAATGTTTGTGGCAATCTGCTGGAATCACTGTTAGTGATATATTAGGATTGTTCGAAGTTCTGTTCCACTTGTTGCCTACTTTGTGGTACTATTTACCAACCCCTCCGCTCGGGCAGGATATGACACAAGCTCAATTTTTAAGCGGAGTTTATACAGGTTTGAATTCAGAGTTTGCCTTCTCCTAGACTAGTTGCCTAACCAAGGCTGAAGAACCTAGTCTGTCCTACTATTTACCCATAGCTGGAGGGAGAATAATTGGATTCATACCTTTCCCAAGGGTATTAGTGCTATGTGAAATGCAATCAGTATCGTCCAGGATTTGAACTCGTATTGCCTACTTTGTGGTAAAGGTTTATATTTTAAACCGGTTGTATGAGTCAAATCTTAGGTTTGTTGAAATTGTTCTTTGACTTAAAATCCGTTGATCACGTTAGCAATTAATAGAAACAAAAATATTCAAAAATATGTTTTTTGTTTTATCATGACTTATATCAACAATATTATGTATCATAGAAGCAATTACATCATGTAAGTATTTGAAATATAAATATGTTTTTTTGTTTTATCATGAATTATATCAACGATATAATGTATCATAGAAGCATCTTTATCATGTGAGTATTTAAAATATAAATATATAGATAGGACCTTATCAGGTGCTACCACTCCGGCTCAGAGTGGACCTGGGAGTGATGGCAATGAAGGGGTACTCCGCTTTCCCCAAAGTCCCAGCATTAATGCAAGCATTTGGCCTATTACCTCCAAAGGAGTAATCGATAGGTTCATTGCCCGATAGCTAAGGTTCTATAAAAGAGAAATGCAGACAGATCTAATTTTGCGCCTAATTTTGGCCTCGTGGGAAGTCGAATAAATGTCCAAAAAATTGAAGTATTAAAAGGTCGATGCGAATGTAACGAAACGGTTTCGAATAGGTTAAAAGAAACCAATTTAAACATCTAGTGAGAAGTTAAAAGGAATTCTTAAAAAAGGTATTTTTGCAATTTGCAACTTTAAGTTGAAGGTATAAACAAAAATAGAGTTGGAAAAACACAAACAAATAAAAAAAAAAACATCGTTGAACAAAACAAATAAATAAAAAAAACATCGTTGAACAAAACAAATAAATAAATAAAAACAGTGTTGGACAAAACAAACAAATAAAGAAAAAACAGTGTTGGACAAAACAAACAAATAAATAAATACAGTGTTGGACAAAACAAACAAAAGCATCGTTGGACAAAACGAACAAAAAAAAACATTGTTGGACAAAACCACAAATAAACAAAAACATCGTTGGAAAAAACAAATAAATAAACAAAAACATCGTTGGACAAAACAAACAAATAAACAAAAAACAGTGTTGGACAAAACAAGAAAACAAACAAAAAAAGCGTTGGACAACACAAAACAAATAAATAAAAACAGTGTTGAACAAAACAAACAAATAAATAAAAACAGTGTTGGCCAAAACAAACAAATGAATAAAAACAGTGTTGGACAAAACAAACAAATAAACAAAAACATCTTTGGACTTCGAACAAAAAAAAAATTGTTGGACAAAACCACAAATAAACAAAAACAGTGTTGGACAAGGATATTATTCGGAGACGTTTCGATGATGTAACACAACCGGCTTATGAATATACATATTTGCACGAACATACACGTGCTATGCAAATATAATCTTATAGCACACATATAGAATATACATAAGTGGCCACCAATCGGAGTCGTGCTAGTTGCCCAGGAGGGTCCCGTCTTCTGGATATACCTCGAGCCTCAGGAGGCCGTCCTCCCCGACTCTAACCCTCCTCGGAGGGGTTAGGTTTATCGTCTGGCGCCTGATGGGGTCCAAGGCATTTTTGAGAATGCCAGGCGCATCTGGGCTACGGCCCTGCGTTCAGACTCACCTTAAAATGCCTTGTGCCACACTCGTCTGGTTGGTGGGAAGGAAGACAAATACCGTTGCCCTAGAGGGTGCCACGAGTGGTGTAATGATTGGCGAGCTAGACTAGAAAAACTTCTCGAGTGAGTTCGAGTTTTATTGGGTACCCGATTAATAAAGCCTTGTGTCACATCTAAGCAACAATGCTTAGTAAATCACGACTTGTTCTTTCGTAATCCAGTTGTTGTGTAGACGACGTGGCGTACGCACCACCAACGTTCCAGTGGGACCACAACTAATGATGCCGACCTCTGCTAACCCGACCTTCCTAAATCGACTTGTTTAGGATTAGAAAAAAACTCTGAATACAAACCAAGTGTACACCATTTAAAAATTGGCCTTGTGCAAATCCTGACCGTAGTGGAGAGGTTGGGTATATACATATTCAATGAAAGAATTTTAATAAGAATTGTCTGTTTGAAAGAGATGTCTAAAATATTTGACATTAGTATGTTTTCTTTTTTTTATTATTGATCACATTTCTAATAAAATAAATTACACCTCCCCCACAAAAAACAACAAAACAAAAAAAATCAGAAAAAATATGTCTTGAGAAGAGCAATATTCACTTTTATTTTTCTCTTTGTAAAGAAAAAAAGTTTTCTATTAACGAAGAAACACCATTTTTTAAAGGTAAAAAGTAAATAAAGTTAGCGACCATAGGCTCCCTTTTCAATAGCTACTACACCGTGGTGTAGGGGAGGGCGCTGCTCCATTCGCTGCATTGTTTCACTTTATCCTTGATCCTTATCTGAGAGCAAAGCAAGGTGGAATCAAGTACCATTTTTTGAGTCTTTGGTATGACACTACCTGGGATTGAAACCTCGTCTCCCAGACCATTGGCGAACACTCTACTCATTAGACCAATGGCCTTCGGGTCACCTTCGAATACGGTTGCCAACTATACTTACTTTTTTTTATGGTAAACAAAATATATTCCTCCAATAACTCACTTAAAAAAATTATTCTATGATTTTATTAAACGAATTAACCAAAGTTTAATCGACCAAAAAAAAAAATAAAAAAAAGAAAAGAAAAGAAATTACAAGCAAAAGCTAAAAAAGCAAAAAAAAATCAAAAAATCAAACGCAAAAGCAAAAAAGGAAAAATTAGAGCCAAAAGCAAATAAAAATAAAAAAATTACCAAAAAAAAAGTAAAAAAAAAAAAAAAAAAAAAAAAAATTTTAAGCAAAAGCAAAAAAAAAAAAAAAAGAAAAAATTACAACCGAAGTTAGAAAAAAGAATTACCAGCAAAAGCAAAAAAAACAAACACAATAAATAAAAATAAACGCAAAAGAAAAAAGAAAAAAATTACAGTATAAACAAAAAAATACAACCAAAAGCAGAAAAAAAAAGAAAAAAAATTACAACCAAAAGAAAAAAAGAAAAACAACCAAAAGCAAAAAAAAAAGGAAAACATTATAACCAAAAAAAGAAAGAAAAAAAAAAGTAAAAATTACCACCAAATGCAAAAAAAAAAAAATTACAACCAAAAGAAAAAAGAAAAACAACCAAAAGCAGAAAAAAAAAATTACAACCAAAAGATAAAAAGAAAAACAACCAAAAGCAGAAAAAAAAAATTAAAAAAAATTAAAACCAAAAGAAAAAAAGAAAAACAATCAAAAGCAAAAAAAAAAAAAAAGAAAAAAAGAAAAAAAAAAAGAAAAAAATTACAACAGAAGCAAGAGAATGGAAGTTTAGTAAATAATAGTCCAAAAGGTAGAATAGTTTTTACTGTATGATTGACATAGTGAATGTATTTTCAAGTGTTGAAGGTGCCGGTGGCGGAGGAATTGAATTAGGTATGCCGAGTTCGAATACATGACAAGGTAATATGCGTTTCACTCTGACAGTATCCCTTCTAAATGACTTGTCCAGAATTAGACATTAAACAGTATCTGATTGTGACGCTTAAATACAGGAAGTTGTTAGGAGAGTTCTCCTTCATTGCCTTTACCCTCAGGTCCTATCTGAACAGTTAGGTTTGGTTTTCTTTTGTTTGTTTGGGTTTTATGGCATATCAACCATTGTTGGTTATTTAATGCCGAATCCATTTTTAAACATATAGATAATTCGGTTTAGCGTAAGTAAAAAGTTTAATTGTCAAAAACATTTCTATTTCAAGCTATTCTTTTTAGTCAAACAGTTCTAATTCAAACAGTTCAGTTTAGCGTAAGTACAGTTTAAATGTCGGAAACAGTTTTATTTCAATCAATTCAGTTTAGCATACAAAATCAGTTCCACTTCAAACAATTCACTTTCGCATGAGTACGCTGTTTCAATGTCAAAACTGTCTTATTTCAAACAATTCAGTTTAGCATAAGTACACAGTGTAATTCTATTTGATCCATCGACAGGACCCTATCAGGTGCTACTACTCCAGTCAAGAGTAGACCGGGGAGCTATGGCAATAAAGGGGTACTCAGCATTCCCCAAAGATCCAGCATTACAGAAACATCACCTTCAGATTATTTCGAGTCATATCCAGGAAAGTCTTTAGGGCGGAGGGTCATACTTCTTTAGAGAGAAACAGTTGGTGTATTTTACAGCTGCATTCGACTGGGTAAGACTGATTAGGGTTGTATCTATTGGACAAATTGATCTGTGTGAAAATTATTTGTATTTGATCGGAATACTTGATATGATATATACTAATCACGTCGCCTATTTTAGTCGTGAAGTGTGTTATGTGCGCGTGTAGCGTATTGTGTGCTCGAATAACCAAGCGGAGCCCATCCCTTTCCAGGTCTACAACTTTTTGAATCCAGAGTTTTCTTTTTCTCAGATTGGTTACCGTACAAAAGTTAAGAAGCAAAGAAAGAAAGAAAAAAGAGGAGAAAAAGGAATGAAAGAAAGAAAGAAAAAAGAAAGAAAAAAGAAAGAAAAGGAGAAGGAAGGAAAAATAAGAAAAAGATCAAAAGTAAAGACAGAAAGAAAGAAGAGATAAAGGAAGGAAAATGGAAATAAAGAAAGAAAGAAAGAAAGAAGAGAAGAGAAGAGAAGAAGGAAACCAAAACAAGAAAAAGATAAAAAGCAGAAAAAAAAAGAAAGAGGAGAAAAAAGTAAGAAAGAATGAAAGAAGAAAAAGAGGAGGAGAAAGAAGGAAAGAAGGAAGAAAGAAAGAAAGAAAGAAAGAAGAGAAGAAGGAAACAAAAATAAGAAAAACATACAAAGCAAAAAAAGAAAAAAGAAAGAAAGAAAAAAGAAGGAAGGAAGAAAGAAGAAAAAAGAAGAAAGAGGTGAAAAAAGAAGGAAAGAAGGAATGAAAGAAAGGAAGGAAGAAAGAAGGAAAGAAGGGAAAGAAGAAACAAAAATAAGAAAAAAGCTAAGAGAGACTGAAAGAAAGAAAGAAAGAAAGAAAATAGAAAAGCAATGAAATAAAAGAAGAAAAATATTTTAAGAAAGAAGCTAAAAGGAAGGAAATGACGAAGGAATGAGAATGAAGAATAAAATAGAAAAGTCAAATTAAAAATAGTGAAAGAATAAAAAAAGAAAGAAAGAAAGAAAAAGGAAGGAAAGAAGGAAGGAAAGAGAACAAAAGAAAGGCAAATTAAAAAAGAAATAAAAAGGAAGGGTTGGGAGAAGGAAAGGGAAAGAAAAGACAAATGGGAAAAATGATTAATAACGAAAGAAAGAAAAAAGTAGGAAATATAATAAAAAGCAAGGAAACGAAGAAAGGAAGGAGAGAGAACGAAAAAAAAAAAGTAAATTAAAAAAGAAAGAAAATAGATATAAATAAAAAAGAAGGACAGAAGGAAGGAAAGAGAAAGAAGAGAAAACAACAACAACAAATTAATAAAGAAAGAAATAAAAAAGAAAGAAATAAAAAAGACAAGGAAAAGGGAAATAAAGAAGGAAAGAAAGTGAAAGAAGAAAAAATAGAAAAACGAATTAAGAAAGAAAGAAAGAAAGAAATGAAAAGGAATGAAAGGAGAAAGAAGAGAAAAATAGAAAAGCAAGTTAATAGAGAAAGAAAGAAAAAAAGAACGAAAGAAAAATGAAGGAAAGAAAGAAAGGAAAGGGAAAGAAGAGAAAAATAAGAAAGCACCGTTTACTTTTCATAAGGATATTAATTGGAATCAGTTTTTCATGTCCAACCAAACAATCAACATAACTTTCTTTACTGACTGCTGCGCCCGAACCTTTTTCTTTACAGGAGAGTTAGTGTGTCTCCATTCCATAGATCGTCTTTCGACCAAGGCTCGTCGTGGCAGACCCATATTTAGCTAATTTATACACGTTTGTTAAAACTAAAATATGCTTCTCTGTACACATCACACATTCTTCCGTAAATTTCACATGGCTTGCACTTTTAAACCACCAAAAATTTGATGACAGAACTCTGTTCAAGCGCCCAGTTTGATTTAGTACCATTTTGAATAGTCTTAAAACAATACTTTTTTCCCCAAACAATGCAGAATTTACGTTTATGGAAAAAAATTCGAAAAAAAAACTTTTTGCTTATTCAAAAAATTCCCCATATCTATTGAATGACACTTATATATATATATATATATATATATATATATATATATATATATATATATATATATATATTATAACAGTCCTGGATGTCACTAAATCACTTCATGGGTTTGTGGTGAACCAAGTGCAATATAATAATATGGAGAGTGCTCAATATCTAGGATAGAGCTATTATAATAATAATAACAATAATAATAATGAATAAATATATATTAGATATATATATTTAATGCCATGGAATTTAAACTTCGACCCCCTGGGTTTCATGGAGTTTTTACCAAATAACAATCATCTGGCAGTTAACTGAATAAAATGAATTGAAAATCCAAAAATACAGTCAAAAACCGTTGGGAATTTGTAGGAATATTTTCGTGCGATTGTAAGTGTATGCATGTGAGTACGTGTGTGTGTATGTGACGTATGTATTATTTTTTGTGTATGTGTGAGTAGTATATAGTGCATATGTATGTAATGGTACATGCGCAGTGCGTTGTTTTTACCGGATGTCAGTTGTCAGTGTATCTTATGCTGCTACTTTATTGTCAGGGAAGATTCTTCATCTATTTCGGTATGTGTAGGTGATTATAACAAAGGAACAAAACATCGTCATCGCTGACCAAATTCCATGGCATTATATATATATATATATATATATATATATATATAACATATATTTATTTTTTTATCATTATAATATATATATCTACCTATATTTCTGAGATGAGGTATTATGTACATTATTTACATTTTTCGGACTATTGTCTTCATCTTCGTTGTCATGTTTATCTCAACGTTTCGGCCGTTGTACGCTCCGGCCTTCTTCAGGTGGTTGGAATGTCGAACTTAACCCTTTATTTCGCTTACCGGGGTAGACTGTTCTAGTTCCACGAGCCATGTTTAATGGATGTCCGTTATCAGTTATCTCCTGTTAATTTCCCCTATGAAAGTGCTCCACTGCCTTCACCGGGTATTGAAATCACACTCTTTTTTGGGGGTATGTCACTGGATCTAACCAACGGCTTTATCCACGGTACCGTGTGTCCATGAGGACATTCCAATCGACATTCCAATCACCTGAAGAAGGCCGGAGCGTACAACAATTTACATTTTTCGGACTATTTTCCTCATCTTTTTTTATCATTTTTGCATATCTGATTGTAATCATAGCTATTTATATATATGGTTTAGGTTATTTGTTTAACGGCACATCAACTCCTCACGGACTGTTTAATGCCGAAATTTAATGTTGACGTTTTTTTTTTGCTATACATCTTATGAGATGACTGACCAATTTTTATGATTTCAGCTTCAAATGGACAGCTACAGCAGCAATTGGAATACATCCTACTAAAGCCTGATTGTCGCAGCTGGTCAATTTCAAAATTGCAATCTGACTCTTTAGAAGAACGATATGCAATAAAATTCTGTTTTAAACTTGGAAAAAATGCCACAGAAACGTATGGAATGCTTCAGACTGCTCTTGGGGCATCTTGCATGAATCGAGCATCAGTTTTTGAGTGGCATAAGAGATTCAAGGAAGGCAGGGAGTCTGTGAGGGATGATGATATAAGTGGGAGGAGTAAGGAAGTCAATACACCAGAGTTGATTGGCCAAAGGGTTAGGGTTACTATGTTGAGGTTTTAAGGGAGTTCAGGAAGAGATTCGGTCGGTGGCATTTCCACCAGGACAATACACCAGTCCACAACTCCATCCTTGTCACAGACTATTTGACCAAGATGGGCATCAACACAGTTCCCCAGCCTCCCTATAGTCCAGAGCTGTGACTTTTGGTTTTTCTCTAAGCTCAGAGGCTGTCGTTATGAGACAATTGAGGAGATGAAAGAGGCTGTGACAAAGGTCATTGACACGCTCACACAAGAGGACTTTGATGGGGCCTTCCAGAAGTTGTTGGAACGGTACAACAAGTGCATTGCAGCCGGAGGAGATTACTTCGAAGTGTGCTAGAGTTTTATGTGTGTATTATCAATAAAAGTGCCCATACGAAAAAAGTCTGGAAACTTATTTAATGATCCTCGTACCATGAGGGAGGGATGAATTATTGGGACTGATGGCGAGAAACAATCAGGGAATTCAGAGATATCTGCGTGACTTAAAAATAAAGAAGCTACTATTCCTATTTGGTTTAGTTTGGATTAATTTTAGTCGGATAATTGGCCTAGTGGATAGATTTTTCGCCAATGGTCCGGGAGAGTGCAGTTCAGTCCCAGGTCGTGTCATACCAAAGATTTTAAAAATGGTACTTGATACCTCCTTGCTTAACACTTAGCAATATAAGGTATGTATCAAGGGTAAAGTGAAACAATCCAGGGAAAGGAGTAGTGCCCTCCCCTACACCTCGGTGTAGTAGCTATTGAAAAGAGAGCCTTCTGGTCGCCTTCGACTACGGTCGCCAAATTTACTTTTACTTTATGGCATATCAGCCATTATAAGTTATTTAATAGCAAATCCATTTTTATACATACAAACAGTTCTATTTCAAACAGTTTAGCATAAATACACAATACACATAAGTTCAATTTGACACATAAATAGGACCCTATCAGGTACTACTACTCCGGGCCAGAGTAGACTTGGAAGTGATAGCAATGAAGGGTACTCCGCATTCCCCAAAGCTCCAGTATTTCTGGAGCCTCACCATCAGATTGTTTAGGGTCATATCCAGGACACTCGTTGATGAGGCTCTTACCCTTTTGCAGAAATGCCGTCGGTTTATTCTGCAGCGCTAGCTGACTGGGCCATCCTATTTGATAATAATAATTTGTTTGCACACTGTTATATGGTTTCAAGTATTCCTGTAAAGCTTTGAATCATAGATGGGACCCTATCAAGTACTACCACTCCGAAGAGGTACTCCGTATTTCCAGAGCCCTCCCTTCTTTTTAGGGAATAAAACCAGCCCGTGGTGTAATGGTTATCGTCGTAGGAAATGGACACGGCGACACGAGTTCAATTCTTGGACGGGACTGATTGCATTTCACATAGCACTAATACCCTTGGGAAAGGTATGAATCCAATTATTCTCTTTCCAGCTATGGGTAAATAGTAGGACAGACTGGGTTCTTCAGCTTTAATGAGGCAACTAGTCTAGGAGAAGGAAAACTCTGAATTCAAACCTGTTAAACCCCGCTTAAAAATTGAGCTTGTGTCATATCCTGCCCGAGCGGAGGGGTTGGTAAATATGATAAACCCAGATTATTCTAAGCCTTGTCGGCAGGGCTGGTCAAGAACTGTTGTCGCCCTGTCTTTATTTCTTGACATCAACTATGCGCTTGAAAATATGCAGAGCAAATGTTTTTGGTTGTTTCCGCGGCGTTGTGGCTAAGTTTGAACTTGTAAAGCAGAATTTCCCGATTTAGACGACACTGCACATTCATCTGCGCGGCTTTCAAATAAAAAAAAAAGAAGCGAAGCATTGCACAATGTATCAGCGCACTAACTACCACGATACTACCATTCACAGTAGATACCTTACCCATAGGTTGAACTGCTTCAGTCACGTGATATACGTGCTGATATCTAGCACGTACTACTAAAATATTGCAAAACTTTTGTCTCACCCAAGTATTTAGGCAAACTAGCACGTACAACTGAAATATTAAAAAAAACTTTTGACTCTCCCTCGTATTTTGGCAAATTCACACGTACGACTAAGATATTACAAAACTTTTAACTCACCCAAGTATTTAGGCAAACTAGCACGTACCACTAAATTATTGCAAAACTTTTGACTCACCCTAGTATATAGGCAAACTAGTACATACTACTAAAATATTGCAGAACTTTTCACTCACCCTAGTATTTAGGCAAACTACCACGTACCACTAAATTATTGCAAAACTTTTGACTCACCCTAGTATATAGGCAAACTAGTACATATTACTAAAATATTTCAAAACCTTTGACTCACCCAAGTATATAGACAAACTAGCACATACCACTAAAATATTGCAAAACTTTTAACTCACCCTAGTATATAGACAAACTAGCACGTACTACTAAAATATTGCAAAATTTTTGACTCACCCTCGTATTTAGGCAAACTACCACGTACTACTAAAATATTGCAAAACTTTTGACTCGCCTTAGTATATAGGCAAACTAGTACATATTACTAAAATATTGCAAAACTTTTCACTTACCCTAGTATTTAGGCAAACTTGCACGTACCACTAAAATATTGCAAAACTTTTGGTTCACCCTTGTGTCTATAATTCTTTTGCACTAATTTGTTTTTTTTTGCACATTGTTATTTGATTTTAGGTATTTCTATCTTTTATGGTTATTTAATAAAAATAAGATGGTTTTAATTAAGTATTTTAATCTAATATTAATCACAGTTATATGATTTTTAAAATAAATCAATAATTGCCTTTGCAGCGGATGTTTTTTTTCATGTCAATTCAACCCTCGTAGGCTATTCAATGCCATATGTGTGTGTGTGTGTGTGTGTGTGTGTGTGTGTGTGTAATTTGGAAACGAATAGATGCTCTTTAAAGTCATACTCAGAACATTAAGTTCTATTTGACCCATAGATGGGACCCGAACATCAACTACCACTCCAGGTCAGAGTGAACCTTGAAGTAATGGCAATGAAGGCGTACTCCCCATTCCCCAAATCTCCAGGCCTAGAGCCTCACCATCAGATATCCTTTTTTAGACAACCCCTATTTTGCCTGGGGGTAGTTTCTTACTCCCCTACAGAGATGCAGTCGGCGTATTCCACTGCCCCAGCAGACTAGGCAGACAGATAGATAGCTAGAAGGTTTGTAGGAAGTGTTTTATGGCACATCTATTCTTGCTGGCTATTCAATGCCAAACCCAGTTTATATATTTGTATACATATATAATTTTTAAACGAATTGTTCATAGGTAATATTATTTTTAAACGAGTCATTTGTTGGCACATAGTTGAACGGTCTAAGTATTGTTGTTTAATGTTAGTGATACTATTTATCAATCATTCCTACCTGATTTGATACAAATTATTTGTTGGCACAGAGTTGAATGGCTTTAAGCATGTCAGTCTAACACTGATAGTTCTATTTGTACACAATGAAATCTTTTCAGATGTTGCTAACACTAATAATTTTATTTGTACACAATGAAATCTTTTCAGATGTTGCTAACAATAATAATTTTGAGAAAAAAGTCCTGAATGAAAAAAAAAAGAAAGAAAGAAAGCCATTGCAATAAAAAAAGAAAGGAAATTAAAGAAAGTGAAAGAAAACAATAAAAGAAACAAAAAGATAAAAAATGAAAAGAAAGAAAAAAAAGAAAGTGGAAAGAAAGAAAAAGAAAAAGTGAAAGAAAAACAAAAATGAAAGAAAAAATAATAAATAAAATGAAAGAAAAAGAAAGAAAGAGAAAAATAAGCAAGAAAGAAAGTAAAAAATGTGAAAGAACAAACGAAAGAAAAAAGACTAAAAAAAGAAAGAAAAAAGAATGAAAGAAATAACGAAAGGAAAGAAAAAATAATGAAAAAGAAAGGAAAAAGAAAAGAAAAAAATTAGACTAGAAAAAAGAAAGAAAAGAAAAAAAAATGCCAAAAGAAAGAAAGAAATAGAAAGAAAGAAAAAAGAAAGAAAAACAAAAGAAAGAAAAAAGAAAAAAAAAAGAAAAAAAATCGAGCATTATCAGGAGTTCAGAATAAAAGAAGACAAAGCAAAGAAAGAAAAGAAAAGAAATAAAAAGAAAGAAAACAAAAAGAAAGAAAGAAAAACAATTAAAAAGAGAATAAAAAGAAAGAAAAGAGAAAGAAACAAAAACAAATAAAAAATAAAAGCAAAGCGAAATTAAACGAAAGGATGTAAAAAAAGGAAAAAAAAAAAAAAAAGAATAAATGAACAAAATAGAGAAAAATATAAAGAAAGAAAAAAAAGACAGAAAAAATAAACCAAAGGGAAGAAAAAGTAAGGAAGAAGAGGAAAGAAAAAATAGAAAGAAAAAAAGAAAAGAAAGAAAAAGAGTAAAAAAGAAAGAAAAGAAATAAGAAAGAAAAGAAATGGAAAAAGAAAGAAAGAAAAGGAAAAGGAAGAAAGAAAAAAGAAAGAAAGAGAATAAAAAGAAATAGAAATGAAAGAAAGAATAATGAAAAAATAGAAACGAAAGAAAGAAAAAGAAAAAATTAAGAAAACAAAATCTAGCTCGATAGAGAAATTCCAAATAAAAATTAATAAAGAAAAGGAAAGAAAGATGAAGAAAAAAGAAAGAAAGAAAGAAGGAATGAATGAAAAGAAAAAAAAAAGAAAAGAAAAAAGAAAACAGGAAAGAAAGAAGAAATAAAGAAAGAAAAATAAAAGAAAGAAAAAAGAAATAAAGAACAAAAAGAAAATAGAAAAAAAGAAAGAAAGTCAAGAAAAAAGAAAGAGAGAAAAGAAAACAGGAAAGAAAGAAAAAAGTTAAAGAAAAAATTAAGAAAGAAAATCTAGCACGATAGTGAAATTCCAAATAAAACTTAATAAAGAAAGAGAAAGAAAGATGAAGCAAAAAGAAAGAAAGAAAGAAAGAAAGAAGGAATCAAAAGAAAAAAGAAAGAAAGAAAAGAAAAAAGAAGGAAAAGAAAACAGGAAAGAAAGAAAAAAGAAAAAAGAAAAATAAAAGATAGAAAAAAGAAAAAAAGAACAAAAAGAAAAAAGAAAGAAAGTAAAGAAAAAAGAAAGAGAGAAAAGAAAACAGGAAAGAAAGAAAAAAGAAAAAGAAAAAATTAAGAAAGAAAATCTAGCATGATTGAGAAATTCCAAATAAAAATTAATAAAGAAAAAGAAAGAAAGATGAAGCAAAAAAAAAAAAGAAAGAAAGAAGTAAAGAAAAGGATAAAGAAAGAAAGAAAAGAAAAAAAAAAGAAAAGAAAACAGGAAATAAAGAAAAAAGAAAGAAAGAAAAATAAAAAAATGAAAAAAGAAGTAAAGAACAAAAAAGAAAATAGAAAAAAGAAAGAAAGAAAGTAAAGAAAAAAGAAAGAGAGAAAAGAAAACAGGAAAGAAAGAAAAAAGCAAAAAGAAAGAAAGAAAAATAAAAGAAAGAAAAAAGAAATAAAGAACAAGAAAGAAAATAGAAATAGAAACGAAAGAAAGAAAGAAGAAAAAGGAAAAAGAAAAAAAAAGAAGCAAGATCAAGCACGATAGAGAAGTTCCGAATAAAACTTAATACAAAAAAGAAAGATTTATGAAGAAAGAAAAAAGAAAGAAATAAAAGAAAAAGAAACAAGAAAAAAGAAAAAAGAAAAAGAAAAAAAGGAAAGACTGAAAAGAAAAAGAAAAGAAAGCAAAAAGAACAAAAAGAAATAAGATAAGGAAAAAGAAAAAAAATGAAGAAACAAAATCTTACACGATAGAAAAGTTCTACATAAAACTTAATAAAAAAAAAAGGAAAGAAGGATGAAAAAAGAAAAAAAAAAGAAAGATAGAAAAAGAAAAAGAAAAAGCCATTACTATCATTTTTTTTTACTGCAAAGCCAATGCAAATAAAACAAAAATAAAAAAAAAGTCAAAAAGACCCCACCCCACCGAAAAAAAACAAAAAACAAAACCAAAAAAAACAAAAACGAAAGACTGAAAATGAAGAATAAATCCTTGATAAACCTCTTGATAAAAGAAGCTTGGAAAGAATGAAAAAAAGTCATTGAGGTAAAACATTTGTTAATGAAACCCCTCCCCAACTTCGCAGAACCAAAAAAACCCCAAACAGAATGAACTGAAGAGAGAGAGAGAGAGAGAGAGAGAGAGAGAGAGAGAGAGAGAGAGAGAGAGAATTCTTCTAATTATAAAAACATATTTGAAAATCCAAAGGCTTTTAAAGACTTTCAGATGAATAATCTGCTGCCAAAGTTACGTGAGAGATTTTATTTTGTTTTATACAGAAGCGAATGTAATCGAGCGTGTTTCTCTCTGGGTCACATCGGACAAACTTAAAAGGATCCTTGACCAATAAAACATATTTTATCATTATTTTAGTCTTTGGGAGTCTTTCCTGCCAGTACTAGCCGGTGCCCTTCACTGGAGTCCGCGTAAGACCAAGGTCTTCTCAGTTATTTAAGATTCTTCTACATATTCAAGCCGATATCAATAGTGCTGGTTTCAGGACGGTTTCAATCCTCTCACAGATCTCCAGTTCCTCTTATTTCTTTTTCTGGATATTCACGAATGTTCCGAGTGTTTCGACTAGGACTAGTATTACCGATACCTACATACCTCTAGCTAGGTCCTGGTATTTTCATAGTTTTTCGTTTCCATTTACGTTCATTCTATTATTTTACTCCAAGCAAATACGACTTTTTTAATGACATATCAAACTTCCCGATTTCAGGTTCAAATCAACAGCTACAGCAGCAATTGGAATACACCCTACTAAAGCCTGATTGCCACAGTTGGTGAATTTCAAAAATGCAATCTGGACGTGAGGACACTTTAGAAGAACGATATGCAATAAAATTCTGTTTTAAACATGGAAAAAATGCCACAGAAACGTATGGAATGCTTCAGACTGCTTTTCGACCATCTTGCATGAATCGAGCATCAGTTTTTGAGTTGTATAAGAGAGTCAAGGAAGGCACGGAGTCTGTGAGGGATGGTGAGAGGTGTGGGAGGAGTAAGGAAGTCAATACACCACAGTTGATTGGCCAAAGGGTTAGGGTTAGGTTTGGGGTTACTATGTTGAGGTTTTAAGGGAGAGATTCGGTCGGAAGAGGCCAGCACTCTTTAAATCGGGTCAATGGCATTTCCAGCAAGACAATGCACCAGTCCATTACTCCATCCTTGTCACAGACTATTTAACCAAGATGGGCATCAACACTCAACCTCCCTATAGTCCAGACCTTGCTCCCTGTGACTTTTGGTTATTCCCTAAGCTCAGAGGCTGTCGTTATGAGACAATTGAGAAGATGAAAGAGGCTGTGACGAAGGTCATTGACACACTCACACCAGAGGACTTTCATGGGACCTTCAAGAAGTTGTTGGAACAGTACAAGTGCATTCGAAGGGGACTAGAGTTTCATGTGTGTACTATCAATAAAAGTGCCTATACAAAAAAAGTCTGGAAACTTATTTAATGATCATCGTATCTGCTCTTGAGTGATGCATTTTGTAGCAGCTTATTAAACTACCAACTTTAGTATCCATCTTGTTTTTTTATTTCAGCTAATATCCAGTTTGTTATATCAAAACTAGATGTCAATATTGGTATTGCCAGAGTATTAATTGCTATAACTTTATTTTTTGCTTTTAATTTCGTTCTTAATGTGGTTTTTATCCTCCTACAAAATTCTTTTCTTTTTTTTCTTTATCTATTGTCTGAGTGATTCCATACGCTTCATTAATTCCTAAATATTCTTCTACATCTCCTCCCCGCAACCAAGTGGGATATTCTTCCTCTCACCCTCTCAATTAATCGGGATATTCTTCTGCATAGATGTTACTTCTTCCGGTTAAACTTATATTCAACTCCAATGGAACTGCTCTTTGCAAACTTCATCTCTACTCGTCAAATATCTCAGTAAACAGAGATATTCTTCTACATCTCCTCCCCGCAACCAAGTGGGATATTCATCCTCTCACCCTCTCAATCAATTGGGATATTCTTCTTCTTGGATGTTACTTCTTCCGGTTAAACTTATATTCAACTCCAATGGAACTGCCCTTTGCAAACTTCATCTCTCCTCGTCAAATATCTCCGTAAACTGAGATATTCTTCTACATATCCTCCCCGCAACCAAGTGGGATATTCTTCCACATGGATGTTGCTTCCTCGAATCAAACACAATGACCAACTCTGATGAAATTACCCTTTGCTAACTTCATCTATCCTCATTAAGAAGCGTAGTAAACTGAGATATTCTTCTACGTTTCCTCCCCGCAGCCAGGTGGGATATTTTTTCCACTGTTCCATAACTTGCGATATTCTTCAACTCCAGTGAATATTCCCTTTTCTAACTTCATCCATCATCATTAAGAAGCGTAGTAAATATAGTGATTTACCGAAGATCTGATAAGCTTCTAAGATCCGAGGGGGTGTCCTCGTGGTGTAATGGTTAAAGCGATGGACTACGGAATCGTAGTACGCGAGTTCGTACTCCAGTCGCACTATTACATTCACTTTCGGGAAAATACCCTTGGGAAAGGTATGAACCCCCTTATCCTCCCAGCTATGGGTTAAATAGTACCACTACTGTTCTTCGAGGAGAATGGCTTTGGTATTAAATAACCTACAATGGTTGATATGCCATAAACCCCAACCAAACTAAATCCTATATATTTAATATATATGTATAAAGAGGATTTGGCATTAAATAACCCACAATGGTTGATATACCATAAAACCCGACCAAACCAAATTATATATATTTAATGCATATGTAAAAAGAGGATTTGGCATTAAATAACCTACAATGGTTGATATGCCATAGAACCAAAGCACACCAAACCAATTCCAGTCGTTCTGGGGGTGTCTTCGTGGTGTAATGGTTAAAGCGATGGACTGCGGAATCGTAGTACGCGAGTTCGTACTCCAGTCGCACTATTACATTCACTTTCGGGCAAATACCCTTGGGAAAGGTATGAACCCCCTTATCCTCCCAGCTATGAGTTAAATAGTACCACTACTGTTCTTCTAGGAGAATAGCTTTGGCATTAAATAACCTTAAAAAGTTGATATGCCATTAAACAAAGAAACCAAACCATCTAAGATCCGATGAGGTGTGAAGTGTTGCTAGACTGAAACAATGTTCTGTTGAAGGCTGAAAATGAAAAAAGAGAAAGAGTTCCGAAGATTCCTCGGTACCAGCAATACTGTTATCCATAAAACAGAATATACAACAATATATAGTACCTTGTTATTTTAGTAGAATTAAATACAAACAAATGATATGTCTATTAGCTATTATAAAGATTGTTATTGTG
The DNA here is from genome assembly GCA_963585895.1 of Sepioteuthis lessoniana. Taxonomy (NCBI): domain Eukaryota; kingdom Metazoa; phylum Mollusca; class Cephalopoda; order Myopsida; family Loliginidae; genus Sepioteuthis; species Sepioteuthis lessoniana. Next base: position 6,515,899 of record OY757941.1, read on the forward strand.
TTGTATTGACATAATTATATCAATAATAACAATTCAGTTACATATACAAATACAGACGGACCCTGTCGTTTCAGATACGAACGGGTTTATTAATTTCTGACTTCGGTCCTTCGACACGAGGAGAGAGACCCAATTCTTAAAAGGCTATGCTAACCATACTATGCTGACCCCACCCCAACGCGCGGCGCTTCTTGTGGTGCTTAGGATATCTGCCAGTAGAGATCCGAAAAACTCAACCGCACGCCACAACGGCAGAAAACTCAACTTCTCTTTCAAAATCCTCAAATTCTCAGGACCATCACTTCTGGGCATGACGTCATCCACACTCCAGTCCCATTTCCTGTCTGGGGTTTTATTATGACAAATGGTGATTGTCATATCCTTTCCGTGCGGGCGTAAGACTGCACCATCCGACTATGCACCTGGACTAAGAGACCCGAATAGTTCAAAGCCTTACCAAACTAAATAATAAAATATAATTCACGAAAAATGATCAATATAAAAAAATCATTATCTTACTTATATAACAATTGTATATTTTTGTATTTATTACAAAGGCAATTATAGGATTATAGGCAATTATAGGATATATATGTAATAGAACTACAAATGATTTTTTCTTGAATAAATAACTCCGATTAATTTTTATTCGTTCTTTGGAATTTTCATGGGTTATTATTATTTTACTCCTTTGAGATTTTTTCCCACCAACATTAGCTGATATGTTTTTCTCAAAAGTTAGATTGACAGCAAGTCTCCCCCAGTCTCCAGGACTCTACTCAGTATTCTAACCGATCTTAGTAATGCTGTAGTCTGGATGGTCCTCTGATTTCTAAATCTTTCAGTCTCTTTACCAATCCTTTGGGGATCGTTCCAAGTGCACCACCTATAATTGGTATCACCGTCGTCTTCATGTTCCATAGCTTCTTCAACTCTCTATCAAGGTCCAGATGTTTATCCTTCTTTTCACCTTCTTTTAACTTTTACTTTGTAGTCTGCAGGTTCTCTTTTTTGTTAACTATCAGTCGGTCTGGTCGCCTGGCCGAGATTAGGTGATCTGTCTGTATCTCAGAATCCCAGAGAAATTCATGCGTCTAATTCTCGAGGACGCATTCCGGATTGTGCATATGCCACTAGTTCGTTTGGTCAAATTTAAATTTCTTGCACAATTCCCAGTCGATCACTTTCCCTACCCAGTCGTGTATAGTTTTCTCTTCTTTTTGCGCTAATTTGCCGCATTCGTTTATTATATGATTGATCGTTTCCTCTCAATCATCATATAAATTATACTTGTTATTTTGTTTCGCCTTGCCTATTTTTGCTTTAACGTAGTTTGTCCTTATGGCGTTGTTTTGTGCTGCTATTACTGGGTGGAACGATAAAATTGTCGTCCTAGAAAAAACAACATGATTCCATTTCTGTTTAATGAAAACCAGTTTTATTTTTTTGTTGCAGACCATCTACTAGTTGGCCAGTTGTGTACAAATCTCAAGAGCGATAGGAGCCTTCTATCATGTCTGAAAGTGACACAATGTTCAACGAGCGAGATCGGAGATGTGCCGCTGTACAACTCATGTTCTCTACGGATCCAAGTTATGACAACAGGACCATTGCCAGCACCCTCAAAATGCAAATCTGGATTGCTACGAATAACAGGGACGTGCCCAGGGTGATGAAAACAAAGTTTCCGGCTACGGTTATAGTCTTTGGTGTGGTTTCAAGTGAGGGCCACATCATGCCACCTCACATCATTGTTGTCATAACTTGGATCGGTAGAGAACATGAATTGTACAGCGGCGCATCTCCGATCTGGCTCGTTGAACATTGTGTCACTTTCAGACATGATAGAAGGCTCCTATCGCTGTTGGGATTTGTACTCAACTGGCAAACTAGTAGATGGTCTGCAACAAAAAAAATAAAACTGGTTTTCATTAAACGGAAATGGAATCATGTCTTTTCTTGGGCGACAATTTTATCGTTCCACCCTGTAGAAGGCTCCTATCGCTGTTGGGATTTGTACTCAACTGGCCAACTAGTAGATGGTCTGCAACAAAAAAAAAAAAAAAAAATAAATAAAACTGGTTTTCATTAAACAGAAATGGAATCATGTCTTTTCTTGGGCGACAATTTTATCGTTCCACCCTGTAGAAGGCTCCTATCGCTGTTGGGATTTGTACTCAACTGGCCAACTAGTAGATGGTCTGCAACAACAAAAAATAAAACTGGTTTTCATTAAACGGAAATGGAATCATGTCTTTTCTTGGGCGACAATTTTATCGTTCCACCCTGTAGAAGGCTCCTATCGCTGTTGGGATTTGTACTCAACTGGCCAACTAGTAGATGGTCTGCAACAACAAAAAATTAAACTGGTTTTCATTAAACGGAAATGGAATCATGTCTTTTCTTGGGCGACAATTTTATCGTTCCACCCTGTAGAAGGCTCCTATCGCTGTTGGGATTTGTACTCAACTGGCCAACTAGTAGATGGTCTGCAACAACAAAAAATTAAACTGGTTTTCATTAAACGGAAATGGAATCATGTCTTTTCTTGGGCGACAATTTTATCGTTCCACCCTGTAGAAGGCTCCTATCGCTGTTGGGATTTGTACTCAACTGGCCAACTAGTAGATGGTCTGCAACAACAAAAAATAAAACTGGTTTTCATTAAACGGAAATGGAATCATGTCTTTTCTTGGGCGACAATTTTATCGTTCCACTCGGTAGATTGGTATTTACTAAGCTTTGCACTGCAAAACTGCATGAATAGGACACTCCGCGAGACTTAGAAGAGGGAGTAAATTGTTTTCAACATTTAGGACATTACACTCACATGTCACTTTTTGATCTTTACAAATATATTGGAGTTGCATTCTAAACCATTTCCTTCACACACTCACAGACACGTGTATGGAAATGTACAAATATTATTTTATTCATCGGTGAATTATTTGCCAACGTTAACCGTTTCGGTTTTTTAACATTAGACCTTCGTCACGTTATTTCAATTAGTGAAGTTGTATCTTCTGAATTTTATTTGAAAAAGGGACTGAATCGTCATGGCAATAGGGAAATACATCCCCCACACGTACACACACACACACACACACACACACACACACACACACACACACACACACACACACACACACACACACATATATATATATAATTAAAAGTAATTAAACGTAAATCTACACGTATTGAATTGTATTTTGTCGCATAGGAATAAAGTTAGACATTAGCGACTGAACATCGATCGTCAGTGGATGGAAGTAGCGAGCCTCCAGATAATATAAATTTAGGTAACGGGCTGTTAGGGTAGGACATTAATCGAAAGGACAAATAGTCTGACGACAATCAACCAGACGGACTTCAACAAGAGAAAGGTTTCTGTGATAGCTTGGCCGGGAGTGTTACGAATAGTAACAATATTTTGTTTGTCTTATTTGCTGTTAATGATTTGTTTCAGTTGAATGATATACTTTTGTGTTTTTGAATTACCATAACCAGAAAACCCGGCGAACACTTGCGCGTGACCCACGGAAATACTGAAAAGCTGTTTCGACCTTTTTAGGTCTCATCAGCAGTTCATATCGTGATCTCCTCCTCTGGAGATCGAACCAACGACCACAGAATGCAGAGCAGAAACTCTACCAGTGAGTGACCAGACCACATTGCACACAAGCGATACCAACTTAACCAGTTACGGTAATTGCGCGGCCAATTAACCTGAATATGTCACCTCCAGGGTCACGTCTTCCCAAGAGGATTGGAAATACGCATCCACGTATTTATCATAACGTCAAGGGCAGGGAAATAGATGTAAATTTAAAAAAATGTACAATTATGCTTTTGTTATGTTGACTATTTGTCTATTGATAGCTGTCCATGCTTTCGTTAACCTCGTGTCGACGTCCTTTTCGGTTGATGCAACGCTGCTTCCTAGGTAAGTGAATTTGTCTACTAGTTTAAGAGGGGTTCCGTCTAAAGTGGAGATGTCAATAGGCTATCGATTATATGGAAATCAGACCTAACCGATAAAATGAAACGCAGTTTCTTCCAGGCAGCGGCTGCATCGATACTGCTATATGGATGCACTACTTGGACTCTAACAAAACGGCTGGAGAAGAAGCTAGATGGCAATTACACAAGAATGCTGCGAGCAATCTTGAACAAGTCCTGGCGGCAACACCCCACAAGACACCAACTGTACGGCCACCTGCCTCCTATCACGAAAACAATTCAAGTTAGACGAACCAGACATGCAGGACACTGCTGGAGAAGCAGGGACGAACTCATAAGTGATATACTCTTGTGGACCCCCACACATGGCCGTGCAAAAGCAGGACGACCAGCATGAACATACATTCAGCAATTATATGAGAATACGGGATGTTGTCCAGAAGACCTGCCAGAGGCGATGAGCGATAGGGAAAAGTGGCGAGAGAAGGTCAGGGATATCCGTGCTACCAGCACGACATGATGATGATGATGATGATGATGATGTTGACTATCAATTATTTCTTCTCTATTCACATGTAAGCGTTATAAAACATTCTTTCATGTCAGCTTACAAAACATACAGTTCGCTTTCCTTTAAACAATTCTACACAATAGGAGTATATATTCATGAATTAGATTTACATGTAATCGTAGTCGAAGGCTCCTTTTTCAATAGCTACTACACCGAGGGAGGGCGCTACTCCTTTCCCTAGATTGATCTTCTTTACTCTTGATCAATACTTTATCATGCAGTGTGTTAAGCAAGGAGGCATCAAGTACCATTTTTGGAGTCTTTGGTATGACTCTATCTGGGATTGAACCCCGGTCTCCCGGGCTATTGACAAACACTCTGCCAATTAGACCATTCTAAAAATCTATGTTTGTGGGAGTCCCTTTGGTGTAGTGGCTAACGAATTCCAGTAGCGTTTTTACGTTCATTTTTGGACTAATACCTTTTGGAAAGGCATGAACCCTCTTTTACCCCTAGCTATAGGTTTAACAATACCACTGCTGTTCTTCTACAAGGATGGCTTTGGCATAATATCACCTATGAAGGTTGAAATTCCGTTAAATCAACGAAACCAAAATAACATCTAAAATTTATGTTATGCAAAAGTTCTTCAATAACCAACCTCCCACCTTTTAGGCTGTCAACTCAAACACAAGTATGGATGTTTTGATAGACGGGAAGAGGTCAGCAAGCAAACAACCCCTGATGATGGCCTAGGCAAGGTCTAAAAGCGCTCGAGACAATTTTGGGAAATTCATCAACTAATTCCCACCTGAAACTTGAAAGGATCTTAAATAAATTATACTGACAAAATTTGTCTTTATTATTTAATGAAACATGCTTATATATGTATATATATATATATTGAGAGAGAGAGAGAGAGAGAGGGAGGATTTGGCATAAGATAAGCTTCAAGACTTGATGTGCCATAAAACACAACCAACTAATCATCCAATCAAAATATGGGCTGCATTAAGTACTATTTTCTGTATATTGGTCACTGAAATTTCGCTTGCGTAAAATGTGTCGCTGTTTTAAAATAAGTACACTCCTTACAAGGTTCAGCTGGAGAGTTCATTGGATCGTAAAATTAATCTCGTGGAATGTGACCAAATGATTGAAAAAAATAGTCAACAGTAGGTATGACGTCATACGAAGGTTTTAGAACACTCTCGCACCCCCCCACACACAGATATATATATATATATACAGGAACACGCTTCTTTCACCCTTCCGAAAAATGTTTTACTATCATTGGCAAAAATTATGAAATTAGCACACATAGAGCATTTTTTTATTTAGCAGGCAGTAAATAAACTAATAACAATTAAGACGCAACATATTTTTCTAAAATGGCTGAACATGCAGGCTTCACAAAATATTCCTACTGAAGCCTAGGTATGCAAATCGGTCTACGGTTAAAAGACAATTCTGGCAAACCTCAACAAGCGGTCGGATATCCCTTACTGAAAGGAAACATGGCGCCTGCAATTTGTTTTAGGAATTCAAATTAAAATATCTTTCCATGATTTTTCCATATTTTATTTCATCGATTTTGTTTAGAAATATTCTGTCAAGTCAGAATGTTTAGCTATTAAAGAAAAAATATTTTGCGTCTTACCTGTTTTCAGTTTCTTTACTGCTAAAAAACACCCTCTACCTGAGTTCATTTTTGTAAGTTTTAGTATATATATATATATATAGTAGTGAGCATGAAGATCAGAAGGATGTTAAAAAAAAGTCTAAATATGAAATAACTTTTTATTTTAAAGCTTCATAGAATATTTTAATAAAAAAATGGGTATAAAGGTAAATTATATAATTCCAAAATATGAACCTCAATAAACTTATTTTGATAAAGTTATAAGAATAATCATACAACATTCGAAAAAATAGACGATAGAAAATATCAGATCGATTAAATAAATCCGTAAAATTTAATAATTATTTTGTATTATTAAAAACTTTTTTGGGGGTAAGAATATAAAATTAGGGTTATTTTACTAAGATTTAAAATAAAAAGTTATTTCACATTTACACTTTTTTAAACATCGTTCTGATCTTTATGCTAGATACTATATATATATATATATAGAGAGAGAGAGAGAGAGAGAAAAGAGGTTTATGATTCTTACTAGCAATATATATATATATATATATATATATATATATATATAGTAGCAAGCATAAAGATCAGAAGGATGTTAAGAAAAAGTCTAAATGTGAAATAACTTTTTCCACACTAAACGCTAGCTCTCTGAAACTAGTTGACAAGCTCACCTACCTAGGAAGCAGTGTTTCATCAACCGCGACAGACATCGACACGGGACTAACAAAGGCATAGACCGCTATCAATAGGCTATCGGTCATATGGAAGTCAGGCCTGACCGATAAAATGAAACGCAGTTTCTTCCCAGCAGCGGTCGTGTCGATACTACTATATGGATGCACTACATGGAAGTTGAATAAACTGATGGAGAAAAAGCTTGAGGGCAACTACGCAAGAATGCTGCGAGCAATATTGAACAAGTCCTGGAGGCAATACCCCACAAAACAGCAGCTATACGGCCACCTACCACTCATTACGAAAACTATCAAAGTTAGAAGAACCATACATGCAGGACACTGTTGGAGAAGCAGGGACGAGCTCATAAGTGATATTCTTCAATGGACCCCCTCACATGGCCGAGCAAAAGCAGGGTTACCTGCTCGGACCTACATACAGCAGCTCTATGAGAATACGGTATGTAGCCCTGAAGACCTGCCAGAAGCGATAAACGATTGGGTGGAGTGGCGAGAGAGGGTCAGGGATATCCGTGGTGGTGGCACGACAAGATGATGATGATATAATTCCAAATATAAACCTCAATAAACTTATTTTGATAAAGTTCTAAGAATAATTATATGACATTTAAAAATAGATGATCAAAAACATCAAAACAATTAACAAAATCATACTACTATGATGGATACATCATATCTAAATGAAAATAGCGTTCATAATTCATTAGTACTTGATGTGTAGACCTTTACTTTCAATAACAGCTTGACATCTTTTGTTACACGAGCGAATTAATGTCTTGCATTCATCAACGGATATTTTCTTCCATTCTCCTTTCAAATTAGTCTATAATTCTTCGACGTTTCTTGGATTCTTTTCCTTAGCTCTTTCATTTTGTAACTTCCAAACATTCTCAATAGGATTTATGTCTGGGCTTTGAGCAGGTCACTCCATAAAAATAACATCCTCCCCAGAAAGAAATGTCTTAACAGACATCGCTGAGTGACACAGAGCGTTATCTTGAATAAATACAGCGGGTTGATAAATTCCAGTTCTCAAATAAGGTACATGTTTCTTCAATAGCGCTTTGTATACAGTTGCGTTAATTTTACCGTGTAGCCTAACAAGAGGTCCTGTACCAGACAGAAATCATACCAAACGCTATCACACTTACTCTTCCAAATTTAATGCTGCTTTTAGTGCACTGAGGTGAATATCGTTCCTTAGGACTGTTTCGAACAAAATTTATTTCATTAAGTGTTCGGGAAATAGTTTGCCTTGATATTTTAATGCCAAGGTTAGCATTCGCTCTTTTAGAGAGAGCGGTTGCTGTCTCAAATCGATCCTTTTTGATTCATACCAATCCATCTATCTTCCTTTGCAGTAGTTTTCCTAGACCTGTCAGGTGGTTTCTTGGTTTAACATGACCAAGTTTCCTTAAGTGTTCTTAAATTACTATGAATAACACTTTTAGATTTCCCTACAGTCTTTGAAATATCCCAAATCGAGAATTTATCTTTATTACGCAAACTATCAGTTTTCTAAGTTCCAATGATGTCACAGACTTTTTCCCCATGTTTACAATGCAAGAGCCGGTGATCATGCAATCATCAACTTCCTTGTCGTCTGGAGTTCTTCCCTAGTTTATTTTAAGAATAGTTCCGAGTATCTTACGATGGGGACAGCGAAGGTGTTAATCTCTTTGATGAGATATTTGCTGCAGTTCTTGGTGTCGAGAATTTTTTTTTCGTTCGTCTGAGGTACTCTTTTTTTTTTATTTCTACTTTCATATCCGCTTGTTTGATTGTGTCCACTTCCTGTATTCCGAACTACAAGTAATTTTCCTTGTCTCCAAGTTTTCCGATTCTTTCTTGATTTGGCTCTTCAATTCTTTCTTTTAATTGTCTTTTACCAATTTTCCTTATGAGAATGGTACCGAAATCCATTACTGTATCTTGGATTTATATTATTATTTGATTCAAAGTCTCTCGTTCTTTTTAATTTTTTGTAAATAGTTTTATGTCGTCCATGTACATCAGGTGGATGATGTTTTCTTGTGATTTTGGGAATTGGTAGCTCCCAAGCATTTCCTAAGAATATAATTGTGCGGCATCATTGCTATAACAAATAGTAATGGCAGAAGCGAATCTCCCTGGAACATGCCTTTCTGGAGTTTTACGTCTGCTTTTGTGTTAAAATTTATGACTTTGTTGGATATTCTATTACCCAAAATTGCAGGACCATATCATAAGCCTTTTAGTTGTCAATCCATGCCAGACCTGGTATAGCCACATGATCTGTGCTCCAGTTGCAGATGTGGCCTCGTATTCTTCTTCTTCACAAGACACTCGAACGTGTCACAAAAAAAAAAAACCAGTAAAAAGTGTGGTTACTTACACATTTAAAATAAATAAACCAGTAGTTTTATTTTTGAATGAGTAAGAACTAATTTGTTTTACACTAGGATTGCTAATGTTTATACCCCATTAAATAGTTTCAATTATTCCTATTTAGTAAAGTAAAGTTAGCGACCATAGTCGAGGGTGACCCGAAGGCTCCCTTTTCGATAGCTACTACACCAAGGTGTAGGGGAGGGCGCTACTCCATTCCCAGGATTGCTCCACTTTACCCTTGAACCGTACCTTATAATGCTGAGTGTTAAGCAAGGTGGTATCAAGTTCCATTTTTAAAGTCTTTGGTATGACTCGACCTGGGATTGAACCCAGGTCTCCCGGGCCATTGGCGAACACTCTAACCGCTGGGTACTAATTCTAATCTAATATTAATCATTTGTTTTCAGAAAGTGAAGTAGTTACTAGTATTGCCACTAAGCACTATTTCTTCACTATTACTATGTAATAACAATTACATTTAGGGGAGTGTCCTCGTGGTGTAATGGTTAAAGTGATGGACAGCGGAATCGTAGTAAGCGAGTTCGTACTCCAGTCACGCTATTACGTTCACTTTCGGTCAAATACCCTTGGGAACCCTGTTCTTCTCGGAGAATGGCTTTGGCATTAAATAACCTATAAAGGTTGATATGTTATTAAAAACCAAGAAACCAAACCAAAGAAACCAATTATATTTAGGTACAAAGAGATTCAATTACTGCTATTTAACACTAATAATTCTATTCAACATTACTCATTTGTTTGCACACAGTTAAATGGTTCTAAATATTGCTATGTCTCGCTAACAGTTCAATTAAACATCAGTCATTTGTTTACACAAAGCTAAATGATCAAATTTTCTATTTCTAATAATTCAATTTAACCAAAGTCAGTTGTTTGTACTCTGGTTAGAATGTCAAACAATTCTATTAGGTCCATAGATAGAACCCTATCAGGTGCTACCACTGTGGGTCATAGTGGACCTGGGAGCAATGGTAATGAAGGGGTACTCCATATTCCCCAAAGCTTCAGCGTTGAAGTTTTACAATGGTATGATTTAGTATCATATTCAGGACATTCGTTGGAGAAGTCTTAATATTTGGGGTGGGGTGGGGGCTTGAAACCACGAATTTAAGTTTGCGGATAGCTCAGTTTTCTTCTTTTGGGGTGATATCATTGATTTATTTTTTTCTTTCTTCCACCCCTTTCCAATTTTCGGCCTTTGGATTCTAAATTCCAGTGAAGGTTACTGCATTCAAACTTTACACATATTCACTTCATAATAAATACAATGACAAAATGAACAAACTCTTCGAGTCAATAGGCTGAGTAATTCCTTTTATTTATATTTTTGGTCAGATTGTTACATGTTGACCTTTGAAAGGCCGTGTAAGTTCGTGGATTTCACAAAAAAAAAAAAGATCCACCTGTGTCTTAAAGTAAACAAAAGACAGCGGAAACGCCCACGTGAATTGCGAGTCGTGGGAAACTGGAAAGAGGAGTAACTTGTAGGAGAATGGACCTGTGTTTGGTATTTATATGGTACCCGACTATTTTACGTTGAAGTTTTGTATATTTAATAAGGTTTTAATATTTAGTATTTAGCGTTTCCCCACAGGTTTAATGTTTTCCCACACGATTATGTTGAGTTTAAAATTAGTTTGATATAGGCATATTATAAGCACATTTTATAGGCACATGGATAAAGTAGTAAATGAAGGAAGTCAATGAGTGAAGAATATGAAACAAATGAAACGAGTAAAGGTATGAAATGGTTGTAAAACGGCGCGGACAAAATGAACATTTAAAACAAGGCGACGAACAAAAACAAATTTATATATTAAAATAATAAAATTTACATTGATACCTAAAAGAAATTACTGACTCTACTAACATAATAATAGTGTGTGTATATGTGTGAGCTCGTGTGTGTATGTGTGTGTGTGTGTGTTTGTGTAACACAACTAAGCTACAAAAAGAATTGCAAGTTTAAAATGTCCTTTTTCTATGGTTAGAAACGGGCAGTTTCTCAGAGACGGGAAAGCGTCTCATAGTCCTTGTATATGAATGTCTGCGAGGCCCATTCATGGTGTTGCTTTTCTCTTCTGTTGATTCACACTGAAAGGAGTGTGTTGCTGCTGCGAAGAAATTTGGTCAAAGAGAAAGAGGGTGTTTGAAGACGACGTATTTATAGAAAATACGCGTCTTGTTGGTGGCTCAAAGACGCAGGAATTGAATTTACGCGCGGATGTGTTTTTAAGCATATCACGTGATCCTCCTGGCCAATGGTTTCCCGAGACTGAATATTGAGCGTCCGCCATCTTTGTGGGAACAAGTGGCATACCGCCCAAAATAATTTATAGGAGTGTAAAGTCCTATAAACTAAAGGAACGTAGGCGTCCGAAAAATATATAACAACGGAAGTTTTCAACCCCGAGCTGTGATCAATGAACTGAGCAGAGAAGACACTAGACGTTACGCCGTTCTTATCGTTTGCTAGGGGGTGGGACCAGTTGGCCTCGGTTTGATAGGTAGAGAAAAGTCTAAATGTATAAGACCCGCTAAGGTCGAAAGCGAGTATAATCCCAGAAAATAAGAGAGCTTAGCAGAGGTCTCTGTCGTGAATTGACCTGTGCCAGCTTCGTAGAGCAAAGAAGCAAGACTATCTGAAGATAATGTTTGTATGTACGTATATCCTAACTGTTACCGACTTTCTCCTCACACAAGTCATTTCGACTATTTCTTAATAAAAAAGAGAGATGAATATTTTTATAAATAAGTGTTGTTGTCTTTCCGTCTGCCGATATAAAACAACATTAGGATAATTGCTTTACCGTACATTTAAGCTTCGAGATCGTTTATTTTCTCGTTTCGGTAGACATTCCTTATTAATCTATAATTTGTCGCGAATTTTTCCCGCCAGAGTTAGCTGATGATATTTCCCTGAAGTCTGAATGATAGCAAGTCTCCCCAAGCCTTCAGGACTCATCTCAGTATTCTGGCCCATCTCAGCAATACTGTAGTTTGGATATTCTCTGCTCGTACTCAGATTTTCGACTTTTCCAGCCCCCTAATCAAGCCTTTGGGGATCATTCCAAGCACACCAAATACAATTGGTATCACTGTCATTTTCATGTTTCATAGCTTTCTTAGTTCTCTGGCAAGGTCTAAGTGCTTATCCCTCTTTTCGTTTTCTTTGATTCTTTCCAGGTCTGGTTGCCCTGTCTTTTGGGACAATAGAATACACCAACTGCACCCCTGCAGAGAGGTACCCCCCCCCAACGAGTGACCAGTATATGACACTAAATAATCCGATGGTGAGGTTCCTGTAATGCTAGAGCTTCGGGGAATGCAGAGTACCCCTTCATTTCCAGGTCCACTTTGGCCGGAGTGCCAGCATTTGATAGGGTCCAATCTATGGGTCAAATAGCTGTAAACTGTGTTCTTATGCTAAACTGAATTAATTGAGATAGAACAGTTTTTGACATTAAAACTGTATACTTATGCTAAACTGAATTATTTGAAATAGAACTGTTTTTGTCCTTGAATCTGTGTATTTATGCTAAGTTGAATTGTTTGAAATAGAAATGTTTTAACACTGAAACTGTGTACTTATGCAAAACTGAATTGTTTGAATTAGAAATGTTTTTGTAGGCTCAACTGAATTGTTTAAGAAGGAACTGTTTATGACATTAAAACTCTGTACTTATACTAAACTGAATTGTTTGAAATAGAACTGTTTTAAACTGAAACTGTGAACTTATGCTAAAGTGAATTGCTCGAAATAGAACTGTTTTTGTATGATAAAATGAATTATTTGAAATAGAACTATTTTTTGGCATTGAAACTGTATACTTATACTAAACTGAATTGTTTGAAATAGAATTGTTTATATGTATAAAAATGGATTTGGCATTGAATAACCTACAAGGGTTGATATGCCATAAATCCAAACCAAACTATACCAAACGAAATTAGGTCTGGTCTTCTGGCCTGGACTGGGAGGGGGGGGTCTTTCAAAATCTCAAAGAATTTTGTGTGTTTCAGTCTCCAGGAGAGAATCTGGGTTGTGTATATGAAATTTAGTCATATGGACAAATTTCAATTTCTTGCACAATTATTATTTTAAACTTTTGAGATTTTTTCACGTCAGTTTCTTAAAAGGGGTTGAGTGACAGCAAGTCTCCTTAAACCTCTGGGACTCATCTGGCTGATCTCAACATTGCTGTAGTCTTGATGGTCCCCACTCGTCCTCTTATTCCGATATCCTTTATCAAGCCTTTGAGGACCGTTCCGAACGCACTAATTACAATTGGTATCACCGTAAACTTCATGAGATCATTGTTACATTATTATTATTATCATTATTGTGAGTTTTTCACATCAGTGCTAGCTGATGTTCTTTCGCGGGAGTTTGAATGACAGCTGCTCTCCAGGACTCTTCTAAGTATTCTTGTCGATCTTAGGAATTCTGTAATTTGGATGGTCTCGATTCATCCTATGACTTCCAACACTTTTAGCCCTCTTTCCAAGCCTCTGAGGACCGTACCAAGTGCAAAAAGCACAATTGGTATCATCGTCAATCTAATGTTCCAAACCTTTCTCAGTTCTCTGGCAAGGTCTTGAGTTTTTCTCGCCATCACCTCAATCCTTACCAACCTGTCAATTGATCGGGATCAAGAAAATCTAATCTTCTTCTTCTTCTTCTTCTTCTTCTTCTTCTTCTTCTTCTTCTTCTTATTATTATTATTATTATTATTATTATTATTATTATTATTATTATTATCTTCTTCATTATGATTATTATTATCATTAATATTATTATCATTATATTCTTCCTCAAATCATATTCTTCTTCTTCTTCTTCTTCTTCTTCTTCTTATTATTATTATCTTCTTCATTATGATTATTATTATCATTAATATTATTATCATTATATTCTTCCTCAAATCATATTCTTCTTCTTCTTCTTCTTCTTGTTATAATAATAATAATAATATTTTTTTCTTCTCCTTCTAGTTATTATAATATTGATAATAATAATAATGATAATAATTATTTTATTTTCTTCTTCTTCTTCTTCTTCTTCTTCTAATTATTATTATTATTATTATTATTATTATTATTATTATATACGTATTTTATTGCTTTTTATCATAAAATAGAGACAGTTTAATATTTTAAAGTAAAATATAGCTTAACTTTAAATATGGACTTGATAAACGGTTTAATATATATATATATATATATATATATATATATATATGAATATTGATTTTAATTATGCTTTCACTCATTGCAGGGTCGTTGAGGTATCATAGATGACTTACGATGAACCGTCTTTTCCAATTCATTTCTGTCTCTTGCAACTCAGTGACATTTACTAATCCTCAGATCTGTCCACTCTTTGATGTCGTCGTCCTTCCTTTGTCCTTCCTCACATACTGTCTCCTGGTCCCCCAGTCTTGCAGAGGATGGTCTCAGCAAGTCCACATGACTCGATGACGTGCCCGTATCGCTTCCGTTACGGCACGTTACCATTTTCCATCGGCAGGCGCGGTCGTTGTTAACCCGGACTGCGCCCGAACCGGGATGGTCTTAAGGCCGTTTGATTTTTTTTATATCGTGGGTGTGTTACGAGGGGAGATCGCAAGACTGACGGAGCCCATCCCTGATTAGGCGGTTGATGGCAGTCAGGATCCCTAACATAATCCCGTGGATTGTCTTGATCCCGATCACGTGATTAGTTGAATTTGCCTCCGTGTTGAGGATTGAGTCCTGTAACTTTAGGGAGAGTGGAGTCAATCCTCTGTTGCCAGTACTCAAAGGCGCGCATGATTTTTCGTTAATTCATCGTCTGTAAATTCATCGTCTATTATATTTATCGCAGGTAAATTTATCGCCTCAGATAAATTGCTCAAATAATAGAAGCTTTCCTTACCCTAACCCTAACCCTTTAGCCCTTTTTTTGCCCAGTCGGCTAGGGCTGTAGAATACACTGACTGCATCTCTGCAGAGGGGTAAGACCTCCCGCCAGCAAATGTCCCGGATATGACACTAAATACTCTGGTGGTGAGGTTCCAGTAATGCTGGAGCTTTGGACAATGTAGAGTACCCCTTCATTGCTATAGCTCTCCGGTCCACTCAGGCCCAGAGTGGTAGCACCTGATAGGGTCCTATCTATGGGTCAAATAGAACTAAACTGTGTACTTATGCTAAACTGAATTGCTTGAAATTGAAGTGTTTTCCCATTTAAACTGCGTACTTACGCTAAACTGAAGTGTTTAAAGTAGAATTGTTTTGGCATTTAACTGTGTGTGGACAAAAACTATGCTTATAGTAAACTGAATTGTCTGAATTAAACCTGTTTGACTAAACTGAATAGCTTGAAATAGAAATGTTTTTGACAATTAAACTGTGTACTCATGCTAAACTAAGTTGTTTGAAATAGAACTGTTTATTTGTATAAAAATGGATTTGGCATTAAGTACCCTACACAGGTTGATATGTCATAAAAAACAAATAAGCAACCTTTGTAGGTTAATTAATGCCAAATCGAATTGAATACTTTACCTGTTCAAAATTTACTAGGTAACGGATTTGGTTTGGTTTCTTTGTTTAATGGCATATCAACATTCTTGGGTTATTTAAGGCCAATGTTATTCTTGTAGAAGAACAGCAGTGATGTGTAAGTCATAGCTGGGGAAACAAAAGACGTCATACCTTTTCCTAGGGTATTAGTGCAAAAGCGAACGCAATGGTGCGACTGGAGATCGAACTCATTTACTTTGTGGTCGTAGTCCATGGCGTTAGCCCGTATGCCACATGAACTCCCTTCATACAAAAAAGAGCAAAGATTACAACGATATTATTACAATTCCACTGTTAGTGAGTTCGGAGAGAAGGATTATAATACACTAACAGTATCACCCACTGGGGAGCAGTAAGACCCCCTAAAAAGAGGTATTCAGGGTATGATACTAATCTGAATCTGAGGGTGAGGGTCTAGTTCGCCAGATCTGGGGTGTGTGCATAAGTCCTTCATTACCATTACTTCCACGTCCACTCTAACCTGTGAGAGACAAATCGATGTTTAAAAATTATACGTATTCAGTAAAAATATTCAATGTCGAATAACTGTAAATTATTTGTCTTAAGAATATTTATTTGACGCTAGAATTGTTTACAAGTATTATTACGATCACTTGAAACTATATAACTGTGTGTGGATTATAGTTAGTTGAAGATAGAATTATTTACTAGGGATTATTATTATCAGTTACTTGAAACTATATAACTGTGTGTGAATTATTTGGATTAAGAATAGTTACTTGAAGCTAGAATTGTTTACTAACGATTATTATTATCAGTTACTTGAAACTATATAACTGTGTGTGGATTATTTGGATTAAGAATAGTTACTTGAAGCTAGAATTGTTTACTAACGATTATTATTATCAGTTACTTGAAACTATATAACTGTGTGTGGATTATTTGGATTAAGTATAGTTACTTTAAGATAAGATTAGAGACTCGGTGGAAGATAGACAATCTAGAATTGCCTGGCAAACAATAAACGAAGTGAGCAGAAGAAAGAACACAGCCAAAGCAAAACTTAAAGCAGCAAACCAACAAGAAAGAATAAAACAGTGGAAACAGCACTTCGAAAACTTACTTGGAAACCCACCAAAAATAACACATGAACCAATCACCAGAATAATTAGCAAACAATTAGACATTAAACTTGGACCGTTCACACAAGAAGAACTCGACTCGGTTCTCAGAAAAATTAAAAATAGGAAAGCCGCAGGGCTGGACGAAATTCCCCCGGAAGTATGGAAGACCAGACAATTCGACGACATACTGCTCCGACACTGCAACGCAGTATACAATCAAAATCCGATAGATAGATGGACGAAGGGATGCATACTCCCCTTCCCTAAAAAGGGGGACCTCGGATTAGCCAAAAACTACCGAGGCATAACACTTACATCCATAGCTGCCAAAATCTACAATGCCCTACTGCGAAACCGAATAGAACCCAAAATCGACAACATACTTAGAAAAAACCAAAATGGCTTCCGAAGAAATAGATCCACGACCTCACAAATATTAACCATCCGCAGAATCCTTGAAGGTGTACGGGCAAAGAACCTACAAGCGACATTAATATTTGTCGACTTTACCAAGGTTTTCGACTCCATTCACAGAGGAAAGATGGAACAAATCCTACTAGCGTACGGCATACCTAAAGAAACCGTAGCGGCAATAACGATTCTCTATAGAAACACTAAAGTAAAAGTACGATCACCAGATGGAGACACAGAATACTTCGACATTGTAGCAGGAGTACTACAAGGGGACACGCTGGCTCCGTATCTCTTTATCATTTGTCTAGACTACGTACTTAGAACATCGATTGACAAAATCAAAGAGAATGGCTTCGAACTGACGAAGAAAAGAAGCAGAAGATACCCCGCAACAACAATTACCGACGCCGACTACGCCGATGACATAGCGATACTGGCAAATACACCTGACCAAGCCGAAACACTTCTGCATAGTTTGGAACGAGCAGCAGCAAGCATAGGCCTCCATGTTAATGCACACAAAACGGAATATATGTGCTATAACCAAACGGGGGACATCTCCACTCTAAAAGGAACCCCTCTTGAACTAGTAGACAAATTCACGTACCTAGGAAACAGCGTCGAATCAACCGAAAAGGACATCGAAACGAGGTGAACGAAAGCATGGACAGCTATCAATAGGCTATCGACTATATGGAAATCAGACCTAACCGATAAAATGAAACGCAGTTTCTTCCAGACAGCGGTCACATCGATACTGCTATATGGATGCACTACATGGACGCTAACAAAACGGCTGGAGAAGAAACTAGATGGCAATTACACAAGAATGCTGCGTGCAATCCTGAACAAGTCCTGGCAGCAACACCCCACAAGACACCAACTGTACGGCCACCTGTCCCCTATCACGAAAACTATTCAAGTTAGGCGAACCAGACATGCAGGACATCGCTGGAGAAGCAGAGATGAACTCATAAGAGATGTACTCTTATGGATCCCCACACATGGCCGCGCAAAAGCAGGACGACCAGCACGAACGTACATTCAGCAGCTATGTGAGGATACAGGTTGCTGTCCTGAAGACCTACCTAGGGCGATGAACGATAGGGAGGAGTGGCGAGAGAGGGTCAGGGATATCCGTGCTGCCAGCACGATATGATGATGATGACTTTAAGATAGAATTATTTACTAGGGATTATTATTTTCAGTTACTTGAAACTATATAACTGTGTGTGGATTATTTGGATTAAGTATAGTTACTTGAAGATAGAATTATTTACTAACGATTATTATTATCAGTTACTTGAAACTATATAACTGTGTGTGGATTATTTGTCTTAAGAATAGTTACTTGAAGCTAGAATTGCAAAAGTGAAAGACATACGCAAACAATGTAAATATGGATGTTCAATGAACGCAATTCCCTAACCTATAGGTATACAATAAACTTAGAGGGTTGACATGCTGTTAAAATAAAAAAAATTGGTTTTCAGTGTAGTTAAAAAGGGTTCCATGAGGAAAGGAACTCTTCCGTCGTTTAATGGAACGTGTTATTTATCTGCATAAATCCAATAGTGGCTTCTAAAATATAGCATCAAGATTGATTTTAGACAAAAGTACTGCTGCCAAATTGAAAAAGTCAGAGGTATATAGAAGCGATCAAGTCGACCGTCGACGATGACCTCAAGGTCAATTCGTTATGTAGGGGAATTATTGGGCGAAGACACAAGAAAATCGGCCGCAGGTTTACAAAGAGTTTGGTCCCTTTATTTAATAGCGTATCAACCTTCGTGAGTAATCTGATGTTAAAACCATCCTCGTAGAAGAACACTAGTGATAGTATTTAAACCATAGTTGGCTGATAAAAGGTTTCATGTCTTTCTTGAGGGTGTAGCAGAAAGAATTTCGTATTTTTGTTTGGCGCGTTAATTAATTTGACCGTTAGGGTCGACGCATATTTTTCACCAATCAGGATGACTTATCCTATTCAGCCCGCACGAAATTGGGAAAAGCCGCCAAACACTCTCTCTTCCTCAGAACTTTTTAAACTGGGCAGATGTAATTACTGTCCACTCTCCTTTTAGCTGCAGCATCACACCACCATGAGGAAAGCCATCTAAATTATGGACCCCCTGCGTCTATTCTCTTAGACCAAGGGTTCTCAGATGAATATGAATTAGATGATTTCAATCCGCCTCACACAGGAACAACAAAAAGCCCCCTTCAACTTTGACTATGTCGACTGCGACGCAAAATACCGCCCCGACAGCCAGCCACTTCATCCCTGGGCAACATTTTCTGGAGACATTCACACTTCTCTCCCCAATCGACCAGGACCACACTTTCATGAACGACGACAACGTCCCTGTCCTCAACCAGCAAACACGACTTTTGCTATACCTATTGGCGACACATCCCACTCACACATTTAACAATGTCTTAACCTAACGATGCACTTTTCGCTCGGGCATTTAGCTGCTAAAATGCCTTCATTACTATAACAACTTCATTTCCTTCCTTACTTCTTTCCTTCCTACGAGACTTGCAGCATACGAGCGTAAACCCTTTATTCCATGCTGCCATTAAAACCTTCATAAAAAAAACCTTACGGCTTATTCGTCTTCTCTCTCTCGTTTATTTACTTTTAAAACTTAGCGAGGAAATAAACAACGTAACCAACACGCTCAAGAATATATTCCTTCGCTTAAAGGGTATTCATTCAAGAGTCAATATAATTGCGCGACTGGAGTTTGAACTCGCTAACGACGTTGTCCTAGTCTTCTACGTTTGCCACAACACTACGAGGACTCGAATTCCCTAATTTAATTTAAAAGCGCGACTGGTGCTTGAACTCGCTTGTTATGATATCACAGTCCTATACGTTTGCCACTGCGGCACATGTACTCCCCCGGGTTTTGTAATGAAGTAAAAAAAGTACATGTTGTGGGTGTTTTAATTACATCAATAAAACTCTCAGAAAACGAATTAAGCTTACATGGCTTACGATTGCGTAAGAATCTGCCACAGAATTCGAGGCGCAAACAGGTTCATTAAAACATTGCGCGGGAAGAAATAGATCTTTTAGAAGCCTTTGAAGAGACCTACAAGTTTACACTGCTCTTTATCGCTTCTGCAATCAACGGTAGTGCGCAGTTTATAACACTTGGACGTATTGGAACGAGTAACATAATTAAAGGCAATACTATCTATCTGTCTATCTATCTATCTCAGGATGTGTCTATCTATCTATCTATCTATGAAAAGATGTGTATATCTATCTATCGATGAAAAGATGTGTATATCTATCAATCTATGAAAAGATGTATATGAGTGTATACGGATCTATCTATCTATCTATCTATCTATCTATACCACGTCTCTTTTTTGAATTTTAAAGCATTTTAAAATGCATACGCTTCTCAAAGCCATTTTAAAGTTTTGCACGTACCACAGAATCATCACACACACACACACACACACATATATATATATATATATATATATATATATATATATATATAAAAGTTAGCTATCTTTATATATATATATATATATATATATATATATAAAGATAGCTAACTTTTCATATCTATCTCAGTTATTCATATTCACCGATTTCATTATATATCTTTCTCTCAGCCTATCCCATATCCTTCGTAAACTGTTCATAGAAATCTTAGACTATTCGTACATATGTCATCTTCGTTGCTCTCTCTCTCTCTCTATATATATATATATATATATATAAAGATAGCTAACTTTTCATATCTATCTCAGTTATTCATATTCACCGATTTCATTATATATCTTTCTCTCAGCCTATCCCATATCCCTCGTAAACTGTTCATAGAAATCTTAGACTATTCCTACATATGTCATCTTCATCGCTCTCTCTCTCTCTCTCTCTCTCTCTCTCTCTCTATATATATATATATATATATATATATAATTTAATCCCTACCTATCTATCTTTATCTATCGTCCTTCAAGCTCTACTGATTTTTTCAGTCAATTTTGATACGTTATTTAAAAGCCGAAGTAGCGCCGTTCAGTTTTATCAGATCATTATTGCTTGTGCAATAAGTCAAGTGTAATAAGTCAAGTGTAATACATATTTTACAAACCTTAGAAAATCTTTTTCCTTTACAAAACTTCTTATTACTTTAAAAATGAACCAACTAGAATATCCTTCAAGTTTACCTTTCTTTATTGCATAGTCACCTCATTTATATTCCATGAAAACGCAAATTGGGCAACCAAAACACTCATAATATGTTTGATATTAGTTGAAACTCGTGAAATCTTGGGAATTTTGTTACTGTGGAAGATGGTTTTTGAATTTGACATTTACATAAATCGGTCTTCATTGTGATGACTTGTTTTTATATTCAAAGAATCATAATGGTAGAAAAGTTTTTTGAGTTTGAAAGCGGTCGATTAAAATCTTTTAGAACTTGGAAGCAACGTCTAATTTCAAAACTGCGCAAGAATTTTTAGTAAATAAAATTATTCGTATTTGATTGAAATAACTGATACCATGAAACTGTGAACAAAAATGAGCTCAGAATCATTAAAAAATGTTATTCACAAAATGTGTTCACAATTCATAGGATTTGGCATTAAATTACCTACGAGGGTTGATATGCCATAAAACCCAACCAAACCAAATCATATATATCTAATATATTTGTATAAACATGATTAGGCATTAAATAACCTACATGGGTTGATATGCCATAAAACCCAACCAAACTAAAACATATATATTTAATATATATGTATAAAGAGGATTTGGCTTTAAATAACCTACATGGGTTGATATGCCATAAAAACCAACCAAACCAAATCATATATATTTAATATATATGGAAGTAAATATGGATCTAAATCTGATAGTACAAAGAAAGTTGAAAAAACAGACTAATCCAAAGTAGATGAATTTATTTTTATGAAAAGCCAACGTTAAACGTTTCGGTTTTAATAACCTTCATCAGGAATTTGATATCATAAGAATTGTTCACACGCAATGGATGCTTGTCGAGATAACAGGAGGAAAGAAAACGTATTCAATATATATGTATAAAGAGGATTCGGCATTAAATAACTTACAAGGGTTGATATGACATAAAACCCGTCCAGACCAAATCATATATATTTAATATATATGTATAAAGAGGATTTAGCACTAAATAACTTACAAGGGTTGGTGTGTCATAAAACCCAAACAAGCCAAATTCTATATTCAATGAATTGCCCAGTCGGGGGAGGGGCTGTAGAATACATCGACTGCTTCTCTGCACAGGGGTAAGACCTCTCCCAACGATTGTCCTGGATATGACAATAAACAACCTGATGGTAAGGTTCCAGCAATGCTGAAGCTTTGGGGAATGTGGAGTACCCCTTTATTGCCATTGCTCCCAGGTCCACTCTGGCCCAGACCGGTAGCACATGATAGGGCCCTATCCATGGGTTAAATAGAACTAACGGCATACTTATGCTAAACTGAATTGTTTGATTAAACTGAATAGCTTGAAATAGAAATGTTTTGACACTTAAACTTTACTTACATTTAAACGGCATACTTATGCTAAACTGAATTATTCGAAATAGAACTGTTTTTTGACACTGAAACTGTATTTACACTAAACTAAATTGTTTAAAATAGAACCGTTTTGACATTTAAGTGTGTGTAAACAAAATCTTTACTTATACTAAACTGAATTAGCTGAATTAGAACAGCTAGAAACAAACATTGAAACTCTACTCACACTAAACTGAATTGTTATATATAACTGCTTGAATAGTTTGAAATAGAAATGTTTTGAAAATTAAACTGTGTACTTATGCTAAACTGAATTGTTTTAAATAGAACTGATTATTTACATAAAAATGGACTTAGCGTTAAATAACCTACAAATGTTGACATGCCATAAAACCCCCAAAACAAACCAAATTCCATATTCAATGAAGCCTAAATGGAATACGAAAGAACTCTAAAAATAGTGGGTTAATTTACAAACGAGCAATAGTCACGTAAAACATACGAGAAATAGAAATATAATATGATCCAGCCCACCACTCCCAATTCTGCAAAACTGTTAGAATAAATGAGTGGGAAACATTTTTCCTAATAATGGAAGAAAAAGACCAAAAACAAAACAGAAAGAAGAAAAAAATTGCAAAACTTTAAAAAAAATTGTTCAATAAAAATGATTTAAGAATCACTTATTGCATCGATGATATGAAAAAAAATTATTAGTAAAAGCAATTTGAAAATGTTAAGGTTTTGGTGGTTCGATTTTATGGCATATCAACCTTTCAAGGTTATTTAATGCCAAATCTTATTTAGATATATATATATCAAATATTTATTAGTTGTAAACAAACAGTTTGTAGGAAACATTTTTAAACAACCCAGAGCATATTTCTTTGCACACACTTAGATGGTTTCAAGTATTCTTATGTAAGACTAACAGTTCAATTTAACAGCAGTCATTTGTTTAGACATAGTTAAATGGTTTCAAGTATTCCTGTACAACGCAAACAATTCAAATTAACGTCAGTCATTTGTTTGCACATAGTTAAATGATTTCAAGTATTCCTATGTAACACTAACAATTCAATTTAATATCAATCATTTGTTTGCACATAGTTAAATGGTTTCAAGTATTCCTATCTAACATTAATAATTCTATTGAATATCAATCATTTGTTTGCACATAGTTAAATGGTTTCAAGTATTCCTGTATAACACAAACAATTCAAATTAACGCCAGTCATCTGTTTGCGCATAGTTAAATGGTTTCAAGTATTCCTATGTAACACTAACAATTCAATTTAATATCAGTCATCTGTTTGCACATAGTTAAATGGTTTCAAGTATTCCTATCTAACACTAATAATTCTATTGAATATCAATCATTTGTTTGCACATAGTTAAATGGTTTCAAGTATTCCTGTATAAAACAAACAATTCAAATTAACGTCAGTCATCTGTTTGCGCATAGTTAAATGGTTTCAAGTATTCCTATGTAACACTAACAATTCTTTTAAATATCAGTCATCTGTTTGCACATAGTTAAATGGTTTCAAGTATTACTATCTAACACTAATAATTCTATTGAATATCAATCATTTGTTTGCACATAGTTAAATGGTTTCAAGTATTGCTATGTAATACAAACAATTCAATTTAACCTCAGTCATTTGTTTGCACACAGTTAAATAGTCTTAGTATTGTTATGTAACTGTAATAATTTAATTTGATACCAGTCATTTGTTTGCCAACGGTTCAATGGTTATATATTTGTTAGTGAATCCCTTATAGAAAATTTTATTTTTAGAAACTTGGGACCAATTTATTTGCATACGATTAAGAATTGCTATTGTTTTGCAAACGGTTTCAAGTATTGCTATGTAATAAAAATATTTCAACATTTGTACGAAGTTAAAATGTCTCATGTATTGCTATGTAATAACAATATTTCAACATTTTTATAAAGTTAAAAGGTTTAAAGTATTCCTCTGTAACACCAAGAATTTCAATTTAACGTCAGTGATTTGTTTGCACACAGTTAAAAAGCTTCAAGTATTCCCATGTAACACTAACAATTTCATTTAATATCAGTGATTTGTTTGCACACAGTTAAATAGTTTCAAGTATTCCTATGTAACATCAATAATTTCAATTTAACATCAGTCATTTGTCTGCACACAGTTGAAAGGTTTCTAGAATTGCTATGTAATAACAATATTTCAACATTTGTCTTCGTGGTGTAATGGTTAAAGCGATGGACTGCAGAATCGTAGTAAGGGAGTTCGTACTCCAGTCGCGCTATTACGTTCAATTTCGGGCAAATACCCTAGGGAAAGGTATGAACCCCCTTATCCTCCAAGCTATGGGTTAAATAGTACCACTACTGTTCTTCTAGGAGAATGGCTTTGGAAAATACCCTTGGGAAAGGTATGAACCCCCTTATCCTCCCAGCTATGGGTTAAATAGTACCACTACTGTTCTTCTAGGAGAATGCCTTTGGCAAATACCCTTGGGAAAGGTATGAACCCCCTTATCCTCCCAGCTATGGGTTAAATAGTACCACTACTGTTCTTCTAGGAGAATGCCTTTGGCAAATACCCCTGGGAAAGGTATGAACCTCCTTATCCTTCCAGCTATGGGTTAAATAGTACCACTACTGTTCTTCTTTCGGAGAATGCTTTTGGCAAATACCCTTGGGAAAGGTATTAACCCCCTTATCCTCCCAGCTGTGGGTTAAATAGTACCACTACTGTTTTTCTAGGAGAATGCCTTTGGCAAATACCCTTGGGAAAGGTATGAACCCCCTTATCCTTCCAGCTATGGGTTAAATTGTACCACTACTGCTCTTCTAGGAGAATGCCTTTGGCAAATACCCTTGGGAAAGGTATGAACCCCCTTATCCTCCCAGCAATGGGTTAAATAGTACCACGACTGTTCTTCTAGAAGAAGGACTTTGGCAAATACCCTTGGGAAACGTATGAGACCCCTTATCCTCCCAGCTATGGGTTAAATATTACCACTACTGTTCTTCTAGGAGAATGCCTTTGGCAAATACCTTTGGGAAAGGTATTAACCCCCTTATCCTCCCAGCTATGGGTTAAATTGTACCACTACTGTTCTTCTAGGAGAATGCCTTTGGCAAATACCCTTGGGAAAGGTATGAACCCCCTTATCCTCCCAACTATTGGTTAAATAGTACCACTACTGTTCGTCTAGGAGAATGGCCTTGGCAAATACCCTTGGGAAAGGTATGAACCCCCTTATCCTTCCAGCTATGGGTTAAATAGTAACACTACTGTTCTTCTAGGAGAATGCCTTTGGCAAATACCTTTGGGATAGGTATGGACCCCCTTATCGTCCTAGCTGTGGGTTAAATAGTACCACAACTGTTCTTCAAGGAGAATGGCTTTGGCAAATATCCTTGGGAAAGGTATGAACCCTCTTATCCTCTCAGCTATGGGTTAAATAGTACCACTACTGTTCTTCTAGGAGAATGCCTTTGGCAAATACCCTTGGGAAAGGTATGAACCCCCTTATCATCCAAGCTATGGGTTAAATAGTAACACTACTGTTCCTCTAGGAGAATGCCTTTGGCAAATACCCTTGGGAAAGGTATGAACCCCCTTATCCTCCCAGCTATGGGTTAAATAGTACCACTACTGTTCTTCAAGGAGAATGGCTTTGGAAAAAACCATTGGGAAAGGTATGAACCCCCTTATCCTCCCAGGTATGAGTTAAATAGTACCACTACTGTTCTTCTTTCGGAGAATGCCTATGGCGAATACCATTG
Organism: Sepioteuthis lessoniana; assembly: GCA_963585895.1. NCBI lineage: Eukaryota > Metazoa > Mollusca > Cephalopoda > Myopsida > Loliginidae > Sepioteuthis > Sepioteuthis lessoniana. Next base: position 6,542,499 of record OY757941.1, read on the forward strand.
GGAAAGGCATGAACCCCCTTATCCTCCAAGCTATGGGTTAAATAGTACCACTACTGTTCTTCTAGGTGAATGCCTTTGGCAAATACCTTTTGGATAGGTATGGACCCCCTTATCGTTTCAGCTGTGGGTTAAATAGTACCACAACTGTTCTTCAAGGAGAATGGTTTTGGCAAATACCCTTGGGAAAGGTATGAGACCCCTTATCCTCCCAGCTATGGGTTAAATAGTACCACTACTGTTCTTCTAGGAGAATGGCTTTGGCAAATACCCTTGGGAAAGGTATGAAACCCCTTATCCTCCCAGCTAGGGGTTAAATAGTACCACTACTGTTCTTCTAGGAGAATGCCTTTGGCAAATACCCTTGGGAAAGGTATGAACCCCCTTATCCTCCCAGCTATGGGTTAAATAGTACCATTACTGTTCGTCTAGGAGAATGGCCTTGGCAAATACTCTTGGGAAAGTATGAACCCCCTTATCCTTCCAGCTATGGGTTAAATAGTACCACTACTGTTCTTCTAGTAGAATGCCTTTGGCAAATACCCTTGGGAAAGGTATGAACCCCCTTATCCTCCCAGCTATGGGTTAAATAGTACCACTACTGTTTTTTTAGGATAATGCCTTTGGCAAATACCCTTGGGAAAGGTATGAACCTCCTTATCCTCCCAGCTGTGGGTTAAATTGTACCACTACTGTTCTTCTAGGAGAATGCCTTTGGTAAATACCCTTGGGAAAGGTATGAACCCCCTTATCCTCCCAGCTATTGGTTAAATAGTACCACTACTTTTCTTCTAAGATAATAGCTACAAAGGTTGATATGCCATTAAACAAAGAAACCTAAACTTTTTTTTCCGACATTAACACTTTCTTTCTTTCTTTCTTTCTTTTACACAATAATACTTTCTTTCTTCATTTTTTTTGTTCTTTCTTTCTTTCTTTTATGATGCGACCGAATCGGCTGGGGCTGCAGAAAGCACCGACTGCTTCCCTACACCGTGTAAGACTTCCCCAACGACAGTCCTAGATATGACACTAAACAATCTGATTGCAAGCCTCCAGTAATGCTGGAGCTTTGGGGAATGCTGAGTAGTAGCACCTTATAGAGTCCTATCTATGAGTAAAATAAAACTAAAGAGTGTGCTTATGCTAAACTGAATTGTTTGAAATAGAACTGTTTTCAAATTTAACTGTGTGTGAACAAAAATTATACTCATACTAAACTGAATTGTTTGAAATAGAATTGCTTATTTGTATAAAAATGAATTTGGCATAAAATAATCTACAATGGTTGATATGCCATCAAACCAAACCAAACCTAATCCAACCCGCTGTACCCAATCCGTCTCTCTACTGCTGACGCAAGCTTTCTTCCTCTCTATCTCTAATTTAGCTGACTACTAGCAGGATTCCGCCAACCAATAAATTTCGTGTAAAACAAACAAACGTAAGCGTTTTGTGTTAGGCTTCGTTTTGTTATGAAGGTTACCACGGGTCAGGCTGATAGTTTAAGGGGTATCATAACAATCCGTTAACCGGTGCCGTAATGCTACAAAAATATGGAAGCCATCAAGAGAGCTGTAACAATGAAACTGAGGGTCATCCCAGAAGAATCCTTCCAGCAGGGCTTTAGACTTGAGAGGTATAACTTTGAAGGGAGAACACTGTAGTTTATTTTTGGGAATTGAAACAAATTGTTTTTGACCCAAGTTAAGTTATTTTCAGACACACTTCGTATGTGCGTATGCTGTTCGTGTGTGAGTATTCGTGTGTGTGTGTGTGTGTGTGTGTGTGCGCGAGCACACTACCCTCTTTGTCTTGGTAACCTGAATGGTTCTCGCCTCGACCTAGAAGGAAACAATCAAGAACCAGAGAACATGTTTACTACTCAACATTTACAAAGTAATTCGTCAAAAGCAATATGATTTTGTACATCGTTTCACAAGATTTCTTTTTTAAGGACAGTAAACTAGTCTTTAATTTGTATATATATATATATATATATTATCATCATCATCATGTCGTGCTGGTAGCACGGATATCCCTGACCCTCTCTCGCCACTTTTCCCTATCGTTCATCGCCTCAGGCAGGTCTTCTGGACAACATCCCGTATCCTCACATAGTTGCTGAATGTATGCTCGTGCTGGTCGTCCTGCTTTTGCACGGCCATGTGTGGGAGTCCACAAGAGTACATCATTGATGAGTTCGTCCCTGCTTCTCCAGCAGTGTCCTGCATGTCTGGTTCGTCTAACTTGAATAGTTTTCGTGATAGGAGGCAGGTGGCCGTACAGTTGGTGTCTTGTGGGGTGTTGCCGCCAGGACTTGTTCAAGATTGCTCGCAGCATTCTTGTGTAATTGCCGTCTAGCTTCTTCTCCAGCCGTTTTGTTAGAGTCCATGTAGTGCATCCATATAGCAGTATCGATGCGACCGCTGCCTGGAAGAAACTGCGTTTCATTTTATCGGTTAGGTCTGATTTCCATATAATCGATGTTAATAATGTAAAAGAATCTGATAGTATGGGGGAGAAAACAGAAAAAAAAAGTGACCCAAAAGTGATGAATTTATTACGAAGGAAAGTCCCCGTTAAAACGTTTCGGTTTTAATGAACCTTCTTCAGGACTTTAAGATGTTGAAACATGTGTTGATAGAACAACGGTGGAAGTTCTATCTTCGTTATTCTCATGTTTTATAACATTTTTAATTCTCTAGCAAGGTCCAAGTACCTCTCTCTCTGACTTTTTTTTTTTCGTTTTCTAAATTATCACTAGGTTTGGTGGTCTGTTTGTATCACAAAATCCCAGATGAATATTATGCGTCTCATTCTCCAGGATGGATTCTGGTTTGTGCACGTACCATTTGCTCGTAGGGTCAAATTTCAATTCCCTGCGCAATTCCCAGTGGATCGCCTTTCCCACCCAGACATGTCTAGTGTTATGTTCCCTTTGCGCAAGTTTGTTACATTCGCTTATAATGGGATTTATGTTTTCGTCTCTATCACCACATAACCAGCATTTGTTATTCTATTGCGCCTCATTTACTCTCGCTTAAATATGTTTGGTCCTTAAGGCGTTATTTCAAGCAACTATTAAGAGAGATTCAGTTTCTCTGGGGGTCTCCTCGTGGTGTAATGGTTAAAGAGATGGACTGCGGAGTTCGAACTCCAGTTGTGCTATTACGTTCACTTTCGGACAAATACCCTTGAGAGAGGTATGAACCCCCTTATCCTCCCAGCTATGGGTTAAATAGTACCACTACTGTTCTTCTAGGAGAATGCCTTTGGCAAATACCCTTGGGAAAGGTATGAACCCCCTTATCCTCCCAGCTATGGGTTAAATAGTACCACTACTGTTCTTCTAGGAGAATGCCTTTGGCAAATACCCTTGGGAAAGGTATGAACCCCCTTATCCTCCCAGCTATGGGTTAAATAGTACCACTACTGTTCTTCTAGGAGAATGCCTTTGGCAAATACCCTTGGGAAAGGTATGAACCCCCTTATCCTCAGAGCTATGGGTTAAAAAGTACCACTACTGTTCTTCTAGGAGAATGGCTTTGGCAAATACCCTTGGGAAAGGTATGAACCCCCTTATCCTCCCAGCTATGGGTTAAATAGTACCACTACTGTTCTTCTAGGAGAATGCCTTTGGCAAATACCCTTGGGAAAGGTATGAACCCCTTATCCTCCCAGCTATGGGTTAAATAGTACCACTACTGTTCTTCTAGGAGAATGCCTTTGGCAAATACCCTTGGGAAAGGTATGAACCCCCTTATCCTCCCAGCTATGGGTTAAATAGTACTTCGACGGTTTTTCTAGGAGAATGGCTTTGGCAAATACCCTTGGGAAAGGTATGAACCCCCTTATCCTCCCAGCTATGGGTTAAATAGTACCACTACTGTTCTTCTAGGAGAATGGCTTTGGCATTAAATAACCTACAAAGGTTGAAATGTCATTAAACAAAGAACCAAAACCCTCTGATAAAGTTTTATCATTGACATAAAAGGCTTTATTTATCTCAAAGAAGTTTTATCATATTTATCAACCCCTCGGCTCGGGCAGGATATGACACAAGGTCAATTTTTAAGCGGAGTTTAACAGGTTTGAATTCAGAGTTTTCTTTCTCCAAGACTAGTTGCCTAACCTAGGCTGAAGAACCAAGTCTGCCCTACTATTTATCCATAACTGGAGGGAGAATAATCAGATTCATACCTTTCCGAAGGGTATTAGTGCTATGTGAAATGCAATCAGTTTCGTTCAGGATTTGAACTCGTTTTGCCGTGTCCATTTCCAACGACGATAACCATTACACCACGGGCACCTCCGTAAAGAAGTTTTATGATGTAACGGACTTGAAGTGATAAACAAAAAGAGGTAACAGATATATTTGGTTGAGTTGGTTTGATTGGGTTTAATGGTATCTCAACCATGATAGGTTTAGAGTTATATCCAGGACACTCGTTGGGAGGAGGTCTTACCACTCTGCATAGAAGCAGCCCGTGTATTCTACAGTATTCCAAGCTTACTATTTACCCATAGCTGGAGAGAAAATAGCTGAATTAACACTTTTTCCTCCGTGAAATGCAGACAGTCTCGTCCAGAATTTGAATTCGAATAGCCGAGTCAATTTCCTCCGACGATAATTGTTCACACACGCGTATAGATACAGACACACTAAGAGCGTCACACATATACCCGTAGGCAGTCCAATCAGACATAGAGAGAAGCGTGTGTCTCAGAGAGAGAGAGAGAGAGAGAGAGAGAGAGAGAGAGAGAGAGAGGCACGATTACTAACTCTGACACAAAGACAGACTGATCGTCAGTCAAACATAGTGTTATAGAGAAAGGGTGATACACATATACACATGCATGCTTGCCCGCTCGCACACACACACACACACACACACACACACAGAGAGAGAGAGAGAGAGAGAGAGAGAGAGAGAGAGAGAGAGAGAGGCACGATTCCATATAGAAACAAAGACAGAGAGATATACTGATACAGAGAAAGGTTAAGACACATATACACACGCACGCTCGGTTGCTTGCTCTCTCTCTCTCTCGCACACACACACACACACACACACAGAAAGAGAGATACGCTTACATATAGAGACAGACTGACAGAGAGCATTACATACTCCCAGGTCTGGTTTCTTTGTTTTAATGGCATATCAACTTTCGTGGGTTATCTAATACCAAATCCATCTTTGTAGAACAACAGTGGTGGTAGTGTTTAATTGATAGCTGGAAGGGATAAGGGGATTCATGCCTTTTCCTGGGCATTAATCCGAAAATGAACATAATAGCGCGACTGTAGTTCGAACTCGCTTTCTATGGTGTTGCAGTTAAGCACATTAACCTCTTCACGACTGGGACTCGTCTCTATACGGATAGAATCAAGAAGAGAGATCCTATTTACCCAACCCCTCCGCCCGGGCAGGATATGACACAAGGTCAATTTTTAAAGCGGAGTTTAGCAGGTTTGAATTCAGAGTTTTCCTTCTCCTAGACTAGTTGCCTCACCAAGGCTGAAGAACCTAGTCTGCCCTACTATTTAGCCATAGCTAGAGGGAGAATAATAGAGATATACGCAAACACCCGCATAGATTTATATACCAAGTCATGCATATATATATATATATATATATATATAAAGACAGAGACAAAGAGGATACACACACACGCACACATATAGATATGGAAAGAGATATTTACACTCCCCACACCCACCTGCACGCACATGTTCATTGAGACACGCTTACTTGTACACGCATAGACTCACAAAGATATAGAGAGGGAAGGAGAAAAACTGAGAGAGAGACAGACAGACAGAGAAAGAGGAGACTGATAAGGAAAGAGAACAGATAGATAAATATATTTATATATATATATATATATAGAGAGAGAGAAAGAGAGTGACCGGGAGTGAACGAGAAAGAGATGTGACAGACTGTGAAAGAGAAGAAACAGAGACTGAGTGAGGGAGGAAGAGAGAGAGAGGGAGTGAGTGACAGTGAGTGAACGAGAAAGAGATGTGACAAACTGTGAAAGAGAAGAAACGGAGTGTGAGTGAGAGAGAGAGAGAGAGAGAGAGAGGGAGAGAAGGAGATAGATATGAGGTAGACAGGGAATGAAAAAAGACAGATAGGCAGGCAGGCAAATAAATTGATAGATCAAAAAAGATAGAGAGAGAGAAAAAGAAGATACAGATTGAGAGAGAAAGAGAGAGAGAGAGAGTGTGTGTGTGTGCGTGTGTGTGTATGCGTGTGTGTGTATGCGTGTGTGTGTGTGTACGTGCGAAGATATTCGCACACACACACACACACACTCATGCATGCACATTGATGAACGCGCTCACTGAAAGACGGTTACGTCTACTGAGAGCGTTGAACACACTCGAACAGAGAGAGAGAGAGAGAGAGAGAGAGAGTGTGTGTGTGTGTGAGTGTGTGCGTGTGTGCGTGTAAAGATACTCTCATATTCACACACACGCACACACACACACCCATACACATTGATGAACGCGCTCACTGAAACACGGTTACGTCTACTGAGAGAGTCGGACACACTCGAACAGAGAGAGAGAGAGAGAGAGAGAACCACACGAACAATCACACACACGCACACGCACGTGCACACACGTGCACATACAAAAATACACACTCGATTGAAAAGGCAGACACGACGTGGTTAAACAGACAGGACCAATCCGACACAGAAGCCCATAACCGACCTTCCCACCGTCCAAGTTTTTCTGAACCTTAGACCCTCATTCTCCGGGTCGGCCCTTTTCAGTCCCTTACCCCAACTTGTTACTTTTTCGTTCAATCATAATTCGGGATCGGACTGGGATCTCTTTCGTCAGAGATACAAAAATAATACATTTTCACATCGGCTCCGTGAGGGTTATCGAGTTCGTTTGTATAGATTGGTTTGTCTGACATCTCAACGCTCTCTGGACAGCGAAAGCAAGATAAGCGAACCCTCATATCATTGATCTTCTATTTCAAAGCTAAAATTATAAAGAAAGAAGTCTTTTTTTTGGCTTTTAGTTTGGATTATTGTTTTTTTTTCATTAAGTAAAGGGAGGAAAAGAGAGGACAAAACTGTGTGAACCGTTGTAGCAATAGACACCATGTCATATCGTTTCATGAATTTTCATGTTTATAACAGACGTCTTGTAAAGGGTGAAACGCTAAAATTGTCGTCCTAAAGAAAACAACGCTACAGCTTTATTTTAAAACTTTTATTGAAAAAAATCAGTTCAGGTAACTTGATTATGTAGTAGAGCTGACATCTATTCAACATAGCCACCTTCAGCCTCAATCACCGCCTCGATACAGATCCGGAACTGGGAGCATGCCTTTTCCACAAGCGCCGGCGGGAGCTTGGTGAATACTCGGCCGACTTCGAAGATGTAAGGTGGCATGATGTGGCCTTCACTTGAAACCACACCAAAGACCATAACTGTAGCCGGAAACGATGTTTTAATCACCCTGGGTACGTCCCTGTTATTCGTGGAAATCCAGGTTTGCATATTGAGGGTGCTGGCAATGGTCCTGTTGTCATAACTTGGATCGGTAGAGAGCATGAGTTATACAGGGGTGCATCTCAGATCTCGCTCGTTGAACATTGTGTCACTTTCAGACATGATAGAAGGCTCCTATCGCTCTTGGGATTTGGACACAGCTGGCCAACTAGTCGATGGTCTGCAATAAAAAAAAAAAAATTAAAAAAAGAAAAAGAAAACCGGTTTTCATTAAACGGAAATGGAATCATGTCGTCTTTTCTAGGGCGACAATTTTATCGTTCCACCCAGTAGTTATCGCTGGAACTTGAGGGACAGCGAGTTTCCTCAAGTCACCAGTGTCTTTCTCATCAACATTCGATCGTAGTACAAGTCGATGGTGACCCGAAGGCTACCTTTTCAATAGCTATTACACTGAGGTGTAGGGGAGGGTTCAACTCCTTTCCTTGGATTGCTCCACTTTACCCTTGATCCGTACCTTATAATGCTGAGTTAAGCAAGGAGTCATCATTATGTTCATTGGTAGGGTATATATATATATATATATATATATAACAATTCAGTTTACCATAAGTACGCAGTTAGATGACAAAACAGTTCTATTTCAAACTATTCCGTTTAGCATTAGTACACTGTTTAGTTCTATTTGAGCCATAGATAGGACCCTATCAGGTGCTACCACTCCGGGCTAGAGTAGACATGGGAGCGATGGCAATAAAGAAGTACTCCGCATTTCTCAAAGCTTCAGCATTACAGGAGTCTCACCATCAGATTGTTTAATGTCATATCCAGGACACTCGTTGGGGCAGTCTTTCCTCTCTGCAGAGAAGCAGTCTGTGTTTTCTACAGCCCCAGCCGACTGGGCCATATATCATTAGGTAAGTTTCAGTCTTTTGCCCAATTCCCAGTGCATTACCTTTCCCACCCCGTCGTGTCTAGTCTTGCACTTCTTTTGTGCTCGTTTGCTGCGTCAGCTTATTATGTGATTAACTGTTTAATCTTTTTTTTCCACATAACCTAGACTTGCTATTCTCTTGTCTATAATCAATGTTCGCTTTAATTTGATTGATATTTATATCATTGATTTTAGCTGTTATTTGAAAAGATTCCGTTTCTCTCTTGAGGTCTCCCTATGTTTCACTATGTCCAGGTTTACTCGTAATCAATTTCGTTTGTTTTGTTGCTTGAAATATCCGTACAGTTGTTTTTCTTCCCATTTCTGTATCCTAGTTTTTGTTTGTGATTAAGTCGGCTATTCTGTTACTGATTGCTGTGATTAGTCTGTCTTTGCTTTTTAAAATGTAGTCCTCGAATCCTTGCATCGACGCAATCCTCAATCCCAGCCAGTCTTTTCCCCCCGTTCTTTTCCCGAAAGATATAATCAATGTCATCTCTCGAATGTAAGGCCATGCGCATCGTCATTAATTTCTTTGTTCTTTGGTCCATTTGTCTGAGTTCCTCCCTTGTTCCTTTTATGAATGGTACCGAGTATCTTACAAGGAGGACTGCCCATGTGTTAATCCCTTTGATATGATTTCTGCCACAGAGTTTAGCTTCGAGTAGCTTTCTCGTTATTCTATGTACCTTAGGGTGCCTCAAGGCTACTCGGCATCTGGTGATGCATACACCCGTAGATATGATGAATATTGGTTCGCTTGTGAGTGGTCTAACACACTAGTGATTCCCATTGCCATTTACTGAGTGAATAGACACCACTCATGCAAATATGTCGGGCTGGTCATCCTGGCACAACAGAACAACCCACCTGCTGCATTAGCATAGCTGGCTTGCTTTTACCAAGAAGATTCAAGAAGGCAGCCATGTTAGAAGGTGAGTCATTTGACTTCTCTACAGAGATATTCTTTTCTTATTTTTCCTTCGTCTCAGCTGGTTTGATGGTGACCACATTTTTTATCTTAAGTAGCTCAAAATTTCCTTCTTTCCAAACGTTTTGATTCTTTCCTAATTTGGTTGTTCAATTCCTACCGTTGTTTCTTTTTTACCACTTTTCATTTGCCCACTCGGCTAGATTTGTAGAAAACACCGACTGCTCCTCTGCAGAGGGGTGAGACTTCCCACCAACCAATGTCCCGGATATGACGTAAAACAATCTGATGGTGAGGGTCCAGTAATTCTGGAGCTTTTGGAAATGCGGAGTGCCCCTTTATTGCCATCACTCCCAGGTCCACTGTGGTACCACCTGATAGGGTCCAATCTATGGGTCAAATAGAACTAAACTGTGTACTTATGCTAAACTGAATTGTTTGAAATAAAACTGTTTTAATTTTTTTTTTCATCATACAACGTGTGAAAGCACGTGCGATACCCTAGCCTCATCAGCCGCCAACCAGGGTGATAGGGTCCAATCTATGGGTCAAATAGAACTAAACTGTGTACTTATGCTAAACTGAATTGTTTGAAATAAAACTGTTTATACGTATATAAGTGGATTTGGCAATAAATAACCTACAATGGTTGATGTGTCATAAAACCAAAACAAACCTATCAATGGGTTAAACAGAACTAAACAATGCACTTATGCTAAACGGAATTGTTTGAAATAGAACTGTTTTAAAATTTAACTGTGTGTAAAAAACTGTATTCATGCTAAACTGAATTCTTTGAAATACAACTGTTTTTAACATTTAATCTGCAAACTTATGCTAGACTGAATTGTTTGAAATAGAATTTTTTTATGTATAAAATAGATTTGTTTTGTCTTGTTCGCTTGGGTTTTATGGTATATCAAACTCTGTATCTTATTTAATGCCAATCCAAATAAACAGTTCTATTTCAGACAATTCAGTTTAGCATATTTACATAGTTTAATCGTCAAAAATATTTCCATTTCAAGCTATTCAGTTTAGTCAAATAGTTCTAGTTCAAACAATTCAGTTTTGCATAAAAAAAATAGTTCCACTTTAATTATTTAGTTTAGCATTAAGTACGCAGTTTAAATATCAAAACAGTCATATTTTAAGCAATTCAGTTTAGCATAAACACACAGTTTAGTTCTATTTGACCCATAGATAGGACCCTATCAGGTGCTACCACTCTGGGCTTGAGTGGACCAAGAAGCGATGGCAATGAAGGGGTACTCTACATTGTCCAAAGCTCCAGATTGTTTAGTGTCATATCCGGGACACTGGTTGTGGGGAGGTCGTATCTCTCTGCAGAGATGCAGTCGGTGTATTCTACAGCCCCAGTCGACTGGGCAAAAAAATGGGCGAAAGGGTTAGGGTTAGGGTAAGGAGAGCCTTTTTTATTTACCTGCGATAAATATAATAGACGATGAATTAACGAAGAATCATGCTCGCCTTTGAGAACTGGCAACAGAGGATTGACTCCACTCTCCCCAAAGTTACAGGACTCAATCCTCACCACGGAGGCAAGTTCAACTGGAACCTCACCATCAGATTGTTTAGTGTCATGTCCAGGACACACGTTGGGAGGTGTCTTAACCATCTGCAGAGATGCAGTCGGTGTATTCTACAGCCCCAGCCTACTGGGCAAAAATGGATTTTGCATTAATTAAGCGACAATGGCTGATATACCATAAAACCAAACGATAGCAAAAACCGATTTTCATTACAAGCATGGCATATTTTCCAATTACAAATTCTATTTCTATTTTCCGGCTAAATATTTTTATTGTTTGTATTAAAGTCAATCATTTTTTTTCATCTTTTGGGATAATCTTTATGTCGTCCATAAGGTGAGTAATCTTGTGATTTTGTAAAATTTGTAGATCCCAGTGCATTTATCAAAAATGAAAGAATTATAACGAAACAAAAATTAACAGAATGAGAAATAACCAAATATGGGGTTAAAAATAAAATGGAAATCTTTTAAAAAAATCCAATATTTGAAAGGAGCGTGAAGAAGGTAACCGGAGCTAATGGTGATTCCGTAGCATACTGTCACCCCGTCACAACGTAACCAGTGTATTCTCGAGGAATCGGACTTACGAATGAATGTTCATAGGTAGGATATAAAAGATTATGAGGAATGGGATATAACCATTAATGTAGGTTATAAAACAGATTATGAGGAATTGGATATACGGATTAATATTCTTAGATAGGTATACAACACTGAGAATTTGGACACACACATTAATATTCATGGGTAGGGTATATAACAGTATGAGGAATGGGACATACCCGTGTATGATCATAGGTAGGGTATATAACAGTATGTGGAATTGGACACCCCCATTAATATTCATAGGTAGGGTATATAACAGTATGTGGAATAGGACATACCCATTAATGTTAATAGGTAGGGTATATAACAGTATGTGGAATCGGACATACACATCAATATTCATGGGTAGGGTATATAACAGTATGTGGAATATGACATACCCATTAATATTCATAGGTAGGGTATATAATAATATGTGGAATTGGATATACCCATTAATGTTAATAGGTAGGGTATATAACAGTATGTGGAATCGGACATACACATCAATATTCATGGGTAGGGTATATAACAGTATGAGGAATGGGACATACCCGTATATGATCATAGGTAGGGTATATAACACTATGTGGAATCGGACATACACATTAATGATCATAGGTAGTGAGGTGCCCGTGGTGTAAAGGAGGTGCCCGTGGTGTAGTCGTTATCGTCGTAGGAAATGAACACGGCGATACGAGTTCAAATCCTGGACGAGACTGATTGCATTTCACATAGCACTAATACCCTTGGGAAAGGTATGAATACAATTATTCTCCCTCCAGCTATGGGTAAATAGTAGGACAGACTAGGTTCTTCAGCCTTGGTGAGGCAACTAGTCTAGGAGAAGGAAAACTCTGAATTCAAACCTGTTAAACTCCGCTTAAAAATTGACCTTGTGTCATATCCTGCCCGAGCGGAGGGGTTGGTAAATAGTATCATAGGTAGGGTATATAACGGTATGAGGAATGGGATATATCGACTATTGTTCAGAAGTAGGGCATAAAACACGATGAGAAATGGGATATACGGATTTATGTTAATAGGTAGGGTATATAACAGTATGAAAAATTGGATATACCCATTAATGTTGATGGGTAGGTGGCATAACAGTAAAAGTATGGGATATACGCGTTAATGTTCATAAGTAGGTTATGCAATAGTATAAGAAATGGGACACGGGCCATACCGATTAATGTTCAAAGGTATGGTATTTAACAGTATGAGGAATGGGATATACACTTTAATGTTTATAGGTAGGGTATATAAATGTCAGGGGAATGTAATATACTTAATCATATAAATTCATTGTAAAAATATCACAAAATTGTAAATAAAATCATACATCACTTTCGGGGTTTTAAGTAGGTCTTTCTTCATAGAGCAAATGTGGTATTTTGGTGGTAGCAGCGCGCATGGCGATGGATGAATGGTTATATATTGTATTGTTGAATGGGTCGGCGAATGTGGCTAGCTAGGTTCCGCTTAGAAATTTTAGTTTAAAGCAAAGACCGCTCCTTCCCCCAAACTCCCAGGCCTTGTGCCTTCATTATATTAATTATAATGAAATAAAGGGAATGTAATATACTTATTAATGTTCAGATGTAGGGTATATAAGCATATCAGGAATGGGATATACCTGTTATATTTTGACCTCCGACCCAGCCCAAAAATACTATTCCAAGGTGATACACCGGAAGGAAGTGACACATTCCAATGGCCAGTAATCGAAAGAGATCGCGTGGGCGGATTAAGGCTTATGATATGGGACAAGGTGAAGGTCCCATTGTGCCACTACAGTGATGCACCGGAAGAGAGTAACCTCTGAACTGCATGACAGTTATTTCCGCTTGATGACGATTAAACATTCGATTTCAAAGATCCAGTGGGCGATCGTGTGGGCGTTGGGTTATTATTTAACTCAGTTGAGTTTGGGTCCCAGAGCAGTTGCCAGCAGACTTCCAGACAGTAGAGACCAGATGTGGTAGGGAAGGCCAAACCCGACCGAGGGGGCCCTCGGAAAAGCCCCGATGGAGTGGACCCCAAGACCTCTGGTTGAGCATCTAACAAAACAAGAAAGACACAACGTGACGGTCATAACAGTGGGGTCAAAATATGAAGTTTATGTTCGGTCTCCAGCACCCTCTCACATGCAAATCTTGAGTAACCCTTTTCGAACCCTTGCAATAAAGTGAGAGGTAAAATATATTTTTAAAGAAGTCTTCGTGCGTCCTTCATTCCTGCGTCTTTCTGTGTGCGTCTTTATTATTATTGAGTCGTTATGATACGGCAAATGAGTATATAACATACCCATTAATGTTCATATACAGCTTATATAACAGTATGAGAAATGAGACATAACCATTAATGTTTGTAGGGTGTATAGCAGTATAAGGAATGGGACATACCAATCAATTCTGAAAGGTAGGGTATATAACAGTATGATGTACGGGACAGACCGATTAATGTTTGAAGTCAGGGTATATAACAATATGAGGAATAGGACATGACAAAGGATGTACATAGGTAGGGTATATAACAGTTTGTGGAACTAGACATACCGAATAATGTTCATAGGTAGGGTATATACCAATATGACAAATTGGATGTACCCATTAATGGGTAGGGGGTATAACAGTATAAGAATGGGAAATACCCATTGTGACGGCAAATTGAACTAAAATCCCAAAATGGGACTTTATTTTTGCACGTGTGAAGACGGGGCAGGTTGGCACTTGATCCCCTACAGAAATAAGTCCTGTTCAGAGTTCTTTTCTCAGGCAGATAAGAACTGGCATATTACGTGAGGGAATAATTTAAGGCCAGACTGACCGCCGCTGGCAAGGGGTTCCAAATTTCACACTATCACACACCCACCAGGTCGCTTTCTTCTTTCCCCGAGATAATGGAAGAAAGTGAGCCTATAGGTCTTAGTTGTAATAATATTAATATTGCTACAGTGGTAGTCGGTAACTCCGGTTTTCCGTGTGATACTTTAGGAATTAATAGGACAGTTCTAAGCAAGATAATATAAGGCGAATAGAAGCTGAAAGGAAAGCATGGAATAATAACATAGACCACATGGTGAAATTAAAATACACAAGTTCTTTACTACGGTTATATACATATATATGTTCAAAGTGTCAAAAATATATAATAGGATAGTCCATGAATATAAATGTCTTTTCTTGGCTTTTATCCTTTTTCAAATTGAGAGAGAGTGGTAAACAAAGTTTGGGTGTAAAGGGAAAATGTCCCAAAGTTACTTATCTTATTTTTTTGACGGGGTTCCACTGGAGAATTTCTCTTCTTTCACGGGCTAATAGACTTTGTATTGCTTTTAATGCTGGCTTGAGAGATTCAGGTCTCTCATGTCTCAGTCTTTTGTCTTTAGCCCGGAGTGAAATGGCTATCGTCCGTCTGCCACGAGACTTGTCCAAAAACCCAGCTTTTTTTGTCTTTCCTCCGTTGAGGGGAAGGGAACCCCACTTCCGTTTGGGGTCCCCCGCCAATCATTTGGCTTCATTTTCTCCTTCCCCTTCCGATGTCCGGCGACCCAAGGTCACTTAGGTGCAAACATCTGTGTGACCCACAATCATTTCTAACGGTCACTTTTTGACTGCTAGATAATTTTAGTTCAACGGAGGGGGTATCATTCCCACCTCCTCGTCTCCGTGAGCCATCACGTGACACCCATGAATATTCATAGATAGGGTATATAGCAGTATGAGAAATTGGACATACCCATCAATGTTAAATGGTCGGGTATATAGCAATATGAGGAATGGTACACACCCGTTAATGTTCATAGGTAGGGTATATTAGAGTATGAGGAATGGGACATACCAATTATTGTTCATAGCGAGGGTAAATAAAAGTACGTTGGATGGGACATACCCATCAATGTTATTGTCCAGGAGGTATTATAGTTAGTGGAATAGGACTCATCGAATAAGATATTTCGCTTTCCTTTACTTTTATTCTAATATTTTTATGAACGGCGAAGACCAACAGTTGACACGTAATTGTCTCGTTAATTATACGTAGATCTGGTTTTCTCGCAGAGATTTTGTGATTCTTTTGCATCACAAAACCCCAAAGAATTTCGTGTATCAAATTTTCCTGGTCATATTCTGGCCAGTGTTTAGATCCCAGCTTCGGGAATCTGGCCAGTCTAACCACACTGAAGAGTTCCGATCGAACGAAACAGTTTGTCTGTGGATGACAATATATATGCTCCCCTACCCCTGTAGGGTTAAGCTCTCTAGCGAGGGAAGTAATGGTTGCCACTAGCGTAAAGCAAGGCTCTTCATATGAATCGAGCTCTCAGTAGCCGATAAACAAAAACAAATGTGATACATAAATATTTTAAATTTCCTTCGCTTGCGCTCGTTTCCTCGTGGCTGATTGGTAGAATCTTGGATTGGCGTTTGAGTCAACCGGGTTTCGATCCCAGCTTCGGTAATCTGGCCTGTCTAGCCACATTGAAGGGTTCTGATAGAAGGAAACAGGTCTGTCTGTGGATGACAATATATATATATATATATATATATATATATATATATATATATATATATATATATATCCTGCACGGACAGGATACGACCTAAGGTCAATTATTGTTGTGGCCCTGGAAAGGGTCACTAATGAAAACGCAGACACGGATATTAGGTAAACAGATTATATTGCACAAGAAAGATAGAGTTACATAGAAAAGGTAATAAGTCTTGTACTGTTTCGGATAACTCCGGTATTGTTCCGCTGGCAGCGAAATCTCTCAGTACAAATAAAGGTGAGAAGAGTCCATTATGGTGAGATGGGTAAGGCTCCCACAACAATTATTTAAGCTAAGTTTAACTGGTTTGAATTCAGACTATTCTCCTAGACTGGTTGCTAAACCAACGCTAAAGAACCCCGTCTTCTTTTCTATTTTCCCATAGCATGAGGGAAAATAGTAGGATTCATGCCTTTCCCAAGGATATTAGTTATATATGAAATGCAAACAGCCTCATGCAGTATTTGAACTTGTGTCTCCATGTCCATTTTCTACGATGCTAACCATTACACCACGGGCACCTCCCTGGTCTGTGCATATACCGTCAGTCGGTATCGTCTCTTGCATAATTCCCTGTGGAACAGTTTTCCTATCCAGTCATGTTTTCTTTTGTATTACTTCTATGCCATTTTGTTTCACAAACAGAATACAAGAGTAGGCCTGACTAGGCAGGGAAGATAACCTGGACATGGCTACGCAGAGGTAACCTCCAAAAAGAAACTGAATCTCTCTAAATATTAACACAAAATAATGCTTTAAACATTAATTATTTTTTCTTCTAAGGCAACGCGAAGGCTCTCTTTTTAACAACTACTACACCGAGGTGTAGGGGGTCACTCCATTCCCAAAACATCAATTATATCAAAGTAAAAATGGTTAAGCCGCAACAGAACTGCAAGAGTAGTTCATGGGGTGACAGAAATAAAACAGTTAATCACATAAAAAGCGAATGAAGCAAACTCTTAAAAAATGCAAGAGTAGACCAGATTGGGTAGGAAAGATGATTTAAAGGGAATTGTGCAAGAGACAAAAGTTTGACCACTATGACAAATGTAATATAGCCAGAATTTGTCCAAGAAAATGAGATGAATAAAATATTCTGGAACCTTCAGCTACAAACAGATCACTAAGTTTCAGTAAGAAAAACAGACTTCGTGTTAATCAACCAGAAGAAAAAAATTTTGTTGTTCCACTGATTAAAGAAAAAAAATGCAAAAATAAGTACTTTGATCTTGCCTGGGAGCTAAAATGATGTGTAACATAAGGGTGACGGTGATAACAATTATAGTTGGTGCACTCGGAACTATCTCCAAAGATTTGGAAAAAAGAGACGGGAGGAGTTAAAGATCAGAGGTAAAATCAAGACTATTTAGACCTCAGCATTGTAGTAATCCGCAATAATATTTAGAAGATTCCCAAAGCAGATATCAGTGAAAGATAACCAGTTAGATTTAGCGAGAAAACACGTATACAGTAAAAATAATAAAAATCGTTACTGAAGGTGAAAAGGATACCAATAATAGTCGGAGTACCCGAACTAATCCAAAGAACACTGAAACGAGACTATGAAAACAGAAGTATTGAGATCATTCAAACTACAACACTGATGGAATCAACTCTAATACTGAGGACAGTCCTGGAGAGTTAGAGATAGTTACTTTCACTCGAAATTCAGTAAAGGATACCTGTTACTACTAGTGGGATAAACTCCTATTACTGTCAGAGAAATAAAAAAGTGTCAGTGATATCAGTGTCAGTTGGAGCACTCGGAACAAAACAGCATACAGTAATTGTGTATGGTTCCGTCTGGCTTTTTCGTCAAGCATATCGTTAGAATCCAAGTGGTGCAACCATACAATAGTACTGACATGGTTACAACTTGGAAGAATACTCGTTTTATTTTATCAGAGAGATGAGATTTCCAATTTCGTCACTGACCAAACAATAGCCGTCCAAAGGTTGCCCATGTATGTGATGACATCACTTTCCGTAGATGAGATATGGCTATTGATACATTTTGAAAAGAGTCCATTCCTTTTGCTTGGCAAATTGTTTTTCATTGGTTATAATTATTTCTATCCCTATTTTCTTCTTTGTATTATATAAAGACCTCATCTCCCAACGAGTGTCCTGGATATGACACTCAACTCCAGTAACGCTGGAGCTTTGAGGAATGCGGAGTACCCCTTCATTGCCATTGTTCCCAGGTCGACTCTGGCTCGGAGTGGTAGCACCTGATAGGGTAATATCTATGGGTCAAATAGAACTAAACTGCGTACTTATGCTAAACAGAATTGCTTGAAATAGAACTGTTTTGTCATTTAAACTGCGTACTTATGCTAAACTGAATTGAATGCTACGTGCAATCTTACACAAGTCCTGGCGGCAACACCCCACAAGACACCAACTGTACGGCCACCTGCCCCCTATCACGAAAACTATCCAAGTTAGACGAACCAGACATGCAGGACACAGCTAGAGAAGCAGGGACGAACTCATAAGAGATATACTCTTATGGACCCCCACACATGGCCGTGCAAAAGCAGGACGACCAGCACGAACATACATTCAGCAGCTATGTGAGGATACGGGATGTTGTCCTGAAGACCTATCTAGGGCGATGAACGATAGGGAGGAGTGGCAAGAGAGGGTCAGGGATATCCGTGCTAACAGCGCGATATGATGATGATGAATTGTTTGAAATAGAAATGTGCAAGAGAGAGAGAGAGAGAGTGTGTGTGTGTGTGTGTGTGTGTGTGTATAAATGCATGCGTTAGAGTGTGTATATGAGTGTGTATGTGTGAGTGTGCGTGAGTGTGTGCGTGTGTATGTGTGCATGAGTGTGTATGCGTGTATAAGTGTGTGTGGGTGTGTGTATGTGTATGTATCAGTGTGTGTGTATGTGAGGGTGTGTGTGTATGTGAGTGTGTATGGGTATGAGTGTATGCTTGTGTGAATGTGTGTATGTGTATGTGTGTGTGTGTGTGTGCATGAGTGTGTATGCGTGTATAAGTGTGTGTGAGTGTGTGTATGTGTATGTATCAGTGTGTGTGTATGTGAGGGTGTGTGTGTATGTGAGTGTGTATGGGTATGAGTGTATGCTTGTGTGAATGTGTGTATGTGTATGTGTGTGTGTGTGTGTGCATGAGTGTGTATTCGTGTATAAGTGTGTGTGAGTGTGTGTATGTGTATGTATCAGTGTGTGTGTATGTGAGCGTGTGTGTGTATGTGAGTGTGTATGGGTATGAGTGTATGCTTGTGTGAATGTGTGTATGTGTGTGTGTGTGTTTGTGTATGTGTGCATGAGTGTGTATGCGTGTATAAGTGAATGTGGGTGTGTGTGTGTGTATGTATCAGTGTGTGTGTATGTGAGCGTGTGTGTGTATGTGAGTGTGTATGGGTATGAGTGTATGCTTGTGTGAATGTGTGTATGTGTGTGTGTGTGTTTGTGTATGTGTGCATGAGTGTGTATGCGTGTATAAGTGAATGTGGGTGTGTGTGTGTGTATGTATCAGTGTGTGTGTATGTGAGGGTGTGTGTGTATGTGAGTGTGTATGGGTATGAGTGTATGCTTGTGTGAATGTGTGTATGTGTGTGTGTGTGTTTGTGTATGTGTGCATGAGTGTGTATGCGTGTATAAGTGAATGTGGGTGTGTGTGTGTGTATGTATCAGTGTGTGTGTATGTGAGGGTGTGTGTGTATGTGAGTGTGTATGGGTATGAGTGTATGCTTGTGTGTATGTGTGTGTGTGTATGTGTGTGTGTGTATGCGTGCGTGCACGTCTATATTTTTCAGAAAACAATGAAATGCTCATTAGTATCTTTCACTCCTTCCTAAACAGAAGCACTAGTGTAATCATGGATAGCTGAAAGCTATGAAATACTAATTAAAAAGCTTTACTCTGTCCTAAACAGAAGCATCAATATCATCATGGACACCCGTTAACTGAGAAATAGTAATTAGAATTCTTCACTCTGTCCTAAACAGAAGCATCAATATCATCATGGACCACAGTATCTCTTTGAAATGTCAGTCGGAATCCTTCATATATATATATATATATATACATATTTAGTTTGCAATATTTATCAAGTAAGTGCTCATTATCACTGATTGAGCAAAAATAGATTAGGTTTGAATCACCTAAACTGTCAGTTTCACGTCTCTGTGATCAACATTAGTCGAAATTATTTTTCTCTATTTTTCCAGCGATTTGGTATAATATACAACTCCTTTGAATCGAGCACTCCAGCTTTACTTAATTGCAAACATTATGCTCAGTTATATTGTTTAATGCCACATCAACACTAGTGGGTTATTCAATGCCAAATCTTGTTTCCGTTGAATATATGATTTGTATGCGAATAGTTTTTTGGTATCAAATGAATTGTTAAACTGCAAGACAAAAGTTTGTTAATTTTGGTAGGTTAATTCAGTATATTGTTTAATGGACATTTTAAGGCCTTGTCTTTTTTTAAATATACGATTTCATCATGATCATCATATCGTGCCGCCAGTACGAATATCCCTGACCCTCACTCGCCACTTCCCCAATCGTTCATCGCCTCTGGCAGGTCTTCAGGGCTACATCCCGTATCCTCACATAGCTGCTGTATGTATGTTCAAGCAGGCCGTCCTGTTTTTGTTCGGCCATATGTGGGGGTCCATAGGAATACATCACTTATGAGCTCGTTTCTGCTTCTCCAGCAGAGTCCTGCATGTCTGGTTCGTCTAACTTGGATAGTTTTCGTGATAGGAGGATGGTGGCCGTATAGTTGGTGCTTTGTGGGATGTTGCCTCCAGGACTTTTTCAATATTGCTCGCAGCATTCTTGAGTAATTGCCGTCCAGCTTTTTCTCCAGCCGTCCTGTTAGCGTCCAAGTAGTGCATCCATATAGCACTCATTAACTATTTCGACGTGGTTGACCCTCAGCCATCGCTTTCTATCAGTTTTAAGATAAAAAGAATTGGCTTTTTGTTTGCCATAAGATCAATATGAAGATTACGGTCAAGACTTAATCATATAGGGGCTAGAGATTAATACGACCAGCTAGGTAATCGGATCGAGCCCAAGTAAGAGCAGAAGCTGAGTGTTACAGATCCCGTGACCACTTACTTCCCGAGTCACAGACCGCTTAGCTATCAGGGGACCAACCCAATCGGCTGGGGCTGTAGAATACACCAACTGCATCTCTGCAGATGGGTAAGACTCCTCAAACTAGTTTCCTCGATAAGACACTAAACAGTTCGATGGTGAGGTTCCAGTAATGTTGGAACTTTGGGGAATGCAGAGTACTCTTTGTTGTGATGCTGGCAAAAAAAAAGAAACAGGGAAAACAAAAAGGTAGATCGAAAAACATATATATTCAAGTAACAGAAACAAGATACAAGTGAACCTGGTTAAACAGTAGTTAGTTAATTGGAAGCTGAGAGTCCAGTTGGGTAGTGACTATCCGTCCACTATGCAAGTGGCATCATACGTGATTGTGTCACGTGGGTTTGGTCAATTATTTGTCGCACGCCCCACTGAACGAGGGAGATTGGCACAAGGCTGTTTTTAAGGTGGGTCCGGTAGCAGGGTCATAGCCCACACGCGTCCGGCATTGCCAAAAATACCTTCGTCTCCGTCGGCATTCCCCTTATTAGGGATGCCTCAGGCACCAGGCAATAAACCCAACCTCCATAAGGGGGTAAAAGCCGGGATAGATGGCCCCCTGGGACCGGAGGAAATCTCCAGTGTTGAGGCAACACCTAATCGAACTGCGCTGACTAAAACACGGCCGACCGAAGTGCGCCCCAAACGACTGGAGAGGCAGATCAAACACGGGGTTTGCCAAGTTATCTGTCACGTGCCCCATCGAACAAACGAGTTTGGCACAAGGTCGTTTTTAAGGTGGGTCCAGTCGCAGGGCCGCAGCCGACACGCGTCCGGCATTGCCAAAAATACCTTCAGCCCCGTCGTGATTTACCTTAATATGGGCGCCTCAGGCGCCAGGCAATAAACCCAACCCTCCGTAATGGGGTAAAAGCCTTGGGGACGGTCCCCTTAGGCCGTGGGAATCTCCAGTGCTGAGGCAACACAAAACCCCAAAGAATTTCGTGTATCAAATTTTCCTGGTCATATTCTGGCCAGTGTTTAGATCCCAGCTTCGGGAATCTGGCCTGTCTAGCTACACTGAAGAGTTCTGATCGAACGAAACAGTGTGTCTGTGGATGACAATATATATGCTCCCCTACCCTTTTAGGGTTGAGCTCTCTAGCGAGGGAAGTAATGGTTGCCACTAGCGTAAAGCAAGGCTCTTCATATGAATCGAGCTCTCAGTAGCCGTTAAGTGGATATATGTAAACAAAAACAAATGTGATACATAAGCATTTAAATTTCCTTCGCTTGCGCTAGTTCCCTCGTGGCTGATTGGTAGAATTGTTGTGGCCCTGGAAAGGGTCACTAATGAAAACGCCCCGTTGGCATTCCCCTTAATATGGGCGCCTCAGGCTGACCGCGCTGACCAGACACGGCCGACCGAAATGCACTCTAAACGATGGGAGTGACAGACCAAACACGGGGGTTTGGCCAATTATTTGTCACGCATGGCACAACACTGTTTTTAAGGAGGGTCCGATCGCAGGGCCGAAGCCTACACGTGTCCGGCAGTGTCCAAAATACCTTCGGCTCTGTCGGCATTCCCCTTAATAGGGGCGCCTCAGGTACCAGGCAATAAACCCAACCCTTTCGTTAGGTGGTAAAAGCCTGGAGGAGACGGTCCCTTGAGTCCGGAGGAAATCTCCGATGCTGAGGCAACACCCGACCGAGCCGTCCTGACTTAAACACGGCCGACCGAAGTGCACCTCAAACAACTGGAGAGGTAGACCAAACACGGGGGTTCGGACAGTTATCTGTCATGCGCCCCACCGAACAAGCGAGTTAGGCTCAAGGCCGTTTTTAAGGTGGGTCCGGGCGTTTTGGCCAACTCCTCTGAGGCTCCGTTGACGTGTATTTATGGAGGAGTGCGACTCCATTATGTAGGGAGTACAACACACTTTTATAGCTATTGCTCCCCGGTCCATTTTTTCCCGGAGTTGTAGCGCCTGATAGAGTCATATCTATGGGTCAAATAGAACTGTTTGACATTTAAACTCTGTGCAAATGCTAAATTGAATTTTAAGAAATAGCACTGAGTACAAAAATGAGCTGTTGCTGGTTTAAAATGTTAGCTACAAACTATTCACAAACAACTCATATAAACTTATACTCATTTAGACAGGATTTGGCATTAAATAACCTACAAAGGTTGATATGCCATAAAACCCAACTAAAAAAAAACTAAATCGTATCGCAGTGTCCATTTTCTACGTCGATAACCACATCACAAGCTACACACATACACACACGCACACACACACACACACACATAAATATATATATTGTGTCACGTGGTCTCCCACTTAGACGATAGAAATAAGATTAATACTATTCCCTGTGTTCGAATTAACAGTAGCAACCCGTCAAAGAATGACCGTTAAGAAAGAATGTGGGTCACAGGGAGACCAACAGATGTTGGTACTTGGTAACCTCACTCGGGTCGCCTGACACCGGAAGGTAGAAGCCAAACGATTGGCTGGGACCCTAAAACGGAAGTGGGGACTCCTTCCCGTCAGCAGAAATAGAAAATAAGAAAAGTTAGTTGTTGGACAGGGTTCGTAGGGGACAGAACCAAAGCCAAGTACTCCGGGTAGAAGAAGACAAAAAAATATCTCGGTCACGAAGGAGCCATTTTCTTCAAGCCAGTGTTAAAAACAGCATAAAGTCTATTAGCCCGTAAAAGAAGAAAGATTCTCCACAGGAACTCCATCAAAGAAAAAAGATAAGTAAACTTTGGGACTATTTCTCCTTATACCAAATTTTATATACCCCCTCTCTCTCTCTCTCTCTCAATTTGAAGAAAAACGAAAGACAAGAAAAGAAGAAAGACATTTATGTTCATGGACTGTTCATTTATTATATATTTGACACGTTGAAGGTGTATATCTATGTATAGTAAAAGATTGATATTTTAATGTTCCCACGTGGTCTAAGTTGTTATTTGTGGCGTCTGCTACGAATTTGTTACTTCTTGTTTCTTTTCCAGCTTCTGTTTGCCTTATGTTATCTTGCTTAAAATTGTCCTATAAATTCCTTTAAAATATCACACGGGAAACCGGAATTGCCGACTACTACAATTAATATTATTACGTCTCAACCTAGAGGTCCATATCTTCCATTGTCTAGGGGAGGAAGACTAGCGACCTGGTGAGTGTGTGTATAGTGTGAAATTTGGAACCCCTTGGCAGCGGCGGTCAGTATGGTCATAAATTAATCCCCCACATAATATGCCAGTTCTTATATGCCTGAGGAAAAAACTCTGAACGAGGACTTATTCTACAAGGGATCAAGTGCCAACCTGCCCCGTCTTCACACGTTCGAAAATAAAGTCCCGTTTTGGGATTTTAAAGAATTTGCCGTCACAATTGTAACAGTGCTGGTTGTCACTAAATCGCTTTGTGGGTTTGTGGCAAGCCAAGTGTGATATAATTTGGAGAGTGCTCAATATCTAAAATAGAGCTAATAAATAATAATAATAATAAATAAATATATATTAGATTTATATATTTAATGTCGCAGACAAATTTCCATGGCATTATATATATATATATATATATATATATATATATATATATATATATGAATGCTTTTTTTTATGCAATTTTTTCCCCTGATATCAGTTTGTGTAATATTTTTTTTTATTTGCGAATTGTACCATGTTTTTTTTCACACTATCAGAATTCTAGAATAGTTTGTATAAGAAATTAATTATTTTATATATATATATATATATATATATATATATATATAAAGAAATTAACTACTTAATATATATATATACAAATATATATCAAGAAATTAATTACCTACTATATATATATATATATTAGGTAATTAATTTCTTAATATATATATATATATATATATATATATATATATTGATAACTTTGCTGCTTAAATATAGTCTTCAATATATATATATATATATATATATATATATATATATATATTGAAGAGTGTATATTTAGGCAGCAAGGTTATTAAGGAAACAAGAAAAAAATACAAGAAGATTTTATAAATTAGAATTACAAATAAGAAACGGTGTTCCATCGTTTTAATAAAACTTGCCTTAATATATATATATATATACATATATGTGTGTATGTTTGGTTTGATTTCTTTGTTTAATGGCATATCAACCTTTGTAGGTTATTTAATGCCAAGACATTCTCTGACCCATAGCTGGGAGGACAAGGGGGTTCATAATTTTCCCAGGGTTATTTTCCTGAAAGTGAACATAATAGTGCAACTGGAGTACGAACTCGCTTACTACGATTCCGCAATCCATCGCTTTAACCATTACACCACGAGCATATTTGCGTTTGTGTTTTTATTTACACCAGCCCAGTCAGCTGGAGCTGGAGAATACACAGACTGCACCTCTGCAGTCGGGTAAGAACCCCAAGAGTCTTCTGTATATAACATTAAACCATCTGATAGCAAGGCTCCAGCTTTGGAGATTTGGGGAATATGGAGTAACCCTTCATTGCCATTGTTCTCAGGTCCACTCTGGCCCAGAGTGGTAGCACCTTATATGGTCTTATCAATGGGTCAAATAGAACTGTTTGACATTTAAAATCTAAGTAAACAAATAACCTGAATTAAACTGAATTATTAGAAATAGAACCGTCGGGCTATTCAACTGTGTAAGCAAATAACAGATGATTAATTGAATTGTTATATATATATATATAACCTTGCCTGTAAGGAGGTGCCTGTGGTGTAATTGCTATCGTCGTAGGAAATGGACACGGCGATACGAGTTCAAATCCTGGACGAGACTGATTGCATTTCACATAGCACTAATACCCTTGGGAAAGGTATGAATACAATTATTCTCCCTCCAGCTATAGGTAAATAGTAGGGCAGACTAGGTTCTTCAGCCTTGGTGAGGCAACTAGTCTAGGAGAAGGAAAACTCTGAATTCAAACCTGTTAAACTCCGCTTAAAAATTGACCTTGTGTCATATCCTGCTCGAGCGGAGGGGTTGGTAAATATATGGCAATAATTGCAACCATTAAACCATGCGTAAATGAATGAATGGTGTTAAATTGAATAGTGTTAAATAGCAAGGCTTGTAATCACTTTACTGTCTGCGGGTAAATGATTTGTATTCAATGGAAGTATTTGTATTAGACAGTAATAATTGAAACCACTTAACTGTGTGCAAACAATAGTAATACTTGTGTGCAAACAAATTAGTTCTAACTCATTTAAAAAAGAAATTACCTACAAACTATTCAATTACTATTTAAATACATATTCGTTTAACTGTGTGCAAGTAAATGACTGATGTTAATTTGTCACTGTTACATAGTGACACATGAAACCATTTAACTTTGTTAAATAGAATTATTAGCGTTGATTAGAAATACTTGAAACTCTTTAACTATGTGTCTGAATGAGGAGGTGCCCGTGGTGTAATGGTTATCGTCGTAGGAAATGGACACGGCGACACGAGTTCAAATCTTTGACGAGACTGATTGCATTTCAAATAGCACTAATACCCTTGGGAAAGGTATGAATACAATTATTCTCCCTCCAGCTATGGGTAAATAGTAGGACAGACTAGGTTCTTCAGTCTTGGTGAGGCAACTAGTCTAGGAGAAGGAAAACTCTGAATTCAAACCTGCTAAACTCCGCTTAAAAAATGACCATGTGTCATTTCCTGCCCGCGCGGAGGGGTTGGGTAAATATGAACTGTGTGTCTGAATTGAATTAGCAATTCTGTATGCAAATGAATGAATAGTATTGAATAAAATTAGTCTTGAATTGTAATACATGGAACCACTTCAAACAGTTGAGTAATATTGAATAGAATTATTTGTGTTTGATAGGTGTACTTTAAACCCTTCAACTGTGTGCGAACAAGTTAGTTGTAACTTATTTTAAAAAAAGGAAAGAAATTACCAACAATCTATTCACTTACATATCATGTATTAAAATGTGGGCACCTCTGGTGGTGTAACGGTTAGCAAGCTAGGCTAGCAAACATACACGAGTGAGTTCGAGTCTCATTGGGCGCCCCATTCATTCGGCCTTGTGCCACATCGAAGCAAAGAGCTTTGTAAATTACTATATCTATTAAAATGTGGGTAAGCAATTAAGAAACATAAAATTCTTATTGCTACGTAACAATAATTGAAAACATTTAACTGATTAATGGTTAATAGAAACATTCGTATAAGATAGAAATACTTGAAACCATTAACTGTGTGAAAAAAGATGAGCTCCAACTCGTTTAAAAATATTATAAAAATGGGGGCAGTGATATAAACCAATCACCTGCCATCTTTTGTTGTCAGCACAATATAAATCTATATGCGTGTGAACAGTGAAAAACTACAGACTTGAGTATCGACAAGTGTTGAGCTACAACACGAAATTTTGTTTATAAATCATATATATTTAATGTGTGTATAAGGAGGATTTGGCATTAAATAACCTATAATGTTTGATATGTCATAAAACCCAACCAAACCAAATCATATATATTTAATATGTGTATAAAGAGGATTTGGCAATAAATAAACTATAATGTTTGATATGCCATAAAACCCAACCAAACCAAATCACATATATTTAATATGTGTATAAAGAGGATTTGGCATTAAATAACCTATAATGTTTGATATGCCATAAAACCCAACCAAACCAAATCATATATATTTAATGTGTAAAAAGAGGATTTGGCATTAAATAACCTATAATGTTTGATATGCCATAAAACCAAACCAAACCAAATCATATATATTTAATATGTGTATAAAGAGGATTTGGCATTAAATAACCTATAATGTTTGATATGTCATAAAACCCAACCAAACCAAATCATATACATTTAATATGTGTATAAAGAGGATTTGGCATTAAATAACCTATAATGTTTGATATGCCATGAAACCAAACCAAACCTTACCAAACCAAATCATATACATTTGATATATATGTATAAAAAGGATTTGGCTTTAAATAACCTGAAAATGATTGATATGCCATAAAACGCAACCAGACCTAATCTTACCACACACACACACACACACACACACACATCTATAGATTTACTAATGAATAATAATCTATTCTTGGTTCTTTTGTGATTGTAAGGGGTCTGCATTCGTGTTCAGTGCTGTGTCATATATATATATATATATATATATATATATATATATATATATATATGAGATAACTATTATATGCTATTCAGAATTTTTACTCCTTCCTAAATAGAAGCCTCAATATCATCATGGATTGGTGTTGCTGCAGGGATCCAGTGGTGACCCGACGTCTACGCGGATCGTCTAGTAATCGTTGAAAAATCATAATAATGATGTTATCATCATAAGCCTCTCCCTCTTGTAAACGTTGTCACTATGAAAGGATTGCGATTATGTCGATGACAATGCACCCGTTGACAAAGGATCGTTTGAACTTGATTCGATCATATTAAAAAATCAACTGGTTTTATTGGTTTAAACTGATCTCATGTATTTAGTTATTAAAACTGGCCTCTTCACTAAATAAGCTTGGCTCATCTTTAGCATAAAGCCACTTCGTATCTCGATTCATGTTCCGTGTTTTAACGGTTCACTGCACATGTGCAGTAAAGCAATGTGTGTGAACGTTTGATTCAGGGCTGAAGAAGAAGAAGAAGAAGAAGAAGAAGAAGAAGAAGAAGAAGAAGAAGAAGAAGAAGAAGAAGAAGAATTGTTATAGCATAGATGAAGAGGAAGAAGGTGAAATAGAAGAAGTGCACAGTTTGCCGATTGTCTATAGCTCTTGAGAAGTCCTCCCGACGGCATCCTGTGTTTGTAAAGAACATCATCATCATGTCGTGCCACAGGCACGGATATCTCTGACCCTCTCTCGCCAGTTCTCCCTATCGTTCATCGTTTCTGGCAGGTCTCCAGGGCTACATCCCATATCCTCACATAGCTGCTGTATGTATGTTCGAGCTGGTCGTCCTAGACGAATGTAAATTTTTGTATGTCAGCCAAGACTAGTGTGTCCATGTGTAGGAGACCATTGCAAAAAATCGTTTATGAGTTCGTCCTTATTTAACCGGCATGTTTTGTTTATTTGAATGGATAGTGTGATGGAAGGTAAGTGGCCATACAATTGTTGTTTTGTAGAGTGCTGCTTCCAGGAATCGTTTAAAACAGCACGTAGTATCTTAGTGCAGTAACCCTTTAGCGTTTTGTTAGAGGCCAAGTGGATGTGATACAAAAGTAGATGAGATATTACTACCGATGTTGGTTGGTTGGTTGGGTTTTATGGCATATCAATCCTTGTACGTTATCTTATGCCAAATCCTCTTTATACAAATATCTTTACAGGGTGGAACGATAAAATTGTCGCTCAAGAAAAGACGACATGATTCCATTTCCGTTTAATGAAAACCGGTTTTCTTTTTTTTTGTTGTTGCAGACCATCTACTAGTTGGTCAGTTGTGTACAAATCCCAAGAGCGATAGGAGCCTTTTATTATGTCAGAAAGTGACAATGTTCAACGAGCGAGATCGATGCGCCGCTGTACAACTCATGCCCTCTACCGATCCAAGTTATGACAACAGGACCATTGCCAGCACCCTCAAAATGCAAATCTGGATTGCCACGAATAACAGGGACGTGCCCAAGGTGATGAAAACAAAGTTTCCGGCTACGGTTATGATCTTTGGTGTGGTTTCAAGTGAGCACCACATCATGCCACCTCATATCTTCGAAGTCGGCTTGAAAGTCAACACCAAAGTGTACCTGGATGTGCTGAAGAGTGTGGTGATCCCCTGGTGCAATCAGGTGGCCGGTGGCAGACCCTGGGTGTGGCAGCAGGACTCTGCGTCGTTCCACAAGTCCAAAGAGACCCAGGCTTGGCTTCAGAAGGAATGCTACGACTTTGTACCCTTCTCTTACTAGCCCCCCTCCTCATCCGACCTGAACCCGCTGGACTACTTCGTTTGGTCATACGTCAAGAACATCACCAACATGACCTCCCACAACACCAAAGCCAGCCTAATCGCCGCCATCCACCAAATATTCGCCGAGCTCCCGCTGGTGCTTGTGGAAAAGGCTTGCTCCCAGTTCCGGATCCGTATCGAGGCGGTGATTGAAGCAGTAGGCGGCTACATTGAATAGATGTCAGCTCTACTACATAATCAAATTAGCTGAATTGATTTTTCAAAAAAAGTTTTAAAATAAAGCTGTAGTGTTGTTTTCTTTAGGACGACAATTTTATCGTTCCACACTGTGTTAAGGTCTATGTGGATAGTCATAGGTCTATCTATGTTTAGAGGAGCTGCAGAGAGCGGTGGATAATGGAGACGAATGGAGATAGATATATATATCCAGAGACGGGGAAATCCATGCTGTTAGAGCCGTTTGATGATGATGAAGTGGATTAGGGCCCTTGGTTCTCTGGGCTCCTTGACCCCTGGACCAAAAGCATTATGGGCTTCTTAACTGATCTCATGTTACCATTTATTTCATAAATAATCTTAAATAGACAGATCTCCACGTAAAAAAAACAGAGGTGTTTATATCCACTGTTAGAGGAGTCTTCGTTGCGTAGTGGCTTATATACTGGACTGTGACGTTCTAGAAAGTGATTGGTTGGTTGGTTTTATGGCATATCAACCTTTCTAGGTTATTTAACGTCAGTAAGTAATAATCAGTTCTATTTAAAATAATTCAGTTTAGCATGAGTACACAGTTTAATTGTTAAAACATTTCTATTTCAAATTATTCAGTTTATTCAAACAGATACACATAACAATTCAGTTTTGTGCAAGTAGTTTCAATGTCAAAAACAGATCAATTTCAAACAATTCAGTTTAGCATAAGCACGCAGTTTAAATGTAAGTACTGTTTAATTGTGAAAAACATTTCTATTTCTAGCTATCCAGTTTAGTCAAGCAGTTCTAATTCAGCTAATTAAGTTTAGTATAAGTACAGATTTTGTTTACACACAGTTAAATGTCAAAACAGTTCTATGTTAAACAATTCAGTTTAGTGTAAATACAGTTTCAATGTAAAAAAACAGTTCTATTTCAAATAATTCAGTTTTGCATTTGCACGCAGTTTAAATGTAAGTACGGTTTAATTGTCAAAAACATTTTTATTTCAAGCTATTCAGTGTAGTCAAACAATTCAGTTTAGCATAAGTATGCTGTTAGTTCTATTTAACCCATAGATAGGGCCCAATCAGATGCTACCACACTGGGCCAGAGTGGACCTGGGAGCAATGGCAATGAAGGGGTGCTCCGTATTCCCCAAAGTCCCAGCATTACTGGGACCTCACCATCAGACTGTTTAGTGTCATATCCAGAACAATCATAGGGGAGGGGGTCTTACCCCTCTGCAGAGGTGCAGTCAGTGTATTCTATAGCCCCAGCCGACTGGGCAACCTAGTAAGTGTGTTCGAACTCCAGTCACGTTATTATGTATTAGTTAATTAGTAGAGCTATTGTTTTTCTACAAGGATGGCTTTGGCATTAAATATACCATGAAGGTTGATATGACACCAGAAACATTACAGTAATGGAAAAAAAAAAAAAAAAAAAAAACCAAGAAGCAAGACTAAATAAAGATAAAAGCAAAAACTGAACCATTTTTATCATTGTCTCAAATTCTAATCAAACTTCAATCATTTCGACGCACAAAGGAAGTCATTATATCCCTCTTTTTTGTCAAAGATCATTTCATTAACTCGCTCAGCAAGCACGCATTTCCCAGACTCTCTCACTCTCTTTCCATCTAGACAGATCCATCGCACAGTGCTGGCGTAGATAAGTTCTTACTGGTCAGTCAACATTGGCACGTCCATATAGAGGTTCATAGTAGAACGTCCCTTATGAGTTCATCCTTGCTTTTCCAGCAGTGTTCGGCATGTTTTGCTCGTCTTGGATGGGTTTAGGGATAGGAGCTCAGTGGTCGTACAGATACTGTTTCGTGGAGTGTTGCTTTCAGGATTTGTTTAATATAGCTCGTAGCATTCTTGTACAGTTCTCGTCTAGCTTTTTCTTTATGCGTTTTGTCAGTGTCAATAAGGTGCATCCATACAGTTGTATTGACATAATTGCTGTGTGGAAGAAATCTCGTTTTATTTTATCGGATAGATCAGGTTTCCTCATGATCCATAGCCTATCGATGGAAGTCCATGCCATCGCTAGGCATATATTAACATCACTTTCAGTAGATGAAACGCTGCTGCCGAGGTACATGAAATTGTCTATTAATTTCTGAGGAACGCCATTTAGAGTTGAGATAGCTCCTTTTCATTTCATTGCATTGCAGCCGGAGGAGATTACTTCGATGGGGACTAGAGTTTCATGTGTGTACTATTAATAAAAGTGCCCATACGAAAAAAGTCTGGAAACATATTTAATGATCCTCGTATGTTGACCGTATCCTCTATAGAGAAGAAAGACACGCCTCCTCCCTAAAAAACATCCAATGACTCTAAACTGTATCTGGTTTTGAAGTTCCACGTCTGAAGATTCGGAGGAGATAGATAATCCCTTCATTGCCATTACTCCTATGTTCACTCTGACCTGAATTAGTATTATCTACTGAGTTCCCTTCTAGAAGACAACTAGATCTGTTGAAAAATTATTTATATTAGATAGGAATATTTGATACCATATCACTGTTTTTTTTTTCTTCCTCTTTGTTTAATGGCATTTCAACTTTCGTGAGTTATCTAATACCAAAGCTATTCTTGTAGAAGAACAGTAGTAGTATTATTTAACCCTAAGCTTTGGGAAATAGGAGGTCTTTCGTAAAAGTATTTATGTAAAAGTAAATGAAGTAATTGCAGCTGGAGTTCGAACTCGCTGACCACGACGTTGGAGTCAATCACGTTAACCACTACACAATACTATTTGGAAATTATTTGTATTTGGGTGGAGAAAACTAATAAAAAAACTACATTTAAATTGTATGGCTCAGTCTGCTGGGGCTGTAGAATACACCGACTGCATTTCTACAGGGGGGTAATATTCTCCCAACGAGTGTCCTGTATAATACACTTAACAATCAGATAGTGAAGCTCCAGTAATTCTGGAGCTTTGGGGAATGCAGAGTACCCCTTTACTGAAATTGTTCCAAGTTCCACTCTGGCTCGGAGTGGCAGCACCTGATAGTGTTCTATCTACGAGTCATTATCATCATCATCATCATCATGTTGAACTATCAGCACCGATATCCCCGACCCTCTCTAGCCACCCCTCCCTATCGTCCATTGCTTCCGAGCTCGTAATCCTGCCTTTACTCGACCATGTGAAGGGGTCCACAGGAGTACATCACTTATGAGCTCGTCCCTACTTTTACAGCAGTGTCCCGCATGTCTGTTTCGTCTAACTTTGATAGTTTTCCTGATGGGTGGTAGGTAGCCGTACAACTGCTGCTTTGTGGGTTGCTGCCTCCATGACTTGTTCAATATTGCTCGGAGCATTCTTGTGTAGTTGTTGTCAAGCTTATTCTCCATTTGTTTTGTTAGCGTC
Source organism: Sepioteuthis lessoniana (assembly GCA_963585895.1). Classification (NCBI taxonomy): domain Eukaryota; kingdom Metazoa; phylum Mollusca; class Cephalopoda; order Myopsida; family Loliginidae; genus Sepioteuthis; species Sepioteuthis lessoniana. The sequence goes on from OY757941.1 coordinate 6,576,175, forward strand.
CATGTAGTGCATCCATATAGCAGTATTGACACGACCGTTGCTTGGAAGAAACTGCTTTTTATTTTATCGGTCTGGTCAGACTTCCATATGACCGATAGCCAATCGATAGCTGTCCATGCCTTTGCTAGTCACGCGTTGATGCTTGTCTCGGTTGATGAGACACGGCTTCCGAATAGGTGAACTTGTCTATTTCTTTCAGAGAGCAATAGTTTAGTGTGGAATCTACGAGTCAAATAGAATTAAACCATGGGATTATGCTAAAATACATTGTTAGAAATAGAACTGTTTTGACTTTTAAATTATGTACTAATGGTAAAATGAACTGTTTGAAATAGAACTGTTTTTGAGATCAAAACTATACTTATGCTAAGCTGAATTGTTTGATTGGCCTAATGAGTAGAGTTTTCGCCAATGGTCAGGGAGACCGAAGTTCAATCCCAGGTCGAGTCAATACCAAAGACTCAAAAAATGGTATTTGATGCCGCCTTGCTTAACCCTCACCATTATAAGGTAAGGATCAAAGGTAAAGTAAAGCAATCCAGGGAATGAAGTAGTGCCCAACCCTATTCCTCGGTGTAGTAGCTAGAGAAAAAGGAGCCTTCGGGTCACCTTCGATTAAGGTCACCAACTTTACTTTTATATATATAAAAATGGATTTGGCATTAAATAACCTACAAAGGTTGATATGCCATAAAGACAAACTAATCCATAATTTGTAAATATAAACATACAATGTACACATTCTCTAACCCTTAGGCATAAAATATCCCCAAACGGATTGATATGCCATTAAAGTCAGTCTAAGAAGGAACATAGTCATTCGAGTTTTACTTGTAAAAACTTTCACGACGAATTCTAGAATTTGCTTTTCTCTTCTTTTTTTTTTCTTCTAGGTTATGGTCAACGAGTCTTACCTAAATGAACGCGTAGCCCTCGTGGGCAATACTCCAGAATTTGTTAACTACTGAGCGATGCCTCGTGACTTGTAATCGAGAAAGAGAGAGAGAGAGAGAGAGAGAGAGAGAGAGAGAGAGAGTGAGAGAGAGAATGCTTTGTTAATTGAGCTCTTATTAAATGATCTGGGAGTGGCTTTTTGTAAGTAAATACTCTATTAACTTGTTCGTTTGATTCTCGTTGATGCAAGAAGTAAAAAGCAAAAAGCATGCAAAATGTTCAGCAACGATAACAGTTAGATATCTTCCGTAACCTTCAACCGTTCGGATTATAGTCTTGTTACATCACACAAAAACGTCAGACGTTGCTTAGAGCCAGGAATCGGGATCGCCTTTTCATAAATAAATATTCTCTCAACTTATCCGTCTGTACTTCATTCTTAATATAGGCAAATGGCTGAAGATGTCTCTGCAGATAACTATCAGTTCTTATGTTGTTTTTTATTGTTTTATTTTCTAATTTCTCCCCTCAGGACCATTAACCTGCCCGGATTAAGATCTCGTCAAATCTCGTTACGTCACGCACAGACGTTATTCACGAGCCAAGCCTGCCGCCATTATTCTATTCTATTAAAAAATGCTTTTTAATTTTTGCTTCCTTTTTCACAATCAGACGGAGAAAATGAAGGAAATATTTTATCAATTACTGTGAGATTATAATTATAACATTTATTATTATTGCTATAATTATTATAATTTTTATAATAATAATAATAATTATTATTATTATTATTAGTCGTAGTAGTTGTAGTAGTAGGTTATTGCTTGGGTGTTTTTCACAGCAATTTTAATTGGTGGCTTTTCGCGAAAGTCTGAGTGACAGCAAGTCTCCTCGGGGATCTCCTGTATGCTTTCTGATTGCAGTAGTGCTGTGGTCATGAATAGTCTCACTTCTCTCTCTGATCAATTCCTGCGTCTTCTTCTTCTTCTTCTTCTTCTTCTTATTATTATTATTATTATTATTATTATTATTATCATTATTATAATTATTAGTAGTAGTAGTTGTTGTAATAGTAATTACAGTATTTTCCGCTTCTTCTTCTTCTTCTTCTTCTTCTTCTTCTTTTTCTTCTTCTTCTTCTTCTTCTTCTTCTTCTTCTTCTTCTTCTTCTTCTTCTTCTTCTTCTTCTAGTTAACAATTGTTGTTGTTGTTGTTGTTGTTGTTGTTGTTGTTCTTCTTCTTCTTCTTCTTCTTCTTATTATTATTATTATTATTATTATTATTATTATTTTCAGTTCTAGTTGTAATAGCAGTAGTATATTCTTCTTCTTCTTCTTCTTCTTCTTCTTCTTCTTCTTCTTCTTCTTCTTCTTCTTCTTCTTCTTCTTTGTTTTTCTTTTGCTTTCTTCTTCTTATTTGTTACTATTATATAAGCATCAAATTATTCTTTCTAAATATTTCTAAAATGTAATGTAAATCCAACAGTACTACTACTACTACTACTAGTACTACAAATAGTTGTAGTAGTTACTACAACTACTACTACTATTTGTAGTAGTAGTAGTAGTAGTAGTAGTAGTAACAATAAACATTGAACGACATATAGGTTGACTTCACTCTCCAAGGTCAACATAAAAATGTCCACCAAGGGCATTCCGTATTCCCTTTACTGTTCATCATTATGATTGACGTCATTGTAACATAGCATAGAGATTTATAAAAATTGCTGGAAGCCTCCTTACACCATAAAAATTACTTAATCACCTTATGCGTATATGGATGGCTTGAAAATCATAATTAAGACCGACAATGAATTGCAGGCTAAATAGTATAAATGAAGGCGAGTGGTGGTAGTTTCTGGTTTAGCCTTTCTTTATCGGTCTTCAACACTCCTTCACGAGTGAATTATGAACGGGTATTAATTTATTTATTCATTTTTTTTTTTTTTAATAACGGTTTCTATGACGACTTCTGTTACGTTCAGCGCCAATTTAGAAGTTTTATTAATGAGTTTTGCTTAGTCGGACACACAAGCTTCGGGTGACTTTCAGTACTTGCCTCTCATTACAAAACTGAACCGACTCATTGTTGCTTAACTTCAAGACTCTTTCAGAATCAACACCAATAAATGTGCTTGTTATTTGTGAAGCTTCACGTATTCTGACACTCAGGCATCTTGTTGCTTACAGTATCCAGTTTTACTAAATGGTCACCCATTTCAAAACTGGACAGGCTCATTGTTTCTCAAGTTCAATACTGTAACATGTTGACCCTCGACCAAGCCGTCAATCAACAAACAGGTGCATCCGGTCGAAGATATCGGAATATCACCTTGACCTGTGGACGTGGTTGAATTCGGTGCAGATGCGTACGTCCACAGGACGTCAAACAATTACATAACCAGGTGCCCACAGGATGTCAAACAATTACATAACCAGGTGCCCACAGGACGTCAAACAATTACATAACCAGGTGCCACAGATGGCTTGGGTTAGTTGGAGTTCGAGGCAGTTAGTCAGTTCAGTTCAAGTTGCAGTTGGAGTCAGATGGGGGACAATATGCCAGCGTGAGAATCAGCTTGCAGACTGAGGGCTTCGGCCCTCAACACTTCGGTTGAGTAGCCCAGCAGAATGAGGTATAAGTGCTACTATGGTCAGAGAAACTTGGGGTCAATATGTTGCAGTCTGTCTCCGTCTCCAACTCACTTCTCACACATAACCAGCATCAACCCTTTTGCAACCCTTTCGAGAATAAAGCATGAGAGGTATATTTTTTACAAAGAAGTGTGTTCGTTCGTCATTATTGTTGATTATGTTGTCGCATGCATATATATACGTATAGTTGCATCATGGCAATACAACAATATAATTAGATATAAAAGAAATAATGTATTTTAATCTAGATTATGCTATTTCCTCATTGAATGACAAGGTTTTTAAATTTATAGATCAGTTCATATACCTCGGTAGCTATATCTCCTCAACTGAAAGCGATGTCAACTGACGCGTAGGTAAAGCATGGACTGGTTAATGACCAATTGAATGACTGATTTCTCTGACAAAATAAAACGGTAGTTCTTCCAAGCAGTTGCCGTGTTAGTGCTACTGTATGGCTGCACCACTTGGACTCTAACGAAAAGCTTAGGGAAAATGCTTGAAGATAACTATACAAAGGTCCTGGAATTAGCATCCTAAAAAACAGCAGTTGTACGACCACTTACTTACCATCTCACAAACCATCCAAGTAAGGCATACTAGACAAGTAAGGACGAACTTATAAGTGACATTCTCCGGGGGACTCTTACACAAGCATATATACCATTGTTTGCCGACCAGCAAAGACTTACATTCATCAACTCGATGCGGACACCAGATGCCGTCTAGGAGACTTACAATGGCTGATGGCCAAAAGAGGCCAGATGGTAAGAGAGTGAGTCAAATGGATTCGGGTTCACAGCACGCCTTGATAATGATGTTAATCTAGATATTCTAAGAGCTCCCCTGGGGGAGTAGACAAGTATAACTGATTTGTTTGTTATTCAATGGCATATCAACCTTCTCGGCTTATTTAATACCAAATCCATCTTTTTTTAGAAGGACAGCCGTGGTACTATTTAACCCATTGATGGGAAGATAAGGGGTTCATTCCTTTGTCAAGGTTATTTATCCGAAAGTGAACATAATAGCGCAACTGGAGTTCGAACTCATGTTCTACGATTCTGCAGTCCACCACTTTAACCATTACACTACGGCGACATCCCCCTATAAAACTGCTTTGTTTGTTTCATGGCATATCAACCTTTGTAGGTTATTTAATGCCAAATCTGTTTTTATACAAATAACCAGTTCTATTTCAAACAATTCAGTTTCGCAAAAGTACACAGTTTAATCGTCAAAAACATTTCTATTGTAAGCTATTCAGTTTAGTCAAACACTTCTATTTCAAACAATTTAGTATAAGTATAGAAAAAAGAAGAAATAAAAAAAGAATCTACGAAAAAAACACAAGAAGTAGAAGAAGAAGAAGAAGAAAAAGAAATGCAAAAAGGGAGGAGAAAATCGGAAGAATTGTAGAAAAAGTAAAAGAGTTGAAGATGGTTTGGTTTCTTTGTTTAATGGCATATCAACCTTTTTAGGTTATTTAATGCCAAAACCATTCTCCTAGAAGAATAGGAGTGGTACCATTGAACCCATAGCTAGGAGGATAAGGGGGTTCATACCTTTCCCCCGCGAATTTGTCTGAAAGTAAACATAACAGCGCGACTGGAGTTCGAACTCGCTTACAACGATTCCGCAGTTCATCGCTTTAACCATTACACCATGAGGACACCCCAAAGAAAGAAGAAACGAAAGAAGTGGAGAGAATGAGCAGTAAGAGGCAAGGAAAGACAAGAAATAGGGAAAAGGGAAACGAGAATAAATAGGAAAAAAGAAAGAAGAAGAAGAAGAAGAAGAAGAAGAAGAGGAAGAAGAAAAAGAAAGAGAGAAGAAACGAAAGAAGTGAAGAGAATGAGAAGGCGGGGTAAGTGGAGGAAAAATTGACCCTGTGTCTTATCTTGCTCGTGGCAGAGAGGCTGGGTAAATACACACACACACACATATACACATATACACACATACATGTCTCCTGCTGGCTGAGTGGTATGATACTTACTCTGACTTAAAGTTGGTCGGGTTTCGATCCCAGCTTCAAGTGTCTTTCGTGTCTGAAGAGCTGTGATACAACGAAACAGTCAGTCTGTGGATAACAATACACACACACACACATATATATATATATATATATGTATATATATATATAAATGGCACCTCACATGGTATAATGCTGTGCAAGCTGGATTAATAGACTATTGTTACTGATTTAGAATCGCACTGAGTGTTATACATCCGGCTTTGTGCCACAACTAGGCTAAATTTAGTTTATAAGTATATATACAGGGTATTTCCCAATCGTTAAAATAAAGAAGCGGTCATTCAGATCTCTCTTACTGAGTTTATTCTCTTTTGCTTTTCGAATTATTGCTTCAAAATAGTTGACATTTTAATATATTTAACCATATATAGCAAAGTCATGTGTTGGACGATGGAGAGGAAGATCTTTTGTGTGACGGCATATTGTGGAAGTAAGTCTTTCAAGATTTTTCAACTAAGATACAAAAGAAAGTTCAATTACAACGCGTTTCCAAACAGGAGTCAGATTTTCAAGTTGGTCTAGTGCCATAAGCTTTAAAAGCTTCGATCACCCAGGGGGAATATAAAGATGTTATCAGCTATTTTGCAGGTTTTGGAGGTGCCCGTGGTGTAATGGTTATCGTCACAGGATATGGACACGGCGATCCGAGTTCAATTCCTGGACAAGACTGATTGCATTTCACATAGCGCTAATACCCTTGGGAAAGGTATGAATCCAATTATTCTCCCTCCAGCTATGGGTAAATAGTAGGGCAGACTAAGTTCTTCAGCCTTGGTGAGGCCACTAGTCTAAGAGAAGGAAAACTCTGAATTCAAACCTGCTAAACTCCGCTTAAAAAATTGACCTTGTGTCATATCCTGCCCGAGCGGGGGGGGGGGTAAATAGGATCAGCTACTTTGCATGCTGCATTCAACAGTGGTTTCAACTGAAGAGCAGATATTTGGCGCATGTACTCTTTTTGACATTATTGGTTCATGTTTAAGAGTAAATGAGTGCAGGTCCTAAAATGTTATCTTTTTACCTTTCAGTAAAGGTAATTTTTATTTCTTTATCCTTTGTGTTTCTTCGTTTGTATCTAATCATTTCTTTAAAAAAAAATTAGGACCTACCGGAAACGATGGACGATAGGGAGGAGTGGCGAGAGAGGGTCAGGGATATCCGTGCTGATGGCGCGACATGATATATATATATATATTGTTTGGTTTGGTTTTATGGTATATCAACCATTGTTGGTTATTTCCTGTTTTTACATATATGTTAAACATTTATTGGCACATTTTGCAAATACACAATGTTAGCTGAAGAAACAGTTCTATTTCTAACTATTCATTTTCCCATAAGGCAACAAAGTTAAATGATTCCAAGTATTGCTATGTATCACTAACAATTCAATTAAACAGCAGTCATTTGTTTACGTACAGTTGAATGATCAAACAGTTCTACTTCAAACAAATTTTGTATAAGCTTTTTTTTGTATTCAATCAGTTTAAATGTCAAACAATTCTATTGGACCCATAAATAGGAATCTATCAGGTGCTACCACTCAGGGCCAGAGTGGAATTAGGAGCGATGGCAATGAAGAGGTACTCAGCATTTTCCAAAGCTCCAGCATTACTGGAACCTCACGATCAGATTGTTTAATATCATATCTAGGACACTCGTTGGAGAGGTGTCTTACTCCTCTACAAGGGTGCAGTCGATGTATTCTACCCCACCAGCCGACTAGGCTAATATATACTGTATTTCACAATATATATATATATATATATATATATATATATATATATATATATACTCCCCTGCCTCCGTGGGGTTGAGTTCTCTGGCGAATGAAGTAATCGTGTTGCCATTGGCGTTTATTGCCAGTCTCATCATACATATGAATTGAGGTCTCGGCAGCCGTTGAACGGATGTATGTAAACAATAGTAATTGTGATTCATAACCGTTTAAAATTTACTAACCCTAACCCTAACCCTAAAATTGGGAAGCTAATATGTCTAGCCACACTGATGAGTTCTGATAGAAAGAAACAGATCTGTCTATAGAGATATATATTTACGTGACAATACTCGACTCTTTATAGATGCTTAATCAGCAATTTTTCCCATTTCCGTCTGATGATTGTGCAAACTGAAAGTAAAGTGTCTATTATGATAATTTTTTAGATTTTATCATTTTTATATTTTATAGTGCTCTGCAATATCAGTATCGAGCACTATGCAAAAAAAATGTTCTTATTTGATGTTCATTCTTTTAGAAAAAAGCAAAATATTTTTTTTCAGAATAAACTTTGCATTATTTTGAATTGGTTTTAATCCCACAAAAAATTCTTTTGGGGCTATTTAAAATGGCACCAAATCAAACAGAGTGATTCAGGCTTGAACAGACATCTGTTATTGAATTTTTAGTAGCTTAGAAATTCAATCTATGTGAAATTTACCGAAAAATGCGTGATGATACAGAGAAGCATGTTTTATAAAAAAAAAAAAAAAATGTTTACTAGTGGGCTAATCAGGTTTGCAACTACGAGCTTGAGTAAAAAAATAAAACAAAAAACAAAACAAAAAAAAAAAACAATCCATGGAGCGAAAAGACACTGACTTACCGACATAGAAATGTTCTAGATGCGGCGGTCGGTGAAGAAGGTCATGGCAACTTTCTTGTGGGTAATGAAAGGATTACCAGTAAGGATTACCTTGAAAAAATTCCAGTTGTAAAAAGTGCTTCCTATTATCAGTTCCTTAAGAATAATTTCGCTTACTGAATGACCCTTATATATGTGCACACACACACACACACACACACACACACACACACACACACACACACACACACACACACACACACACACACACATATATGTGTATTTATGTATATATATATATATATGTATATTTGTGTGCGAATTATACATATATACATGTACACATATATGCATACACATACATACGTACATATATGTATATACACACACGTACATACACATCACTCTCTGTCTTTATATATATATATATATATATATATATATATATATATATATATATATATATATATATATATATATATTATTGGAGCCTGCAATAGATCGAGTATGGTAGTCTCGAAGATTACGATGGGTTCAGTTTGTTCCCTTCCCAGAGAAACACTCACCTTTGTCGTGTTATTCCAGACGAGACGGGGTTAAACAAAATATTTATTAATATATTCCATACTGCTAATAATAACAGCAACAACAAGACGACTAATGATTATAAAATGATTTGTTAAAAAAAAAGATAGAGTTTTTTTTTATGGGGGGGGGTCATTCTTTCCCGTATACACCGAGAAATTTGATACGAATGCAGAATTTAAAAAAAAAACAAAACAAAAATCATCAAACAGAAAACTAAAATAATAACAGGCTTGGCTCGTGAATAACGTCTGCGCGTGACGTAACGAGATTTGACGAGATCTTAATCCGGGCAGGTTAATGGTCCTGAGGGGAGAAATTAGAAAATAAAACAATAAAAAACAACATAAGAACTGATAGTTATCTGCAGAGACATCTTCAGCCATTTGCCTATATTAAGAATGAAGTACAGACGGATAAGTTGAGAGAATATTTATTTATGAAAAGGCGATCCCGATTCCTGGCTCTAAGCAACGTCTGACGTTTTTGTGTGATGTAACAAGACTATAATCCGAACGGTTGAAGGTTACGGAAGATATCTAACTGTTATCGTTGCTGAACATTTTGCATGCTTTTTGCTTTTTACTTCTTGCATCAACGAGAATCAAACGAACAAGTTAATAGAGTATTTACTTACAAAAAGCCACTCCCAGATCATTTAATAAGAGCTCAATTAACAAAGCATTCTCTCTCTCATTCTCTCTCTCTCTCTCTCGATTACAAGTCACGAGGCATCGCTCAGTAGTTAACAAATTCTGGAGTATTGCCCACGAGGGCTACGCGTTCATTTAGGTAAGACTCGTTGACCATAACCTAGAAGAAAAAGAAAAAAGAAGAGAAAAGCAAATTCTAGAATTCGTCGTGAAAGTTTTTACAAGTAAAACTCGAATGACTATGTTCCTTCTTAGACTGACTTTAATGGCATATCAATCCGTTTGGGGATATTTAATGCCAAAGGGTTAGAGAATGTGTACATTGTATGTTTATATTTACAATTTATGGTTTAGTTTGTCTTTATGGCATATCAACCTTTGTAGGTTATTTAATGCCAAATCCATTTATATATATATACATATATATATATATATATATATACATAAAAGTAAAGTTGGTGACCTTAGTAGAGGGTGATCCAAAGGCTCCTTTTTCAATAGCTACTACACCGAGGAGTAGGGTTGGGCACTACTTCATTCCCTGGATTGCTTTACTTTACCTTTGATCCTTACCTTATAATGTTGAGGGCTAAGCAAGACAGCATCAAGTACCATTTTTTGAGTCTTTGGTATGACTCGACCTGGGATTGAACTTTGGTCTCCCAGACAATTGGCGAACACTCTACTCATTAGGCACATCAAACAATTCAGCTTAGCATAAGTATAGTTTAGATGTCAAAAACTGTTCTATTTCAAACAGTTCATTTTACCATAAGAACACGATCTAAAAGCCAAAACAGTTCTATTTCAAACAATTCATTTTAGCATAAGTACATAATTTAAAAGTCAGAACAGTTCTATTTCTTACAATGTAGTTTAGCATAAGCCCACGGTTTATTCCTATTTGACTCGTAGATTCCATACTAAACTGTTGCTCTCTGAAAGAAGTAGACAAGTTCACCTACCTCGGAAGCAGTGTCTCATCAACCGAGACAAACATCAACGCGTGACTCGTTGACCATAACCTAGAAGAAAAAAAAAAGAGAAAAGAAAAGAGAAAAGCAAATTCTACAATTCGTCGTGAAAGTTTTCACAAGTGTAAACTCGAATGACTATGTTCCTTCTTAGATTGATTTTAATGGCATATCAATCCGTTTGGGGATATTTTATGCCTATGGATTAGAGAATGTGTTTACATTTACAATTTATGGTTTAGTTTGTCTTTATGACATATCAACCTTTGTTGGTTATTGAATGCCAAATCCATTTATACATATATATAAAAGTAAAGTTGGTATTTTTAGAGGTTTTTTTGCACATTGTTATAGATATCAAGTATTCCTATCAAATGCAAATAATTTCCAAACAGTTATATGCTGTGTGGTGGTTAACGTGCTTGACTGCAACATCATGTTAAACGACTTCGAACCCCAGTTGCAATTATTTCATTTACTTTTACACAAATACTTTTAGGAAAAGTATGAACCTCCTAATTCCCCAAGCTTAGGGTTAAATAATACCTCTACTGTTCTTCTACAAAAATAGGTTTGGTAGTAGATAACTCATGAAAGTTGAAATGCCATTAAACAAAGAGGAAGCAAAAAAATAACAAAGAACAAACAAACAAACGGTGATATGGTATCAAGTATTCCTATTTAACATAAACAATTTGTAAACGGATCTATTTGTCTTCTCGAAGGGAACATAGTAGATAATACTAATTCAGGTCAGAGTGGACATAGGAGTAATGACAATGGAGGGATAATCTATCTCCTCCGAATCTCCAGACGTGGAACTTCAAAACCAGATACAGTTTAGAGTCATTGGATGTTTTTTAGGGAGGAGGCGTGTCTTTCTTCTCTATAGAGGATACGGTCAACATACGAGGATCATTAAATATGTTTCCAGACTTTTTTTCGTATGGGCACTTTTATTGATAGTACTCACATGAAACTCTAGTCCCCATCGAAGTAATCTCCCCCGGCTGCAATGCACTTGTTTTATCGTTCCAACAACTTCAGAAAGGCCCCGTGGAAGTCCTCTTGTGTGAGCGTGTCAATGACTTTCGTCACAGCCTCTTTCATCTCCTCAATTCTCTCATAACGACAGCCTCTGAGCTTAGGGAATAACCAAATGTCACATGGAGCAAGTCTGGACTATAGGGCGGCTGAGAAACTGTCTTGATGCCCATCTTGGTCAAATAGTCTGTGACAAGTATGGAGTTGTGGACTGGTGCATTGTCCTGCTGGAAATGCCACTGACCCGATTTGAAGAGTGCTCGCCTCTTCCCAAGGAATCTCTTGCTGAACTCCCTTAAAATCTCAACATAGTAACCCTAACTCTAACTCTTTGTCCAATCAACTCTGGTGTATTGACTTCCTTACTCCTCCCACACCTCTCATCATCCTTTACAGACTCCCTGCCTTCCTTGAATCTCTTATGCCACTTAAAAACTGATGCTCGCTTCATGCAAGATGCTCCAAAAGCAGTCTGAAGCATTCCATACGTTTTTGTAGCATTCTTTCCAAGTTTAAAACAGAATTTTATTGCATATCGTTCTTCTAAAGTACAAATTGCATTTTTGAAATTCACTAGCTGTGACAATCAGGCTTTAGTAGGGTGTATTCCAATTGCTGCTGTAGCTGTTAATTTGAACCCGAAATCCTAAAAATTGGCCAGTCATCTCATAAGACTTATAGCAATAGTACACTCAAGAGTCTACGACAATTCTAAATGCCTGTACAAAAAAGTCTGGAAACTTATTGAAATCACCACGTATTCTAGGTTTGTGTTCGAAAATTCGGATGCCTCCTTGGAAAACACTGATTGTACCCCGAATGGGGAATCAAGTGACGTTATTGCTAAAGTGCTTGACGGCAACCTCGAAGTAGAAAAGGTATGAACCCCTTATAATCCCTTAGCAATGAATTAAATTGCGGCACTACTGTTCTGCAAGGGTAGCTTTGGCATTAGATAACCCCTAAAAGTTGATATGAAATTAAATAAAGAAATCTAACCAAACCTGTAACTCCTTCAGAGGACAAAGAAATCCTCACAGAAGTAGGAGTCCTGGGTCTGATGGGGGGGGGGGCTCCAGTTCTAAAGATCTCGGAAGTGTGGAGTACTTCTATATTGTCATTACTCCCAGGTCTACTCTGGCCCGGAGTGGCAGTACGTGTTTAGGTCAAATTGATCTGAAAGCTATCAGTATTAGTTAGGAATTTGGAAAACTTGGTGACAACTAAAGTTTATCAGTTAAGAGAAATACTTTGTATAAGGTAGGTATATCTGATTGATCTGGTTGGGTTTTATGGCATATCAACAATTGTAGGTTATTTAATACGAAATTCTCATTATACATATATATTAAATTTATATGATTTGGTTTGGTTGGGTTTTATGGCATATCAACCATTGTAGGTTATTTAATACGAAATCCTCATTATACATATATATTAAATTTATATGATTTGGTTTGGTTGGGTTTTATGGCATATCAACCATTGTAGGTTATATAATGCCAAATACTCTTTATAAGTAAAGTAAGTAAAGTTGGCGACCATAGTCGAGGGTAACCCGAAGGCCCCCTTTTCGATAGCTACTACACCAAGGTGTAGGGGAGGGCGCTACTCCTTCCCTGGATTGCTCTACTTTACCCTTGATCCGTACCTTATAATGCTGAGTGTTAAGCAAGGAGGCATCAAGTACCATTTTTTGAGTCTTTGGTATGACTCGACCTAGGATTGAACCCAGGTCTCCCGGGCGGTTGGCGAACACTCTAACCCCTTGGGTTGGTTTTATGGCATATCAACCATTGTTGGTTATTTAATACGAAATCCTCTTTATACATATATATTAAATCTACATGATTTGGCTCGGTTGGGTTTTATGTCATATCATCCCTTGTAGGTTACTTAATGCCAAATCCTCTTTATACCCATCGATTAAATGATTTCTAAAAACATTTTGTAGAAAACATTTTTAAATCAGCCTGAACTCTTTTTTTTCACACAGATAAATGGTTTGACTTATTTCTATCTAATAAGAATAATTACGTGTACAAATAATCATTTGTTTGCACACAGTTAAATATTTTCAAGTATTAATATTTAACACCCACAACTCAATAATACAATCATTTGTTTACTCACAGTTAAATGATCAAATAGTTCTATTTCTAGCAATTCAATATAGCCGAAGTCATTTGTTAGCACTCAGTTTAAATGTCAAAGAACACAGTTAAATATCAAAAATTTCTATTTGACCCATAGATAGGACCCTATCAGGTGCTATCATTCCAGAACAGAGTGGACTTGGAAGTACTGGCAACGAAGGGGCCCTCTGCATTCTCCAAAGCTCCTGTATTACTGAATCTTCACCATCAGATTGTTTAGTGTCACAACCAGGACACTCGTTGGGTAGATCATATTCTGATCTGTGCTTATACCCTGTGTCCGTCTAGCCAATGTTTAGTGGCTTGCATAATTCCCAGTGGATTACCTTTCCTGATTACTCATGCATAATCTTGTATTCCCTTCTGTTAATAATATTCAACTGTTGTTGTTGTTATAATTATTTTACTCTTTTGAGAGTTTTTCACACAAGCGTTTGCTGATGATTTTCCACTGGGGTGTGAGTGACAGCAAATCTCCGCTGGTCACCAGGACTCTTCTCAGTATTTTGGTCGATTATTATCATAGAAATAAACAAATATTTGATTGGTTCGTTGATTGTTTTGTTTTCGGGTTATTTAACACCAAATTAAGTCATTTTGATGAAAATTTCGAACAATTCAGTTTAATATAATTATAGTTTTTTTTCTTTACACACAGATAAATGTAAAGATACTTCATTTCAAACAATTCAGTTAAGCGTAATTACACAGTTTAGTTCCATTTGATCCATGGGTAATACCACTTTAGGCCAGAGTAGACCTTGGAGTGATGGTATTGAAGGGTACTCCGTATTCCCCAAAGCTCCAGCATTACTGAAGCCTCACCATCAGATTGTTTAGTGTCATATCCAGGACAATAGTTGACGGGGTCTTTTACCGTTCTGTAGAGTTGCAACCAGTTTATTCAACAGCATCAGCTGAATGGGTGACAAATATTTGAGGAGTATTACTGATTGATGTATACGGACAAAAACAGGATACATCCTGATCTGCATATACACCGCTGAACAAAAATATAAGATCACCCTCGAAAATTTTTAAATTATGAAAATCAGGTGTATGAAACATAAAGAGAATTAAATTAAGAATAGAAAGAAATTTCAATTCAGTTTTTATATGCATATTAGCACTTATGCTTAATTTTAAAATTTTATAAGACCAATGAGCATAATTATTAAATATAAAGGCAAATTTTTTATTTAATATTTTGGAGATTCACTGTTAGTTTCGATAACCTCAGAAATTCGGCTCGGAAACCATCAACAAGTTTTTAAAGTTGAACCGGAGTTATTTTTTCCATGCGTCTAAGATTGCATTTTTGAGTTCAGAAATTGCTGAGTTCTGTCGACCACCTTCATAAACTTTCGCAAGAATCAATCCCCACAAATATTCTATAGGAGTGAGGACTGGAGAGCACGCTGGGTGGTCAAGAAGTCTTATTTTTTTGTTCAAGCAAGTACTTGTTTGTTATTGATGCATTGTGGATAGCAGCATTATCTTGCTGAAAAATCTATTCTTTTCCACATAGACGACGCCCGTCTTGCGTGAGAGATAAATCATTTAACATCTTCATATAATCTGTTGCTTTTTGTCGACCTCTGACAAATTGTAGTTTAAGTTTTCCTGAAGATCAGAAGCTCCCACTCCCACCCCAGACCATAAGAGATCCTCCTTCACTATGCCTTGTTGAGTAATTCTCTTCTGGAAAATTTTTTCGTGCCAGTACTTCCGAAAGCCATCTGGACAGTCTAAATTGAATTTCTTTTCGTCCAAGAAAACAACTTTTCGCCATTCTTTAGTACTCATGGTTTGATTTTGTCGAGCATATTCCAGTCGTTTCTCTTTGTGATTCATAGTTAACCATGGACGATGAATTCTTTTCTTATGCTTAATTTTTTGGTTGTTTAAATTCCTTCTAATTGTTCTAGTACTGCAAGGAGCATCCACTAGAGATTTTAATATCTTTGATGTTGACAAAGTTTTCTTTTTTACTTCGCGAACAATTCTCTTGAATTGTAGTGATAATTTTTTTGGTCTGCCAGTCGGTTTTCTTGTTCAATCCTTTTTTGGACTTTTCAAGTAAGTGCAGATAACTGTGTCCTAAGACCTTCGAAATTTCTCTCTGAGATTTTCCGACTCTTTTCAGGGCTGTAATCTCGCTTTTCTCAAATTTAGATAATTTAGTTTTGTTTTGAGTATTTTAAGTATTATAGTTTTAATAGCTTTCATATTACGTAGACTATATATTATATATTTTTCAGTTAAATAAGTCCTTTTTTTCTTTAATTTTTATTGGTGGTCTTATATTTATATCAAAAATAAATTTTAAAATTTAGCATAAATTCTAATATACATATAAAATGAATTAAAATTTCTTTTTATTTTAGATTTTAATGTCTCTTTACATTATCTTTCATGAATTTAATTTTCATAATTTAAATATTCTAGTAAGTAAAGTTGGTGACCTTAGTCGAGGGTGACCAGAAGGCTCCTTTTTCAATAGCTAACTACACTGAGGTATAGTAGAGGGCGCAACTCCATTCCCTTGATTGCTCCTCTTTACCCTTGATCATTACCTTATAATGCTGAGTGTTAAGCAAGGCAGCATCGAGTACCATTTTTTGAGTCTTTGGTATGACGCGATCTGAGATAAAACTCCGGTCTCCCTGACCATTCGCGAACACTACTCATTAGGCCAATGGTAAAAATGGTAAACAATTTCTTTTTTTTCATTTTTGTGGGTGGTCTTATATTTTTGTCCTGGGGTGTAAACCCTTTGTCAGGATTGTCAAAATTTTATGGCTTGCACAATTCCCAGTGGATTAACTTTTCTACTCAGTCATGTTTACTGCATTCATTTTAAACGTTTCCTCTTTGTCTCCACATTAACTACCTTTCCTATTTCATTGCTCATACCCTGTTGTCGTCATTATTATTTCTATTATCATTAGTTTTTCACAGCATCATGACCTGAAATTTTTTTTCCTGGAATCTGAGTGACAGCAATTTTCCTCAAGCCTCCAGGACTCTCCTTAGTATTCTTGATAATCTCAACAATGCTGTAGTATGGACGGTGTCCACTTGTCCTCTTAATTCCAAGTGCTCCTGTCCCTGTACCAACCCTTTGATGATTGTACTAAGAGTACCAGTGATAATTGGTATCACTATCATCTCCATGTTCCATAGTTTTTTTTTTAGTTCTCAAGCAAGTTTTAAATATTTATCAGACTTTTCGATATCTTTCAGTTTTAACCTATTGTCAACCGGAACAGCAAAGTCCACTATTCGTTAGGTTCGCTTTTGTTTGTTGACTATCACTAAGTCTGGTTGTCTGGTCGAGATTAGATGATCCGTTCGTATCTCAAAATCCCAGTGAAGTTTGTAGGTCTCATTTTCCAGGACGGATTACGGGTTTTGCATATACCATTTGTTCGTACGGTCAAATTTCAACTTCTTGCACAGTTCCCAGTTGATCACCTTGCCCACCCAGTCGTGTCTAGTCTCATACTTTCTTTACGCTAATTTACTGTGTTCGCTTATTATGTCATTGATTGTTTCGTCCCGATCACCGCATAGTCTACATTTGCTATTATGTTGTGTCTTCTCTGTTCTTGCTTTGACACAAATAACCTAACATTTGAAGCAAATTGTTGATTGATATATGTGGACAAAACCTCAATGGCTTGGTTGGGTAGTTAGTTGGCTGTGTTTTATGGCATATCAACCATTGTAGGTTATCTAATGCCAAATACTCTTTATATATATTTTGGTTTGGTTTTATGACATATCAACCATTATTGGTTATTTAATGCCAAATACTCTTTATATATATATATATTAAATATATATGATTTGGTTTGGTTGGGTATTATGACATATCAACCATTGTAGTTTATTTAATGCCAAATCCTTTTTATACATATATATTAAATATATATGATTTGGTTTGGTTGGGTTTTATGGCATATCAACCATTGTAGTTTATTTAATGCCAAATCTTCTTTATATACATATCAAATATATATGTTTTGGTTTGGTTTTATGGCATATCAACCATTATTGGATATTTAATGCCAAATCCTCTTTATACATATATATTAAATATGTATGGTTTGGTTTCGTTTGGTTTGGTTTTATGACATATCAACCATTGTAGGTTATTTAATGCCAAATCCTTTTTATACGTATATATTAAGTATATATGATTTGGTTTGGTTGTTTTTTATGGCATGTCAACCATTGTAGGTTATTTAAAGCCAATACCTATTTATTCATATATATTAGATATATATGATTTTTAAACGAACTTTGTTGATAACATTTTTAAACGAAACTAACTTCATTTTTTCAACACAGTTAAATTGTTTTACGTATTGCTATGTATCACTACAATCGCATTAAACATCAATAATTTTTTTACGCATAGGTAAAATATCGAACAGTTCTATTTCTATCGATTGAATTTAGCTTGAATCATTTGTTCATACACAGTTTTAATGTCAACAGTTCTATTTAACCCATAGATAGGACCCTATCAGGTGCTATCACTCAGGGCCAGAATGGACCGAGGAACAATGGCAATGAAGGGGTACTCCACATTCCCTAAGGCTCCAACGCTGGAACCTCACCATCCAATTATTTTGTGTCATATCCTGTACGCTCATTGCGGAGGAAGTCTTACCCCTTTGCAAAGATGCAGTTGGTGCATTCTACTGCCCCAGACAACTGAGCATCATAGTATTTGTGTTTTTGCGAATGTATATTCATAATGGAATTTTCTTAGGATATGATTTTCCGATGGCAGCGCCATGTCGAATTGTAGAGAAGACACTGAGTTCCAGAGAAAGATACCACTTTGTCGTATGATTTCTGGAAGGCTTTGTCCCTTTAACTCTTCTTAGAAATTGGCCTTGTGTCACACGAATGCATTCGCTTTTCAGAACTGCATCGTTATCACTTAGCTTTGGTTCCAGCTCTCACAATTTTGTAACGTCTCCTTGCGATTGATCCAACTGAACATCTACTACGGAGGCTCCTCTCCCCTTCTTAATTCCATTGATAACTCTTAGAAATTATTCCAGTGTCAGAGCTGCCTCTCCACGGATGGTTTTCACATATTTTTTTTCTCTTCAAGACGTACCAAAGAGTACGAACAGGGTCTATCCAGAACACTTTCTGAAATAGTCGAAGTAGCTTCGAGGAATTGGGAAATATCAACTTGCAGTAGTTAAGAGTGAATAAATAAAGGCCTGTTGAATTGTTTTTTATTTTTATTTTTGCTTAATGGCATATCAACCATCTTAGATCATTAAATGCTAAATCCTTCCTTCTGTAAGAACAGCTGTGATACTATTTCAGCTATTGCTAGGAGGATAAGTGGGTTTATACCTTTTTCAAGTGTATTTGTCCGAAAACGTAATAGCGCGACTCGAACTCGCTTTCTACGATTTCTTAGTCCAGTGCTTTAACCATTACACCACGAGGACACATCCTTGAATTGCATGTATGCATGTATATTCGTGTTTGCGTATGTGTGTGTAAGTGTGTGTTATATATTGACCCTTGACCGAGCCGTCAATCAGAGATGCACCTGTGTAAATAAGCGGAAGAAGAAGCGGAAGCAAGTGGACGTTATGAAATAATATAGGTTGGTGCCGGCGGCAGTTGAATTAGTTGGCGACCGGAAGGCCAGAGTGAGGGCTAGCTTGCAGACTGAGGGCTGTGGCCCTCAGCGAACCCCGTTGAGCGACCCCAGCCAAGATGCGGGAGAGGTGCTGCTATGGTCAATAGAAGAAGTTGGGTCAATATAGCAGTCTGTCCCTGTCTCCACTCATCTCTCACACACAATAGAAACATCAACCCTTTCGAGAATAAAGTGTGAGAGATACATATTTTTTTTTTTATAAAGAAGTGCGTTCGTTCGTTCATTGAATTTTGTCATTATCGTTGATTATGTTTCCGCTTATAATTATATTTGTATATGTATGTGGCTATACAATAGTGTGCTCGTTTACAGAAGTGGATAATCAAAGACAATGACCCTTCAAATTACCAAGATGATTTTAATGGTATTTTAGTCGGTATGGTCTTCGTCAATCGTCTGATTTCCAATTCCTTCAGAATTTTTTTTCTAAGTCCTCGAGGATCGTTCCAAGAGCAATAAATACAATTGAAACCGTCACCCTTATGTTTCACTGACTTTTCCGCTCTCTGACAAGATCCTGTCTTTCATTTTTATTATTATTTTACTCATTCGAGAGTTTTTTTTACACCAGCGTTAGCTGATGGATTTCGGACTAAAGATCTTGCGGTCGACTTATATGCTAAATCGACTTGTACGCCGCATTTTACGGTAAATGTGTATAAATTATTACTATTAGATAGAAATACTTGAAACATTATCACTGCGTGCAAATAAGTGATTGTTATTATGATGCGAGTTTTTCATAGCAGTTTTAACTGGTGGTCTTTCACTGGGGTCTGAGTGACAGTAAGTCTCCTCTAGTCTCCAGGACTCTTCTTAGTATTCTGGCCGATCTCAACAATGTTGTACTTTGGATCGTCTTAACTCGTCCTCTTATTTTCGAGTTCTCCAGTCTCAGTACCAATCCCTTGATCACTGTACGGAGCGCGCCAATATTATTATTATCATTATTTTATTTGTTTGAGAGTTTTTCACAATAGCGCAAGGTGATGGTCTTTGATTGGAGTCTTATTGATAGGAAGTTTCCCCAAGTCTCCAGGACTCGTCTCAGTATTCTGGGTGATCTTAATAATGTTGTAGTTTGGATGTTCTTTGTTCGTCCTTTTAGTTGTAAGACTTCCAGTCTCTTTGTTGTATTTTGACCTTCGACCCGGTCAAACTTGCCATTCAAGGTGATGCACCGGAAGGAAGTGACACATTCTAATGGCAGTTATGAGAGGAAATCGCATGGGTGGAAATTGGCTAACAAAATAGGACGAGCTAAAATTCCCATGGTACACTCATAGACTGATGCACCGGAAGAGAATGACCTGTGAACTGCATGACAGTTATTTCCGCTTGATGACGATCAAACATGCCATTCCAAAGATAGAGTAGGCGATTGAGTGGACGTTGAACTATTATATAACTCAGTCAAGACAGAAGTCAGATCAGTTGGAGATCAGTTGGAGACGGAGTTATTGACGAGATGTGGTAAGGAAAGTTACGCCAGGCCGATGGGGCTCGAGGCCCCCGATTGAGTTGGGTCCAGAGAAATTGCTGATAAGATGTAGTAGAGAAAGCCAGCAGAGTGAGAAAAATAGTAAGTATTCAGATGGACATTCTCAAAGACATTATCAGCAATTGAACAAAATTTCCTACTTTCGTTTTCTATTAGGGATTATTCCCTTAATATCTGTTTATCTATCTAAGGGATCATTCGTATGTTTCATTGGTTCTTATGTTATATACTTAGAGCGCCTAAGTTTGGCTCAAGGTTGTGTGAATAGAACTCACTGCCAAAGAACATGAAATGGTTTAAATATCTATCGTAAATGTTTTATCTAATCAATGCATATGACCAGGTAAATCCGATTCAGTATCGATCTATCTATCTATCTATCTTAGTCTGTTCATATCTATCTATCTATCTCACTGTGCCCGTATGTATACATGTATGAATGTATGTCTCTGAGTATTATACGCTTGGACCATTTTTCATTCTATATTTTTAATGAGCCAAATTTAGATTGCCCAGTCAGCTGGAGCTGTAGAATACACTGACTGCACCTCTGCAGAGGGGTAAGACCCCCCTAACGAGTGTCCTGGATATGACACTAAACAATCTGATGGTGAGGTTCCAGCAATGCTAGAGCTTTGGGGAATGCGGAGTACCCCTTCATTGCCATTGCTCCCAGGTCCACTCTGGCCCGGAGTGGTAGCGCCTGATAAGGGTCCTATCTATGGGTTAAATAGAAATAACAGCATACTTATGCTAAAATGAATTGTTTGAGTAAAACTGAAGAGTTTGAAATAGAAATGATTTTTACAATTAAACCGTTATTACATTTAAACTGCGTGCTTATGCTTAACTGAATTATTTCAAATAGAACTGTTTTCGACATTAAAACTGTATTTACACTTAACCGAATTGTTACATACAACTACTTGAATAGTTAGAAATGGAAATGTTTTTGACAATTAAACTGTGTACTTATGCTAAACTGAATTGTTTTAAATAGAAGAGATTATTTGCATAAAAAATGGATTTGGCGTTAAATAACCTACAAAGGTTGATATGCCATAAAACCCAACAAACCAAACCAAACCAAATTTAGATCTATCTATCTATCTATCTCACTGTGCTCGTATGTATACATGTATGTATGTATGTATGTATGTATGTCTCTGAGTATTATACGCTTGTACCATTTTTCATTCTATATTTTTAATGAGCCAAATTTAGATCTATCTATCTATCTATCTATCTATCTATCTATCGTCAAATGTATGTATTTACCACGCCCTCAGCTCGGGCAGGATGTGACACAAGGTCAATTTTTAAGCGGACTTTAACTGGTTTGGATTCAGAGTTTTCCTTCTCCTAGACTGGCTGCCTAATCTGGACTTAAGAACATAGTCTGCCCTACTATTTATCCATAGCCGAAGGGAGAATAATTGGATTCACACCTTTCCCAAGGGTATTAGCGCTTTGTGAAATGCAATCAGCCGCTTCCAGGATTTGAACTCGTGTCACCATGTCCATTTTCTACGACAATAACCATTACTCCTATATGAAATGCATGTATGTATCTGTCTGGGTCTTCCTATTTATATCGTTATCGTCATATCTATCTATGTATCTATCTGGATATGTTTGCATGTATGCATCAAGCTATCTGTCTGTGTCAGTTCCTGTCTATCTCTATATTTTCATATGTATGTATACATTTACCTACTCCACAGCCCGAGCTGGACCAGTCACCATACCAATGGGGTGTCCTCGTGGTGTAATGGTTAAAGCGATGAACTGCGGAATCGTAGTACGCGAGTTCGTACTCCAGTCGCGTTATTACGTTCACTTTCGGGCAAATACCCTTGGGAAAGGTATGAACCCCCTTATTCTCCCTCCAGCTATGGATAAATAGTAGGACGGACTAGGTTCTTCAGCCTTGGTGAGGCAACTAGTCTAGGAGAAGGAAAACTCTGAATTCAAACCTGTTAAACTCCGCTTAAAAATTGACCTTGTGTCATATCCTGCCCGAGCGGAGGGGTTGGTAAATAGTACCATACCAAGGTTAAAGAGCCCAATCTGTTCTACTATTTTTCCATAGCTAAAGGAAGGATAGCAGGATTCATACCTTTCCCAAAAGTATAAGCATTATATGAAATACTCACAGGATCGTCCTGGATTTGAACTCGGGTCGCCGTGTCCATTTCCCACGACGATAACTACGATACCTCGGGCACTTGTTTGTTTGTTTGTTTGTTTCCGGTGTCTGTCTTTCTATCTATCTACGCATGCACAATTTAGTTGTCTTTCTTTTTTTTTTTTTTTTTTCGTCTCTCGTTTAACCTCGTGTTTTATCCAATTTCTCGCGAGATTCGTTTTTTTTTTTTACATCCTTTTTATATCACATTTTTTTCTTCAGAAAGCTCGTCGCTCATCACCGTCTTATCGATCGACTGGCAAATCGATTAGATATCGATTAGATAGCGTCTCACTGATCACTTGAATAACAAATTAAGACAAGCGGGTTTAAGTAGCTGTATCGGGTTTTCATGGGTTCCGTGTTTGTGTAAATTGTTTTGCTATGCACACATTTTTATGAGACTCTGACAGATGCAAGTTGCAGATAAAAAAACAAAAAATAACAAAAACAAAAAAGCAAAACAAAACAAAAAAAAAAACAAAACAAAACAATTACGAAAACAACAACAAAAATAACAATTACAAAAAATAATTACAAAAAAAAACAAAAAACAAAAACAAAAGTAAAAAGACACTAAACAAAACCGGTTTTAACAAAAGTTCAGTCGACCTTCAACAAAACAAAAAATTAACGAGAACAGCATTTTTTTTTATTTCACTGAATTGGGAATCAAATCTTGAGTCTCTTCAAATCTATCTATCTATCTATCTATCTATCTATCTCGGTCTGTTCAGATCGATCGATCGATCTATCTATCTATCTATCTATCTATCTATCTATCTATCTATCTCAGTCTGTTCAGATCTATCTATCTATGTATGTATCCCGGTCTGTTCAGATAGATCTATCTATCTATCTATCTCAGTCTGTTCAGATCTATCTATCTATGTATGTATCCCGGTCTGTTCAGATAGATCTATCTATCTATCTATCTATCTATCTCAGTCTGTTCAGATCTATCTATCTATGTATGTATCCCGGTCTGTTCAGAAAGATCTATCTATCTATCTATCTCAGTGTGTTCAGATCTATCTATCTATCTATGTATCCCGGTCTGTTCAGATAGATCTATCTATCTATCTATCTATCTATCTATCTATCTATCTATCTATCTCAGTCTGTTCAGATCTATCTATCTATGTATGTATCCCGGTCTGTTCAGATAGATCTATCTATCTATCTATCTCAGTGTGTTCAGATCTATCTATCTATCTATGTATCCCGGTCTGTTCAGATAGATCTATCTATCTATCTATCTATCTATCTATCTATCTATCTCAATCTGGTTATATCTACTACCTATTACACACTCCTCATAAAAATACATAATGAAAACAAAAATGTTTCTGGACGCATAAAAAAAAAAAGACTACCACCCCGAAAAATGACCCCAGGTGAATTCCACTTAAAATTGATCTTGTGTCACATCGTGGTCATGCGGAGGGTGTTGGTAAATATATAAAAACCTGTCCGGACATTCTTCAAACAAAACAAAATAAAACAAAAACAAACAAACAAAAAAAACCCAAAAAACAACAAAAAAAAAAAAAACAAAAAACAAACAACAACACATACATTGATAAAAACCTTCGAAATTATTCTTATTTGAATTTTTACGGTATTAAATGTTTTGTCATTGGAACACTAAAAATTAACTAAGTCTTGCCGTAAAAAAACAAAAATAAAATAAAAAAAAACAAAAAAAAAAAACTCAAGAAAATTGGTCTCTAAAGATGTGAATCGATGTATACTATGTTTAACCTCACTGTGTGATGAGACCAGCATCCCAAGCTCGGCAGAAATCATGTTTTGTTTAACTAAAATCCAAAAATATGACTATCCAGTGAGAATCGAACTCATAACGGTGAATTCAAATGAATTCTCACCATCTGGGGCTGTAGAATACTCCGACTGCTTCCCTGCAGAGGGGTAAGAAAATGAGTGTCCTAGATATGACACTAAAAAATCTGATAGTGAGTAAAGCTGGAGCTTTGGGGAATGCAGAGTACCCCTTCATTGAAATCGCTCCCAAGTCCATTCTGGTTCGGAGTGGTCCTATCAATGGGTCAAATTGATCTGTTTGAAATTTTAATTGAGGGCAAGCAAATGACTTATGCTAAACTGAACTGTTTGAAAGAGAACTGTTTGATCATTTAACTATGTGTAAACAAATGGCTGATATTTAAAAGAATTGTTTGTGGTACATAGCAATACTTGGAACCATTAAATTTTGTTGACTGATGCCAAATTGTATTGTTAGAAATAGAATTGTTTGATATTTAATTGTGTAAATAGATAATTGATATTTAATTGAATTATTTGTAATACATTGGAATACTTGGATTCATTTAACCGTGCACAAAAGTGTTATATACTCACATAATAAATATGCTTATATACACATATACATGTTCATGCAGCATCATAACGACACAATAAATAATTAAAGAGACGCACAATGATAAAGTCGCAGGAACAAACGACGCACACAGAAAGAAGACGCAGGAAGACTTCTTTATAAAATATTTTACCTCTCATCTTTATTTGTAAGTTTCGAAAGGGTTGTTCAAAGTTTGCGTGTGAGCTGGAGACCGAACATTACTGAAATATTTTGACCCTGAAGTTATGGCCGTCAGCGTTGTGTCTTTCTCGTTCTCCATAGTTACTCAACCGGAGCACTGGCTTTCCTTACTACATCTCGTCTACCACCTCAACTCCACTCGCCTGTCTCCACTGCCTCGTTGAACTCAACTCACCGGAACTCAACTCGTCGGCCTTATATTACCTTCAAACTCCCACGCGCTGATATGGACACGCCTCCACGACTACTTCCGATATCTGGGGACCAGGATGTGTCACTTCCGCTTTCTTTGGAATGGCCTGTGTGATCGTCATCGAGCGGAAATAACTGTCATCCAGTTCAGAGGCCACTCTCTTCCGGTGCGTCAGTCTATGAGAGTATAATGGGATCTTTTTTTACCTCGTCCCATTTCATCAGTCAATTTCCGCCCACGCGATTTCCTCTCATAACTGCCACCAGAATGTGTCACCTCCTTCCGGTGCATTACCTTGAATGGCATTTTTGGCCGGGTCAACAGGTCAAAACATAACAAAAGAATAAACTTAGACTCGTTCAAAAACGTTATCAGCAAGATGTG
Organism: Sepioteuthis lessoniana; assembly: GCA_963585895.1. Taxonomy (NCBI): domain Eukaryota; kingdom Metazoa; phylum Mollusca; class Cephalopoda; order Myopsida; family Loliginidae; genus Sepioteuthis; species Sepioteuthis lessoniana. The sequence continues at coordinate 6,602,312 of OY757941.1, forward strand.
TTTACAAATCATATATATTTAACATATATGTATAAAGAAGATTTGGTGTTTAATAACCTGGAAATGTTGATATGCCATAAAACCAAACTGAACCATTACCAAGCCAGGATGTGTACGCGAATCGAGATTCGTGCGGGGCTATTTCAGAAGATGCTTGGTCCCATTCCTCATTCCGGAACCAAACTCTGAACTCAGATCAGCAATGTAGGTTTCTTCGGGGGAAGCCTCTTCCCATCCCCACAGGGCCTAACGAACTGTTCAATATCTCCCTTCCAAGTTGACTACGAGTGAGGGTATGGCTAATTTTTCACCAATGATGATCGGTTGGCCTATGTCATTATCTATTTTACCAATGCGAGGCGTCTCTTCTGAGAACTGAGTATCGGGAACCTAGCGAGGATCTAAATAGTAATTTATCTGTGAGATTAGCTGGACAATTTTTACGCAATGACGAGTTTCTTTCTTTCTTTCTTTCTTTCTTTCTTTTTTTCTTTCTTCTTTCTTTCTTTCTTTTTTTCTTCTTTCTTTCTTCTTTCTTTCTTTCTTTCTTTCTTTCTTTCTTCTTTCTTTCTTTCTTTCTTCTTTCTTTCTTTCTTTCTTTCTTTTCTTTCTTTCTTTCTTTCTTTCTTTCTTTCTTTCTTATAAATTATGTTCAAAATCCGTTTTATGATTGATTTGGGTTTTTGTTTAATGACGTATCAACCTTCGTGGGTTATTTCATTCTAGAGCCATCCTTGCAGTGGTACTACTTACCCATAGCTAGCCCTGTGAGTGGTTTCATAACCTTCTCAAGGGTATTTATATTTACCAACCCCGGCACTCGGGCAGGATATGACACAAGCTCAATTTTTTTTTAAACGGAGTTTAACAGAGTTTTCCTTCTCCTAGACTAGTTGCCTCACCAAAGCTGAAGAACCTAGTCTGCCCTACTATTTACCCATAGCTGGAGGGAAAATGATTGGATTCATGCCTTTCCCAAGAGTATTAGTGCTATGTGAAAATGCAATCAGTCTCGTTCAGGATTTGAACTCGTGACATCGTGTCCATTTCCTACGACGATAACCATCACACCACGGGCACCTCCTTCTCAAGGGCATTAGTCCAAAAGTGAGTGTAATCGTGCAATCAGAGTTCGAACTCGTTTTCTCTAATGTCACTATCTCGCTCTTTAGCTGCAACTTCAGGAGAGAGAGAGAGAGAGAGAGAGAGAGAGAGAGAGAGAGAGAATTAGTGAGAGAGGGATTTAGTGAGAGAGAGATTGAGTGGGAGCGAGAGAGAGAGAGAGAGAGTGAGTGAGAGAGAGTGAGTGAGATATATATATATATATATATATATATATATATATATATATATATATATATTCTGGCTGCTGTCATCATCTTATTTTGATTTGGTCACAATGCTTAATGGCATATAAAAACTTCCGGGGTTATTTAATGGTAAATTCATCCTTGTAGAAGAACAGTAGTGATACTATTTAATCTATGGCTGCGGGGAGGGGCAAAAAGGGTTCATGCTTTTCCCATGAGTATTATTCCGAAAATGAACGCAATGGCGCGACTGGAATTCATTAACTTATTTGTATTTACACCGTGTCTGTCTAGTTATCTATCTATCTATCTATCTATCTATCTATCTATCTATCTATCTATCTATCTCAGTCTGTTAATTATCTATCTGTCTATCTATCTATCTCAGTCTATTTCTTTCTTTCTTTCTTTCTTTCTTTCTTTCTTTCTCAGTCTATTCCTATCTATCTATCTATCGCGGTCTCTAATGTCAACCTCTCAAAGAAGTCTCTAATGTCAACTTCTGAAAGAAGTCTCTAATATCAACCTCTCAAAGAAGTCTCTAATGTCAACTTCTCAAAGAAGTCTCTAATGTCAACTTCTCAAAGAAGTCTCTAATGTCAACCACTCAAAGAAGTCTCTAATGTCAACTTCTCAAAGAAGTCTCTAATGTCAACCACTCAAAGAAGTCTCTAATGTCAACTTCTCAAAGAAGTCTCTAATGTCAACCACTCAAAGAAGTCTCTAATGTCAACCTCTCAAAGAAGTCCTTCTCTTCAAGAAGTCAACTTTATCAGCATGGTATCTCTCTTTTATACTATCTGGAGGTTTTCGTTTATTGCCGATCGGTTATTTAAACGTTTATCTCACTATTTCAAAATGACATTTTATCATTTAAATTTTCATGGCTTCTTTGAACCTCAATCCATCTGTAAACAAGCTTATAGATTCCATGCTTGTTCAATTCTTTCAGTTTGGATGCTAAATATCTGACTAAATCGTGTTCAACCTCTTCTTGGAGTCAGCTTAAGACCATCGAAATAATTCTGTGATAACTCTTTTTATTCTTCGAAAGTATTGACTGTAAGTGTGTCTGTGTGTGTGTTTGTGTGTGTGTGTGTGTGTGTGTGAGAGAGAGAGAGAGAGAGAGAGGGAGACGAAGTCAAACTGTCATACTGATCCATAACTTCTTCTCTTGACCATACTCCCCTGTGTTATCTTCAGGGACTTACACCTTTGCCTTTTCTGCTTCCCGGCTAGGGGCCACTGCGGGCCGTTGCCCCACCGGGTACATGGCGGCCAGTCTCCGTTACTAACTGTATCTAGACCCAAGACTACAGATTGAAGACTCTCTCCAGCAAGACTCCCTGTATTTGCTGTGGGTCGTGTATATATAATTTCACAATGATTATGTATTCCGGTTGTCACCTACGTGACGTGCTTCCGCTTATTTACACAGGTGCATCCTGCATTCACATTTTTGACACAGCTGGAACATCCGGCTCTGTCGAAGGTCAATATGCAATACTATGCCACGCTTTTAAAAATCGTTGGGGTTTGATGCAAAATATGATACCAACCCTTGCTCATTTCCTTCTGTCGATGTCAACCAAAGACCATCCAAAAATATTCTGTAATCTTTTAAACAAGAGATAATCAGAAAAAACAAAGTCAGGAGGATATGGTCGATGAAACAATTTTTCCAAACCGATCTTCTCTAAAAGATCTTTAGGCAACATGAGGACGATCATAATCGTGGTTTAGGAGGTGCCCGTGGTGTAATGGTTATCGCCGTAGGAAATGGACACGGCGACACGAGTTCAAATCCTGGACGAGACTGATTGCATTTCACATTGCATTAATACCCATGGGAAAGCTATGAATCCAATTATTCTCCCTCCAGCTATGGGTAAATAGTAGGGCAGACTGAGTTCTTCAGCCTTGGTGAGGCAACTAGTCTAGGAGAAGGAATACTCGGTTTAAAAAAATTGAACTTGTGTCATATCCTACCCGAGTGGAAGGGCTGGTAAATATTATAATCGTGGTTTAGGATGACTCCTTTTATGTTGACAAAGGAAGGACATTTTTCTCTATAACTGTTTTCAAATGATGAATGTCAACCAAAGACCAAACAAATAATTCTGTGATCCCTTAAACAAGTGATAACCATAAGGAACAGAGTGAAGAGAATAGGGAGCATGAAGCAATTTTTCCAAACCAATCTTCTCTAAGAGGTTTTAACTTAGCTATGTGAAGACGAGCATTATCGTGATTGCGGATAGCTCCCTTCACGTTGACTTAGGAAGGACATTTTTTTCTTTCTCCATAGATTTTTACGAACGACGAAGTTGATTGCAGAAGAGGATTAGAAGGGATTGTTTGATTATTGCCTAACTGTTCGGGATGGACAATTCCTTTAATATACCGCCATACACTCACCCTGATTTTTGAATGAAGACTACATTTCAGTTGGAGGCAAGTCGGTTTCTTCGGCAATTAACGTTATGATAAAGCATTCATTTTTCATCGCTACTAACAAGCCTGTCTAAATAAAGCTACCAGACGGTGTCGTGTAAACAATGACTTAGTGACATATAGCAGATTCCCTACAGACACATTTTACTTTATGCGTAAAATATGTCTAATATGTTCTTCACTTTCGGCAAATATAGGAAGGCATACCAAAGATTATAAGCAATATTCTTATCATATAAAAGAAAAAGTTAAAAATAATCATGATATAATTCCTAAACTATAAAAAGTAGTAATACTTTGATAAATGTTGTCAATGGGAAGGATGATCCACTGGGAATTGTGCAACATGTTTAAATTTGACCATACGAACAAATGATACGTAGTGCCTTCAATAAGTTTCCAGACTTTTTTGTACAGGCATTTAAAATTGTCGTAGACTCTTGAAAATTCACTATGTTATTGCTATACCTCTTATGAGATGACTGACTAGTTTTTATGATTTCAGTTTCAAATGAACAGCTACAGCAGCAATTGGAATACACCCTACTAAAGCCTGATTGTCACAGCTGGTGAATTTCAAAAATGCAATCTAGACGTGAAGAAGAACGATATGCAAAAAAATTCTGTTTTAAACTTGGAAAAAATGCCACTGAAACGTATGGAATGCTTTAGACTGATTTTGGAGCATCTTGCATGAAGCGAGCATCAGTTTTTGAGTGGCATAAGAGATTCAAGGAAGGCACGGAGTCTGTGAGGGATGATGAGAGGCGTGGGAGGAGTAAGGAAGTCAATACACCACAGTCGATTGGCCAAAGGGTTAGGGTTAGGGATACTATGTTGAGGTTAGGGAGTTCAGCAAGAGATTCCTTGGGAAGAGGCCAGCACTCTTCAAATCGGGTCTGTGGCATTTCCACCAGGACAATACACCAGTCCACAACTCCAACTTTGTCACAGATTATTTGACCAAGATAGGTATCAAGATAGTTCCCCACCCTCCCTATAGTTCAGACCTTGGTCCCTCTGACTTTTGCTTATTCCCTAAGCTCACAGGCTGTCATTATGAGACAATTGAGGAGATGAAGGAGGCTGCGACGAAGGTCATTGACACGCTCACACAAGAGGACTTCGATGGGGCGTTCTAGAAGTTGTTGGAGCGGTACAACAAGTGCATTGCAACCGGAGGAGATTAGTTCGAAGGGGACTAAAATTTCATGTGTGTACTATCAATAAAGGTGTCCATACGAAAAAAGTCTGGAAACTTATTTAATGATCCTCGTATATAAACACAACATAGGATCCGTCACAGAAAATGGGACGTACATAATTCTGATGGATTTTGGGATACAAATGGATCATCTAATCTCGGCCAGACGACCAGACCTTGTGATAATCAACAAACAAAAATAGATAAATAAAAAAAATAAAATAAAAGGAGAACCTGCTGAATAGTGGACTTTGCCGTTCCGACTGACCACATCGTAAAACCGAAAGAAAGCGAAAAGAGAGATAAGTACCAAGATCTAGCCCGAGAATTCAAAAAACTATGGAGCATGAAAGTGACGGTGATACCACTTGTAATTGGTGCTCTCGGTACATTGGTACAAGGACTGAAGGACTAGGAAGTAAGAGGAAGAGTGGAGACCTTTCAAACGACAGCATTGTTGAGATATATAACTGACAAAACATCTGATGAAAAAGCTTGATGCGAACTACTCAAAGATGCTGCATGATGTAACAGATTCTGAAAGCAGCAGACAAAATAGCAGCTGTACAGCCACTTACCTCCCATCTCGGAAACCATCCAAGTGAAAAAAGGACGAATTCATACGCGATGTTCTCTAATGGACTGGTGGTCCAGCCGCCAAAAACTTTCATCAGCTCTGTGCGGACACTGGGTGCTGTCTGGAGGATTTACCTAGAACGATGGCCGATTGGGATGGATGTCGATCGATCACTCGATGGAGAGAGAGAGAAGGAGAGAGAGCTACAGAAGGTGGACAGACAGACTGACAGAAAGACGGATAGAGGAGAGAGAGAGAGAGAAAGAAAGAGAGAGAGAGAGAGACAGAAAAAGGGGAGAAGAGAAACAGATTGTGAGATGGATGGAAGAGAGAGTGCGTGAGACAGTCAGAGAGAGAAAGGGGGGAGAGAGACGGACGGACGGGCAGACAGACAGACAGAAAGACGGCCAAAGTAGGAGAGAGAGACAGACAAACAGCAGACGGAGAGGAGAGAGGCAGGGACAGAGATAGAGACGGAAAGAGGAGAGAGGCAGGGACAGAGATAGAGACGGAAAGAGGAGAGAGAGAAAGACGAAAAGAGGAGGCGAGAGAAAGATAGATAGCTGAAGGAGGGAAGCGAGGGTGACCGACAGACAACAGACGGGGGGGGGAGATGGATAAATAGATAGAGAGAATGACTGACAGACAAACAGACGGACAGATGGACAGAGAAAAGAAAGAAAGAAAGAGAGAGAGAGAGAGAGAGAGAGAGAGAGAGAGGAAGCGGAAAAGAGAGAGAAAGAGAGAGACAAAAAGAGGGGGAGATAAAGAAAGACAGAAAGATAGTAGACGGAGAAACGCGAGAGTGACAGACAAGCAGCAGACGGAGAGAAGATAGTAGATAGATAGATAGATAGATTGACTGACAGACAAATAGACAGATGAACAGAGGAGAGAAAGCAAACGAAGGAGAGAGAGAGAGAGAGAGAGAGAGAGAGAGAGACGGAAAGAGAGAGAGACGGAAAGAGAGAGACGGAAAGAGGGGGAGATAGAGAAAGATAGCCAACGGAGGGGAGAGAGAGGTTAAACAGACAGAAAGACGAACAGAGAGAGAGAGAGAGAGAGAGAGAGAAAGAGAGAGAGAGAGAGAGAGAGAGAGAGAGAGCTGACGGATGGGGAGATAGATAGATAAATAGATAGATAGTGATAGACAAACAGACAGGCAGATGGAGAGAGAGAGAGAGAGAGTCGAAGGAATCTGAACTGCCGACATATCTTGATAAAGTTGATGATGATTGAACTTGCTTCGATGTATGTCCCCTGTACCCCTTGTTGTTTTAAATAAGAGACCCTTTACATACCAATAAGAAATACCGCAAAAAAATCTAAAAAATCACAATCAAAAACTAATCATTAAAGCACTGCCCTGCGGAATCGTAGTATGCGAGTTCGAATCCCAATCGCGCTATTTCGTTCACTTTCGGTCAAATACCCTTGGGAAAGATGTAAACCCCCTTATCCTCCCAGCTATTGGTTAAATAATACCACTACTGTCCTAGAAGGATGAATTTGGCTTTAAGTAACCCAAGAAGGTTGATATGCTATTAAACTAACAACAAACAAATGAAAACAAAAAACAAACAAAAGATCAACAAAAAAACCAACAAAAAACAAAAACGCAACAATTGGTAATCTTATCTTATGGGGACCTCTAAAACGTCTAGCAATGTCCATGATTCTAGCATTTTAATTGGCAATGAAAGGCATTTCCAGAGGGTGGGTAAGGCCACGACACCTGAAGCTAAACGCTTTATCTATTATCATATTTACCAACCCCTCCGCTCGGGCAGCATATGACACAAGGTCAATTTTTAAGCGGAGTTTAACAGGTTTGAATTCAGTGTTTTCCTTCTCCTAGACTAGTTGCCTAACCAAGGCTGAAGAAATCAGTCTGCCCTACTATTTACCCATGGCTGGAGGGAGAATAACTGGATTCATATCTTTCCCAAGGGTATTAGTGCTATGTGAAATGCAATCAGTCTTGTCCAGAGTTTGAACTCATGTCGCCGTGTCCATTTCCTACGACGATAACCATTACACCACGGGCACCTTTATCTATTATATCCAGCTAAAACCAGGTAAATTTACTTAATAGCTGTTCTGTATAGGTATATAGCATAGTGTGATTGTTTATTGACATCAGACCTTGTACCAGACTCGAATAATTGCTCGACCAAAGCGAGAGTTCAAACACCAAGCCTGTAGATATATTATACACTCTAGTCTCATTCTACCTGAATGTCTAAGACTTCTTGGCCTTAAACCAAACTTGTATGACTGCTCGGCATAAAGCAAAGGTTAACATGTGAAACCTGAAAACTATTACACATAGTAGGGTCAACTTCATTAAGTGCTCGACTTCTAACCTTATACCAGACTCTAATGACTATGTATGTTGACTTATACCAGACTCTAATGACTAAGTATGTTGTACCAGACTCTAATGACTAAGTATGTTGACTTCGCCAATGGTCCGGGAGACTGGGGCACAATTCCAGGTCGAATCATACCAAAGACTCAAAAAATAGTACTTGATGTTACCTGCTTAACAATCAGCATTATAAGGTACGGATAAAGGGCAAAGTAGAGCAATGTAGGGAATGGAGTTGCGCCCTCTCGAACACCTTGGTATAGTAGCTATTGAAAAGGGAGCCTTCGAGTCACTCTCGACTATGGTCGCCAATAACTGGGTGCTCAAGACTTCTAACCTTACACCAGACTCTAATGACTGCTCGAAATCAAGCGATGGTACAATGTTAAACCTGTAGACACATTTTAGGGCAATTTTCTCTGAGTGCTCACTTCTTCTGACCTTATACCAGACTTTAATGACTGCTCAACATAAAACATAAGTTTACATGATAAACCCGTACACTATTACTCATTGTAGTGTCATTCTCATTGAGTGCCCAAAACCTATGACCTTATACCAAACATTAATGACTGCTCGACATAAAACAAAGGTTAACGCGTTAAACCTGTGGACTATAAGACTCGGTAGTGTCATTCTAACTGAGTGCTCAAGACTTCTGACCTTATACCAAACTTTAATGACTGCTCGACATAAAACAAAGGTTAACGCGTTAAACCTGTGGACTATAACACTCTGTAGTGTCATTCTCACTGAGTGCTCAAGACTTCTGACCTTATACCAAACTTTAATGACTGCTCAACATAAAACATAAGTTTACATGATAAACCCGTACACTATTACTCATTGTAGTGTCATTCTCATTGAGTGCCCAAAACCTATGACCTTATACCAAACTTTAATGACTGCTCGACATAAAACAAAGGTTAACGCGTTAAACCTGTGGACTATAAGACTCGGTAGTGTCATTCTAACTGAGTGCTCAAGACTTCTGACCTTATACCAAACTTTAATGACTGCTCGACATAAAACAAAGGTTAACGCGTTAAACCTGTGGACTATAACACTCTGTAGTGTCATTCTCACTGAGTGCTCAAGACTTCTGACCTTATACCAAACTTTAATGACTGCTCAACATAAAACATAAGTTTACATGATAAACCCGTACACTATTACTCATTGTAGTGTCATTCTCATTGAGTGCCCAAAACCTATGACCTTATACCAAACTTTAATGACTGCTCGACATAAAACAAAGGTTAACGCGTTAAACCT
>OY757941.1:6616502-6645471 GCA_963585895.1 Sepioteuthis lessoniana
GCGGGATGTTTTTGTTTTTTTGCAGTAACTTTATTTTTCGCAACTAGCCAGGCGTGTTTGTAAGTGTGTGAACATGGCTCTTTCTTGTAAACAACTTTTTAAACGTAGATTTGCGCGTACTTGTCTATAAAAAGGGTCCTATCAAGATTGTGGTGGCGTATGGGTTGGCATCCCACAGGAATGTTTTTGGAGTCATTTTGAATTACAAAATGATAAATGAAAGGGGATAAAAGTTTTAAATATGCATGGTCGTAGATCTCGTAATCAACCATGTGCCCAGCATGTATAGAACCAATATATATATATATATATATATATATATATATATATATATATATATATATGTGTGTGTGTGTGTGTGTGTGTGTGTGTGTGTGTGTGTGTGTGTGTGTGTGTGTGTGTGTGTATATTAGTTTTATACAATTCTATGATTCTGACAGAGTGAAAAAAAACCCAGATGGTAAAATTTGTAAATAAAAACATGTTATACAAAATAATATCGAGGAAAAAAATCCATTAAAAAATAGACAAAAAACATTTGTTCGGTTTAAAAATGATCAACTAATATCGCAATGCCTAGTCAAAAGAAGAAAAAAAAACATCGATACAGTACCTTAAGCTAAACGTAAGTGTGCTCTATACATTAAGTAGTTTGTTTGGTTGTTTGGGGTATATGGCATATCAAACTTTGTTGCTTATCTAATGCCAAATCCATTTTTATACAAATAAACAGTTCGATTTCAAACAATTCATTTTAGTGTAAGTACAGTTTCAATGTAAAAAATAATTCTATTTCAAACGATTCAGCTTAGTATACAAAACAGTTCTACTTCAAATAATTCCGTTTAGCATAAGTACCTTGTTTAAATGTCAAAACAGTCCTATTTCAAGCAATTCAGTTTAGTATAAGAATACAGTTTACTTCTATTTGACCCATAGATATGACCCTATCAGGTGCTACCACTCTGGGTCAGAGTGGATCTGAGAGTGATGGCAATGAATGGGTAATCCGCATTTCCCAAAGCCCCAGCATTACTGGAGCCACACCATCAGATTGTTTATTGTTCTAACTTGGACACTCTTTGTTGGGAGGGTCATCTTACCCCTCTACAGAGACGCAGTCAGTGTATTCTACAGCCCCAGTCGACTGGCCAAGTACTAAGTAGAACAAAATATGATTACCTTCAGAGTCAGAAGTAATCTACCCAGGTTTCACCAAACCATATATCAAGATAAATTCAGAATTCATCCTAATGATCCACTTATCAGAAACCTAGGTAGATTACTCCTGAATCTGTTGGTATTCGTATATATATATATATATATATATATATATATATATATATATATATATATATATAAGTTAGGTAAAGTTGGCGACCGTAGTCGAGTGCAACCAGAAGGCTCCCTTTTCAATAGCTACTACTGTAACATACCCATACATGAATATGGGAAACGTACATAGAATGTCCATAACATATATATATATAGAACATATACATAGAACATAAGAATCCCGAAACACGAAAAACGCGTAACGACTTCTTAGTTCAGGTACGAAACCTTTTATTACCTTTGAGTTAAAGGTTTCGACATAAGGATGAGAGATGCACAATCTTTCTATGATGACTTTTCCATCTATCCCCCCCCACACACACACATCACGTGCGGCCCCGCCACAAGGCCACTGGCCTGGCTTCGGCGTGCTAGCGAAAATCAACCGTCTTCTTCCGAGCCAGGAATTCAACTAACTGACTTTTCTCAAATCTCCCCAAATCCTCCGCGCACGCTTCCGGTGCATGACGTCATTCACAAGTCCTTTCTGAGATTTTTATTTTGACATCTCTGAATGATACATCCTCAAGTCCTTTCTGAGATTTTTATTTTGACATCTCTGAATGATACATCCTCCCCCTGCGCGAGCGTGAACACCTGCGCTCATGTTGCGCTTAAATAACCCATGTGTTGAGCTGAAAGGTTCTCAGTCTAACTAAACCCAAAAGCATGATATATAAAACGAAATCCCTCGGCCATTATATTACACTACATTGACGCTACTCCTTTCCTTGGATTGCTTCACTTTACCCTTGATACGTACCTTATAATGCTGAGTGTTAAGCAAGGAGGTATCAAGTACCATTTTAAAAGTCTTTGGTATGACGCGACCTGGGATTGAACCCAGACTCCCGGACCATTAGCGAACACTCTACCCACTACATATATATACCTTTAAGAAAAACAAAATCCAAGGAATTGTTGCTCTGTGATGTCAGTTACATTGAGCTCTTTACCAGGAAGATTTAAATGTTCGAAGTTTGAATAATTTCATTGTCCTGACGGAATTATTCCCGACTCCGGTTTGACTGGACTAAAGAATACAATATATATATATATATATAACTTAGAGAGTTCGCCAATGGCCCGGGAGACCAGTGTTCAATCTCAGGTTGAGTCATACCAAAGACTCAGAAAATGGTACTTGATGCCACCTTGCTTAACAATCAGTATTTTAAGGAACAGATCAAAGGTAAAGTGGAGCAATCCAAGGAAAGGAGTAGCGTCCTCCCCTACACCTCGAGTGAAAAGGGAGCCTTCGGGTCACCCTCAACTACAGTCGCCAACTTTACAACTTTACTTATCTCCTTAGATATGCGTTACTGTTCTCCAACAAGTTAGTAAAAAAAATCAGTTTTTTTTCTCCTAGATCGGTTGCCATACCAAGGTTAAAATATACTTCATCCTACTATTTGTCCTTCTGGAGGGAGAATAGCTGGATTTACACATTTACTAAGGATATTAGCGTTATTTAAAATGCAAACGGCCTCGTCCAGGATTTGAACCCGGGTCACTGTGTCCATTTCCTAAGACGATAGCCATTGCACTACGAGTAAATACTTATGCACCGGGTTGGAAACATTGACATAAAGTTCTTCACTGTATTAATTGTCTGCGAACTCGCCCGGTGCAGATTTGTTGACGTTAGGAAGTTGAAAACCTAAACATACCCTCATATACAGGGTGGAACGATAAAATTGTCGACCTAGAAAAGACGACATGATTCCATTTCCGTTTAATGAAAACCGGTTTTCTTTTGTTGTTGCAGACCATCTACTTGTTGGCCAATTGTGTACAAATCCCAAGAGCGATAAGAGCCTTCTATCATGTCTGAAAGTGACACAATGTTCAACGAGCGAGATCGGAGATGCGCCGCTGTACAACTCATGCTCTCTACCGATCCAAGTTATGACAACGGGACCATTGCCAGCACCATCAAAATGCAAATCCGGGCGGTTCAACGCTTGAGGGCACAGCTCAATGCATTGGACAACCCTCTGGAGGTGGTGGAGTGGAAGGACACCGCCAGGAAGACCCGGACCAAGAAGTTCATCGAAAAGGTCCAGGCAATCATTGATGAAACTCCCCAGCGGCCTATTCGGTAGATTGCCAGAGATTTAGGCGTCTCACACACAACTGTGAATGCATGTGTGAAGGAGGATTTGAAGTGTAGATCCTACAGACGCTAGACAAGCCAGATCTTGACTGAGAAGACAAAGAACCTCAGGCTAATCAAGACCTGAACCCACTGGACTACTTCGTTTGGTCATACGTCGAGAACATTACCAACATGACCTCCTACAACACCACAGCCAGCCTGATCGCCGCCATCCACCGAGTATTTGCCGAGGTCCCGCAGGCGCTTTTGGAAAAGGCCGGCTCCCAGTTCCGAATCTGTATCGAGGCGGTGATTGAGGCTGAAGGCGGCTACATTGAATAGATGTCAGCTCTACTACATAATCAAGTTACCTGAATTGATTTTTTCAATAAAAGTTTTAAAATAAAGCTGTAGTGTTTTTTTTTTTAAGGACGACAATTTTATCGTTTCATCCTGTAACTAATGATGAAGGTTAGGGTTAAAAAAAAGGTCCCAATCTGTTTTAAAGAGAGCTGCAATGTGGTAAACGTCCTTGACGCAAACCTAAGAAACGTTTTAAGGATCTCATCAAAAGCCAACCAAAACTGCTTTGTGTTTATGCTCGGAGTGAATCTCGTCGGAAAAAAAAAAAAACGTGATGGTGCAAGAGTCTCATGTTGCATGCGCAACGAGCCTTCTTGGGGCGCTGTTTTCTTCCTTTTTTAGTTTGAAACGTGAAGAGGAAAAGACGCAGAGACCGAGACTAGGGAGTCGCAGTCACCTGGGCGTGTAGAAGTCGCCGAACTGACAACATATTTTTTTTCCTTCTGCTGCATTGGTTTTCACGTGAGTAATCGTTCGCCATATATTTTCTTGTTTGGCCATTCAAATTAATTACGGTAGGCCCTGAGTGCTTTGTTGTTCTCACGATGAAATTTGGGCGCGTTTTGCCGTTCTAAGACGTTTGGAGTATTGAGGCATGCGTAGGTCCGACCCAAGGTTTCGAAGTCGAGGAGGAAGAACGCTCCGGACCTTCTATTGTTTTTCTCTGTAAGGAGGAATAACTTTAGATTACTTGCTGTATTGTTGCCTCCCTTCTTTATTTTATTTATTTTTTTTTTATTTAAGCCTCCACATGTTTTCCTTCTTTAGATAGAGGAAAAATTCTGCAACAAGTGTTCCTAGAATTTACGGGGTTTTTATTTAGTTTGGATCACATATTCTCGGGTTGCTAACGATATCTGTTCTTAAGTTTGGTATGGTTTCATTGTTTTGTAGCGAACGAATAGATAAATAAAAAAAAAAAAATCTAAATTAAAATTAATTAAAAAAAGAATAAAAAAGAAAAAGAAAACTATTGAATTTGAAGAAACTCTCAGAGTTCTCTAACGGGAAAAGGAGATGACGCATGCGTAAAGAGAAAAAAGGCTTTCCTCTTGACAAAGGGGACAAAGTATTCTTTCTCTTTCAGGCAGTGACCAGCGGATTGATAACCTCGTGCTGGCGTGTTTGGGCACTACGCATACGTCCTTGGACGTAGCGTTGGTTAGCCCCTTTCACTCAGTGGCAGCTCTCTCTCGGTCAGCATTATGCTGTAATATACAAGGCCCAACAACTGAACTATAAACTAATTCTTTACTGGACTTTGACAAACTTCCAAAAGTAAACTAAACCTTATGGAAGCCCGAAATACTAAATGCGGACAAATACATACATGAAAACAATTTAACGTATTTTTGGCACCTTAACTGGAGGATTCACCACTTCAATGTATTCAGGAAAAACTCCCTCATACATGGAATGGCTTGTTGAACCCAGTAAATAAAGGAAAGTATAAAAGAAACGTATTCGTCTCTTATCTGTTTCTATCTTTTCTTTTTGTATATTTCTTTTGGGACTTTCTTGAGCGAGGCATTCTACCGACCTGACAACGTGGGGGTAAAATATAATAAAATAACCAAACTATGGAGTCAGATATCTTACGGCAACACAGCCTTGCCCTTAGCCCCTGACCTTCAAACACAAACCCCACAGTTTAATAGTATATCATCTTTGGTGTTTTTTTTAATGTCAAAGCTATTTGTCTAGAAGAACGATATCAGTATTATTTAAAATATATATGAAAGGGTTTATACTTTTCCCAAGGGTATATATCTGAATGTGAACGGTATAAAGCGGCTGGAGTTCGGATTCGATTGGGAAGCCCATATGCTTGTAGTATTTGTTCCATCTTCCTTTTAGCTGTGGAATCAAATACCTGGGAAAAATCTACGAACCGTAGTGTAGCTTCTAAGATTTTTTCTACGTAGTAAAGTTGGCGACCTTAGTCGTGGGTTACCCGAAGGCTCCCTTTTCGATAGCTACTACTGCACGGTGTAGGGAAGGGTGCTACTCCTTTCCCTGGATTGCTCCACTTTACCCTTGATCCCTACCTTATATTGCTGAGTGTTAAGCAAGGCGGTATTAAGAACCATTTTTGAGTCTTTGGTATGACTCGACCTGGGATTGAACCCAGGTCTTCCGGGCCATTGGCAAAATTCGACTGATTATCAGAATCTGTGAGGTTGTGGATCAATTTGTTCAATTTTTTTTCAAGAATTTTTCCAATTTCAGGTTTAATACGGTTGAGAAGGAAAACCTTATAAACCTTAGTAGCTATAGTAGTTGTTTTTGGTGATTCTGAGGTTGCCTTAATTGGGGAAGCGGGGGGGGGGATACAGCCTTTTGTCCATTACTCTATTGTTTTTTATTTATAGGTTTGGTTTGGTTTCTTTGTTTAGTGACATATCAACCTTTGTAGGTTATTTAATACCAAAGCCATTCTTCTAGAAGAACAGTAGTGGTACTATTTAACCCATAGCTGGGAGGATAAGGGGTTTCATGCCTTTCCCAAAAGTGAACGGAATAGCGCAACTGGAGTTCGAACTCGCTTACTACGATCCTCGTGGAGTAATGGTTAAAGCGATGGACTGCGGAATCGTAGTAAGCGAGTTCGTACTCCAATCGCGCTATTACGTTCACTTTCGGACAAATACCCTTGGGAAAGGTATGAACCCCCTTCTCCTCCCCCCAGCTATCAGTTAAAAAGTACCACTACTGTTTTTCTAGGAGAAGGGCTTTGGTGTTATATATATATATATATATATATATATACATTTAGTGGGTAGAGAGTGTTCGCCAATGGCCCGGGAGATTGAGGTTCAATCCCAGATCGAGTCATACTAAAGACTCAAAAAACGGTACTTGATGTCGTTTTCCTTAACACTCAGCATTATAAGGTATGGATCAAGATTAAAATGAACCAATCCAGAAAAATGAATAAAGCCCTCTCCTACACCTCGGTGTAGAAGCTTTTGAAAAGGGAGCCTTTTGGTCGCCCTCGACTGCAGTCGCCAACTTTATTCATACCATCTTTCATAAGTTCTAAGAGAGGTTCCAAAGATTCATCAGAGGGCAATAATGTATTTTCAATAGGTATAACTTTTTGGTCTTCTTCTGAATTTGGTAAAACATTTTTATATTTATCGAATATAGATTGAGGTGTGTCCTCGTGGTGTAATGGTTAAAGCGATGGACTGCGGAATCGTAGTAAGCGAGTTCGAATTCCACTTGCGCTAATATGTTCACTTTCTGACAAATACCCTTGGGAAATGGTATGAATCCCCTTATCCTCCCAGCTATGGGTTAAATAGTACCACTACTGTTTTTCTAGGAGAAGGGTTTTAGCGTTAAATAACCTACAAAGGTTGATATGCCATTAAACAAAGGAACCAAACCAACCATTAGGACCAACTACATGAAAGCGAAAATCGATTATACACAACAGAATAGCAAGACAGAGATGAAACGATTAATCACATAATAAGCGAATATAGCAAACAAGCACCAAAAAGTATAAGACAAGGCATGACTGGGTGGGAAAGGTGATCCACTGGGAATTGTGCAAGAGATTGAATTTCGACCATACTACCAAATGGTATATGCACAAACGAGAATTCCTCCAAGAAAATGAGAAGCATAAAATTATCTGTAATTTTGAGATAGAAACAAATCACCCAAACTCGGCCAGAAAACCAGACCTTGTGCTAATTGACAACAAGAAAAAAAAACTTGCCTTCTAGTGGTCCTTGCCGTTTCAGCCGACCACAGAGTAATAACAAAATAAAAGAAAATAACTTGGATTCTCTCTGAGAACTACAAAAGTAGTGGAACATGAGGGTGACGGTGATACCGATTGTAGTTGGTGCACTTGGAACGGTTCTCAAAAGCTTGAAAAAGAAAAATGAGGACTTGGGAAGAAAAGAAAGAATAGAGATCATCTTGACTATAGCATTACTGACATCGGCCAGAATACTGAGAAGAGTCCTGGAGACCTGAGGAGACTTGTTGTTCTCAATAAAAGATCACCAGCGTTAGCTGGTGTAAAAAACTCAATAGGAGTAAAGTAAAAAAAATTAATAAAGATCAGCCAGAATACTGAGAAAAGTCCTGGAGACTTGCTGTCAATCAAACTGCTGTGAAAAATCATCAGCCAACGTTAGCGTGAAAAACTCTGAAAATATAAAATAATAATTTTTATATGAAATAATAAAATTAATAATTCTAATATATATGATAAAATAATAATGTATACAATATAATATTATTTATAATATGATATATATATTCTATAATAGTATATTGTCCAGTCGGCTGGTAAGACCCTCCTCACCAATGAGTGTCCTGCATATGACACTAAACGATCTGATGGTGAGGTTCCAGTGATGCTGGAGCTTTGGGGAATGCAAAGCACCCATTCATTGCCATTGCTCCCAGGTCCACTCTGGCCCGGAATGGTAGTACCTGATAGGGCCCTATCTATGGGTTAAATAGAACTCACTGCATACTTATGCTAAACTGAATTGCTTGAATTAGAACTGTTTGACTAAACTGAATAACTTGAAATAGAAATATTTTTGACAATTATACTGTGTACTAACATTTAAACTATGTCCTTATACTAAACTGAATTGTTTGAAATGGAACTGTTTTGACATTGAAACTGCATTTACACTAAATTGAATTGTTTAATATAGAAATGTTTTGACATTTAACTGTGTGTAAATAAAATATGTATTTATATTAAATTGAACTAGCTGAATTAGAACTGTTTGAATAAACTGAATAGCTTGATATGGAAATGTTTTTGACAATTAAACTGTGTATTCATGCTAAACTGAATTGTTTGAAATAGAACTATTTGCATAAGAATGGATTTGGCGTTAAATAGCCTGCAAAGGTTGATATGCCATAAAACCCAAATAAACTACCAACCTATTATGATATATATGACCTAGAACTTGCTTGAGAACGGAGGAAGTTGTGTAACATGAAAATGGTAGTAATACGAATAATAGTCGGAGCTCTAGGAACAATACCCAAGAAACTCGAAAAGAGACTGGTAGAAGTGAACATTAGGTGGAAAATCGAAACATCTAAGACCACAGCATTACTAAAATCGAGCCCTGGAGACACTGACAGTCAGTCTCTATTTACTAACTCCTCCGCATGGGCAGGATGTGACACAGGGTCAATTTTTGAGCAGAGTTTGACAGGTTTGAATTCAGAGTTTTCCTTCTCTTAGACCTGTTGCCATACCAAGGTTAAACAGCACAGTCTGTCCAACTATTTTACTCATAGCTAGAGGGAGAATAATTGGATTCATACGTTTCCCAACGGTATTTGTTCTATGGGAAATGCAAATGGCCTCGACCAAGATTTGAACTCAGGTAACCTTGTCCATTTCCTACAACGGTAACCATTATACCACGAGCTGAAAGTTATGTGCTGTGGCAAAAACATTCACATCTTGAAAGCTGTAACGTAAGGGACGTAAGGGCCGTAAGGTTCTTTACTGTATTAACTGTCTGCAAACTCGCTCGGTGTAAGATCTGTTAATGATAGGATATTAAGATGATATCCATAATACCTCGAGACCTACTCTCTCTCTCTTAATCGGTATATATATATATATATATATATATATATATATATATATAACCATCACCATCATCATGTCGTGCCGCTGGTACTGATATCCCTGACCCTCTCTCGCCACATCTCCCATCATTCATCGCCTCTGGCAGGTCTTCAGGGCTACATCCCGTATCCTCACATAGCTGCTGTATGTATGTTCTACCTGGTCGTCCTGCTTTTGCTCGGCCATATGTGGGGGTCCATAGGAGTACATCGCTTATGAGCTCGTCTCTGCTTCTCCAGCAGTGTCCTGCGTGTCTGGTTCGTCTAACTTGAATAGTTTTCGTGATGGGAGGTAGGTGGCCGTATAGTTGGTGCTTTGTTAGGTGTTGCCGCCAGGACTTATTCAATATTGCTCGCAACATTCTTGTGTAATTGCCATCAAGCTTTTCCAGCCATTTTGTTAGCGTCCAAGTGGTGCATCCATATAGCAGCATCGACACGACCACTGCCTGGAAGAAACTGCGTTTCATTTTATCGGTCAGGTCTGATTTCCATATGATCGATAGCTTATCGATAGCTGTCCATGCCTTCGTTAGCTGCGTGTCGATGTCTTTTTCGGTTGATGAGACACTGCTTCTTAGGTCGGTGAATTTGTCTAATTCTCTATAGAAACACCAAAGTGAAAGTACGTTCACCGGATGGAGACACAGAATGCTTCGACATTGTAGCAGGAGTACTACAAGGGGACACGCTAGCCCCATACCTCTTTATCATCTGCCAAGACTACGTGCTTAGAACATCGATCGATAAAATAAGAGAAAACGGCTTCGAGCTGACAAAGAAAAGAAGCAGAAGATACCCCGCAAAAACAATTACCGACGCCGACTACGCCGATGACATAGCGATACTGGCAAATAGCGATACTGGCAAACCAAGCCGAAACACTACTGCTTAGTTTGGAACGAGCCGCCGCAGGCATTGGCCTCCATGTTATTGCACACAAAACTGGATATATGTGCTTTAATCAAGCTTATATATATATATATATATATAAACATTGTGTAATTAGGCAACAAGTCGTTATCTCAGCATGTTCGGTTGAAAACCGCGGAGTGTTTTCTCTATAAGATTTTTAAGTGAAGACGTTCAAGTCTTCTTGGTTTTTTTTTCTTGTCTGGGTCAAGGTGGTGAAAGAAGTGCCCATACTAGCCCAAGCACTTTCGACCTCTGGGCGTAGTGTTTGATTATTTGTTGCGGTGAGATTTTATATGTATTTGGAGTTTTTTTTATAGTATGTATTTGGCTCATTTTGTTTGCAGGGGTAGAGTTAGTTATTAAATATGTTTAATTTGTTAATACCTCTTTTGAATGCTATTTTATTTATAGTAGTTTTTTTTTATTTATAGTAGTCTTTTTGTGGTTATTGCTTCGAGGATTTGCAAGCGGTTTTTATTGTTATTTTCATACTTGATTTTTGTATTATTAATTAGGATCTTTCTTATAACAGGGGATTTGAGTTAGTGTCTTTGTTTTGCTTTGTGATGAGATGCTGTTTTATAGCACTTATGTCAGAGAGGCAATACGTAAGTCAGCATATATATATATATATATATATATATATATATATATATATATATGTGTGTGTGGGGGGGGGAGGCATTGACGTAAGAGCTATCGTTGAAAAAATGAATTCATTAAGTAAAGATTAAATCCAGAACACAAAAAATACGGTACTCATTTTTGCCTCGCAATATTCTTTCCTATTAATAATTGAAATTGTTGAACATAATAATGCCTGTTTACCAGTCTAAACCTTCGGTGTCCAATCACTGCATGACTTATAAAGCTGCAAGCGGATGTATCTTAATGCGTCGCACTAATTTTCCGGTACAATTCTTCGACTTTTAACCGTAATATAGCCAGTAAAACGGCACGCGTAAAAAAAAAATTAAGTCCAGATTCCTTTAAGTAGATTGAAACATTCTGTTTTGTGTTGTAATACTCTGAATCAGTTCGTTGGTTGCCTGGCATTCGTGCCGAGTGGTTGTTTGTTAACTATGACACCCTGGTCTCACGAGACCGTCTCTCCAGGTCTTTGCCTGCTTGCAGGACTAAGTTTATTGCTTGATATCTGAGCACCCCCCCATTTGGGGAATGCCGATGGGATTAAGTATTTTTACACTTGCCGCGCATGAATCTCGATTCGTGTGCGGCCTCCGCCATAAAACGGCCTTGTGTCATATTCAGACATGGTGAGATCTCTGATAAATCGCAGTAATACTCTCTATCTTTAGAAATAGGGTAACATCTATCTATCTATCTATCTATCTATCTATCTATCTATCAGCTTCTCTCTATCTCTCTCTCTATTTTAATCTGATCTATCTATCTATCAATCTATCTATCCCAATTGGCTCGGGCTATAGAATAGGTCGGCTGCATTCCCGCAGAGAGGTAAAACTCTCTCCCCGAGTGTCCTGGATATTACACTAAACCGTCTGATGGTGAGGCTCTATATGAGGAGAATGTGGAGTACTCCTTTATTGCCATTACTCCCAGATCCACTTTGATTCGGAATGGTAGTACCTGTTCGACTTACATTTATGGATCGAATAGAAATATTTCATCATTTTCTACAAGTGGAACCCTTTAGCTCTGAACAAACGATTAAATAATGTTGAATAGAATTATTAGTGATGAATAGCAATACTTGAAACCATTTTACAGTGTGGGAACAAATGAGCATTGCTTGTCTAAAAGTTACCGACAAACTATCCGTTAACAAATCAGATATATTTCATATATACGTATAAACCGGATTTGGCTTTAAATAACCTTCAAGGTTAATATACCGTAAAACACAAGCAACCAATCTATCTACCTATCCACCTATCTGTTGTATCGTAGTAAGGAAAAGATATACAGTGAAAATAAAGTTAATTGTTAATTGTTAATAAAGTAGTACAGTCCGACAAGTTTTATGAGTCTCGCGCTGTTGGTGTTACGTCCGAAGTTGGTCTTATTACTGATCGCCGTCCTTTCAGAGTTGTCTCCCTGCTTCTGTTTCTGCTTCTGCTTCTGTTTCTGCTTCGGCGTCTTTTATACTTCCGCGATACCGGAAGTCACGTGGTACGAGCAACTATACAACACTATCTATCAGTCTATTAAATTAGCATAAAACATTGCGTTAAATTGTCGTAATACTCCGTATTCCTACGAAGAGGCTAATGCTAGGAGGGATCAAAATGTAACTCACAAAAATACTTCACATTTAAAAGTTTAAACAATTCGTCTAGAGTGCAGCAAAGATGTTTGAACGAACAACTGTCAGTTTGAAAAATTATTTTAGAGAAAAACAGGATTGTGTAAGTGCTGCACCCTCTATACTCACCATGCATAATTTTCTAAGATTTAAAAAAAAAAGTCCTAAACAGAAAATTAATCTCGAGGTCTGAGGCCATGGAAAGCATAAAAAAATTGTATAACACTCAGCATCATAAGATCCACGGAAACGAGTAGCGCACTTCCTTACACCTTGCTGTGGTCGCTATTTAAAAGGGCACCTTTCTTTCACCCTCGACTACGGTAGGTCAACTTATATATATATATATATATATATATATATATATTCCAGCTCTATAGCCCTACATCTTAGAGGCCACTCTATTCCCAAATCCAAATTTCGAAAAATTCTTGTTGAAAACATCACTATAAAAGCACACGAAAGCTACGACTACAAATACTTGGGGCCCTACATATAAAAACAAAAGACATAGAATTAATATAATTAACTTTAAAAATAGCGACAATGTTTTAAAATGCCTTTTGTTTTTTTTATGTATCCTATTATTCTTGATACTATTCTATTTCCGTTGATAACATTCTGTTTTGAATTCGTTCGATGTCATCTGCAACTCAATTTAATCCAATAATACGTGTATGTAATTTTTGCAATGTTATAAAAGCCTAAAAACTAAAAGAAAAAACAAAAAACACTTTCAAACAATCTCTGATGATGGCTTATAAAAGGCCCGAAAGCTCTCGGGACAATTTCGGTAAAACCGAAACACTCATTAGGAAACTTGAAAGGATCCTAATAAAATGATATCGGCAAAATGTGGTTTCGGTTTAGTTGGGGTTTATGGCATATCAACCATTGTAGGTTATTTAATGCCAAATCCTCTTTATACATATATATTAAATATATATGATTTGGTTTGGTTGGGTTTTATGGCATATCAACCATTGTAGGTTATTTAATGCCAAATCCTCTTTATACATATATATTAAATATATATGATTTACTTTGGTTGGGTTTTATGGCATATCAACCATTGTAGGTTATTTAATGCCAAATCCTCTTTATACACATATATTAGATATATATATATATATATGATTTACTTTGGTTGGGTTTTATGGCATATCAACCATTGTTGGTTATTTAATGCCAAATCCATTTTTAACCATATAAACTGTTCTATTTCAAACAATTTAGTTTCGCATAAGTACAACTTTTTGTTTACACACTATTAAATGTAAAAACAGTTCTATTTCAAACAATTCAGTTTAACATGAGCACACACTTTAATTCTATTTGATTCATTGTTAGGATCTATCTGGGGCTACTATTCCGAGCCAGGTAATAAAGGGGTACTCTGCATTCCCCATAGCTCTACTATTACGATAGCCTCACCATCTGATTGCTTAGTGTCATATCAGGACAGTTGTTGGGAGAGTTTTACCCCTCTCCAGAGATGCTGTAAGTTTATATTTAGCCCCAGCCGACAAGGCCAGACAAAATGCGTCTTCATTATTTGATCAAACATGCTTATATATATATATATATATATATATATATATATATCATCTATATGATATTCTGAGAAACTGACATTCGCTGAGTGCCTTTTACGCTGTGTCTACACAATCTAAGCTTTGATATACTTTGATATGGAGCAGTCTGTTTTTTAATTAATGTAGCAAGCTACATTATCAATTCTAATTTATATATATATATATATATATATATTTAGAGAGAGAAAGAAAGAAACGTCCATATCGGAGAGAAAAGAGAGACAAGAGGGAATTAGACGTAAAATTGGAATGGGAAAGGGGGAAAAGGGGACATCTGAAGGGAGAGACTGAAAAGCGACTTGGTGGGAGGAAAAATGAATATCACCAAAGAGTGAAGAGAGAATGAGGACGTCAGAGAGAGAGAGAGAGAGAAATGAAAAATGAAAATAAAGAGAAGTGAGAACTGGTCTTAAGCCTAGAGAGAGAGAGACTGAGAGAGAGAGAGAGAGAGAGAGAGAGAGAGAGAGAGAGAGATGAGTAGGAGGGAGTCGGAAGGAGGAAAAGGAGGTCGAGAAAAAGGGAAAGATAACGATGGATAGTAAGAATGGTTCTTGGATGGAGAGAGAAAGAGAGAAACGAGAAAAAGGAATATAGGTGAAAGAATGAAGAGGGCTAGGACTGTGTGTCTGTGATAGATAGATAGATAGATAGATAGCAAGTGAGAGATTGAGAAGGAAGTCCTCAAAGAGAAAGGGAGAAAAAGAAAAGACGGTACGAAAATCGAAAGAGAGGGTGAGAAAGAGGATCACACACACACACACACACACACATATATATATATATATATATATACACTCCCCCATGGGGGTTGAGCACTCTAGCGAAGGAATTTTCGACAGCCGCTCGCATAATGCAAAGCTCTTCGAAAGAATTGAGCCCTCTGGTAGCCGATAGGGTATAAAAATGTAAACAAACGGACGCTGCTGCTGCTGTTGCAACATAAATACCTTAAAAATTCCCTTATCCAATGTGGTACGCTTGTTGGCCGAGCGGTCTGAGACCTAATCTAACGCAACAGTAGGATGGGTTTCGATCCCGGCTTCGAGCGTCCTCCGTGTCTACCCACACTGCAGAGTTCTGATAGAACGAAACAGTCTGTCTGAGGATGACTATATATGCAATAATTTGTCTTCAATAGGCACAGCCTTTTAGTCTTCTTTTGAATCTGGAAAAATATTTTTATAATTATTATCTTTCATATATATCATCTTTCATAAGTTCCTGGAGAAGTTCCAAAGATTCTTCAGAGGGCAATAATATGATTTCAATAGGCACAGTTTTTTTCTTCTGAATTTGGTAAAACATTTTTATATCTATCTAATATAGATTCAGAAACAGCTTCAGACCAAGGAGGAGCAAAGAAACCAGAATTTCCATCCTACAGATCTATTTAAAATAAAAGAAGCTAAAAAAATCATCACTTGTTTCTGTATCACGTTTTTTCAGTGCAATACCTTCTCTGCAGGATAAAGAACTTTTAGCGACACAACTGAAAATTAAATCAACTAATGCAATTGATGTCTTTTTGTTGTTGCTCCAGCTTTGTCTGAAGCTATATTGGATAAATATAAAAATGTTTTACCAAATTCAGAAGAAAACCAAAAAGTTATACCTATTGAAGACACATTATTACCCTCTGATGAATCTTTGGAACCTCTCTTAGAACTTATGAAAGATGATATAAATAAAGTTGGCGATTACAGTCGAGGGCGACCAAAAGGCTCCCTTTTCAAAAGCTTCTACACCGAGGTGTTGGAGAGGGCGCTATTCTTTTTTCTGGATTGGTCCATTTTACCCTTGATCCGTACCTTATAATGCTGAGTGTTAAGGAAAACGGCATCAAGTACCGTTTTTTGAGTCTTTAGTATGACTCGACCTGGGATTGAACCTCAATCTCCCGGGCCATTGGCGAACACTCTCTACCCACTAAATGTATATATATATATATATAGAGAGAGAGAGAGAGAGAGAGGAAAAGAGAGAGGGAAAAGCGAAAGATTGAGAGAAAGAAAAGGAGAACTTGTATTTCCGTGCGTGTTGTGGGTCATTAAAATGCTATTGGAATTAAGATTTTTCCTTCTTTTAGACTGGTTGTCCCTTCAGAAGCGAAATAGTCCAGTCATCTCCACTACGATCAAACGTGTTGTAATAAATTGATAACAGGAAACATAATTCGGCAGTTCTGGACTGCGAGATACCATTCTCGTCTGATGCTCTCTGAGTGCAACTCGCCAGATTTACCTCTATAGTTTGGAGAAAGACTTCGGAATCCACAGTTTTAGACCTACCTGACTTTTCCTGAACTTCGAGATTCTTGCAAACCCCGCGAAATTTCTTCAAGCAACTGGTTACTATTTGTCTAAATTTCTGAGACGAAGCTTGATAATTTTTATCACTTAAAATATTCGGGTTTTTGTCTTCATCCTCAACATTTCGGCAGATACGTCCTTCGGCATGCTTCAGTTCGAGGTTCTGTGCAGGCTCCAGAGTTTTGCCATGAAATACCTGATGACGACCGGAGGGTATATTAGTGGAAACGTTGTAAGTATAAGAATAAAGATATAGGCAATAGTTCAAATATTCTAAGGGATAAAAACAATTAGTTACCGTACTGTGATTAACTCTACCTTCATATTTCACCCTGTGTAAAACCCTAAGTAAACTGGGTATTGTTTGTTTGAGAAAGAGACCGGCTATCCGAATGATAACGAAAAAAGTAGAAGATGCCACTTGTTGGCTATGGAAGAAAAGGAATGAGTCATGATAGGGGAGGATATAAATAAACAAATAAAGAAATAAAAAAGGGAAAA
This sequence comes from Sepioteuthis lessoniana, assembly GCA_963585895.1. Lineage (NCBI taxonomy): Eukaryota > Metazoa > Mollusca > Cephalopoda > Myopsida > Loliginidae > Sepioteuthis > Sepioteuthis lessoniana. Next base: position 6,633,540 of record OY757941.1, read on the forward strand.
GGAAAAAAAAAGAAAGGCAACCATGGGAAGACAAAATTTATTTAATCTTTTGCAGTTTACTTCAGAAGCTGGCACCGTCGGTGTAACCGTCAATTGGTTCCGTCTTTGTTCCTTATACACAGGCAACTACCTCAGTATCTATTTCTGATTGGTTGCTGTGATGGGCAGTTGCTATTAAATAATTCGGGCTTTGCCGTGTTTTTCTTTTTCGAAGTTCAAAACGGCAGTCGGCGTGGTAAGCACCTCGGGGTCCGATCGACTCAGGGGAGGTTAGAAAAGTGAATGTGTCTGATGCTGAAAGACCGAAACCTTGGTTGCATCCGCGGAGTTATGACTCAGTTTTAATTGCAATTCATCAGTTTGGCTTTTAGGCTTTCAAATAACGTACAGACTAAAGCAATGGTAAATTTGTCTGTGCACCAACGGTTTGAATTGCTTCGGTCACGTGATATACAGCGTGTCTTAATATACATGGGACCCATGTGACTGCCCTATTATTTCTGCTCACTCAGTATATGTATATTGAGAGGCTGTCTCCATATACTAGGCGCCCATGTGACAGCTAATAACTCTACTTATAATAAGGCTGTGTTTTTTTTTGTTTCAGATTTGAAAATGGTATACTATAACAACTATTAATCCTCGATCACAATACCTTGGACGAGAGAGGAAAACATATTTTGCCTCACTACTTATTTGGAGACAAAATCATTCAAAACTGTCCCAAAATAGATGCAGCCCATCATCATCATCATCATCATGTCGCGCCGTCAGCATGGATATCCCTGACCCTCTCTCGCCCCACTCCCTATCGTCCATTGCTTCCGGCAGGTCTTCAGGGTTACATCCCGATTCGGTACAGAGCTGCTGTACGTAGGTTCTAGCTCGTCGTCCTGGCTTTGCTCGGTCATGTGAAGGGTTACACAGGAGTACATCACTTATGAGCTCGCCCTTACTTCTTCAACAGTGTCCCGCATGCCTGGTTCGTCTAACTTTGATAGTTTTCGGGATGGGTGGTAGGTGGCCGTACAGCTGCTGCTTTGTGGGGTGCTGCCACCAGGACTTGTTTATCATTGCTCGCAGCATTCTTGTGTAGTTGCCGTCAAGCTTTTTCTCAATGTTTGGTTAGCGCTCATGTAGTGCATCCATATAGCAGTATCGACTCGACCGCTGCTTGGAAGAAACTGCGTTTTTTAACCCATGATAATATTTTATTACTGAGACAAGAAACTCAAGAAAAGATTGCATATCCTGGAAACTGATATAATAACAATTAAAGAAAACATTGATTTGATGTCTATAGCTCAAAGGATGCATTTTTCTATAGGAATATTTTGTTAATTTACAATGTATAACCTAAAAACGGGCATTATATTCATTCTAATCTGATTTAATACTGGGTGTCTCAATATACACCGGGACTCATGGGACTGCCAATAACTCTACAAATAATAATGTTGTGCTATTCTTTGTTTCAGATTTGAAACATCTTGCAAGATGTCCTGACAACGAGGATGCGGTGAGCGATTCTGTCGGAAAGAGCCCAAAAAAATCCCCCCGAAGACGTTCCTAAGAACTTGGATCTTCCGCGGTCCCCATACAGAATCTAGATCAAGCATAAACTCACACCAGCTGACATGGAGTTTCTTATCTCAGTAAAAATCATAATCATATTAATGGGTTGCATCTATTTTTAGACACCACGAGCACGAAGCAAAATATTGCAAAATTTTCGATTTACACTGAGGGAAGGCAATATGGATTCATGCCTTTCTTTAAGCCATTTGTGAGTAGTTCAACATCTCAAGAGTACGTTCATCACAGTGTCTTTTTGATTTGTAGTTCTGGTTCATTGGGCTGGGACACACTTCGGTTGGCCGTATTCAAAAGTACGTAGATCAGGTCGGGTGTGTTTTGGCTTAGTGGCAGTCAGTCGAGGCCGCCTGACGCAGGGTGCTGAGGAGGCACAACTTACGCATCTCGTGGATGAGACCGGCGCTCCTGGGGGTGGCTGTCCCTCAGGCTCTAACCCTCTCCGGAGGGGCTTGCTTTATTATCTGGCGTCTCTGGTGACGCTTTTTATCGGAATGTCGACGGGGCTCAAAGAGTAGCTTTCTCGTTCTCCTGAGATACCATCTTTTAATTTTTTTTTCATTTCTTGCTTAATAATGTCAGCTTCCGATATTCCCAAATATTTGAAAGTTTCCCTTTTTTTTTTGAGCATCTTAATTTTTCACGATTTGGTAGTTCCATTTCTTCCGTCAGATGTCGTTTCCCGCTTCTCGTTCTTAGCATTGCACATCTTTCTATGCCAAATTCCATTCCTATGTCCCGACTCACTGCCTGTAATAAGCTTTCCAATTCTTTTTCGTTTTTGAAAGTCTGATGTCGTTCATATACATCAGGTAATTGATCTTTTCTTCTGATTTACTTAGTTTTTATCCGTCAATGCATTTCCTGAGTTTGTGACTGAGTGGCATCATCGCGATAACAAATAGTAATGATGATAGCGTCTTTCCTTTATTATTATTATTATTATTATTATTATTATTATTATTATTTACTCCTTTAGAGTTTTTCACATCAGTGTTAGCTGATGGTTTTTCACCGGAGTTTGAGTGACAGCAAGTCTCCTCAAGTCTCCAGGATTCATCTCAGAATTGTGGCCGTTCTTAGCAATGCTGTCGTTTGGATAGTCTCTACCCGTCCGCCAACTTCCAAGTCTTCCCGGCCTTTTAATAATACTTTAGTAATTGTGCCTAACGCACCAATCACAATTGGCACAATCGTTACTTTCATGTTCCACAGCTTTTTCAATTCTCTAGCAAGGTCGAGGTACTTATCCTTCTTTTCACTTACCTTCAGATTTATTCTGTGGTCCGCCGGGACAGCAAAGTCAACAATTTTGCAGATTCTCTTTCTTTTGTTGATTGTTATGAGGTCTGGTCTTCTGGCCGGGATTAGGTGATCCGTTTGTATGTTAAAGTCCCATAGGAGTTTATGCGAGTCATTTTCTAGGACAGGCGCCGGGTTGTGCATATACCATTTGTTTGTATGGTCGAATTGAAATTTTCTGCACATTATTATAATTATTATCATCATTATTATTATTATTATTATTATTATTTTGCTATGCCTTCTTGAGTATCTCCCCTTTTTACTATCTCCTCACATCAACCTTTAAAAAAAACCTTATACGGATCATATACACTATTAATATAATATTCATACACAAATCAAATTCTGTTGAGCTTATCATTCAATCGGGCCTTGAAGTTAGCCTCTGTGGCCTCCAGTCGTTCACTTATCCCCTCCAGCTATGGGTTGAACAGTAACACAATTGTTTTTCTACTTGGAGTGCTCAGGCATTAAATAACCCATGAAGATTGATATGCCATCAATTATAGAAAAGAAACGAAACCATCAATCAATAGTTCCCCAAAACGACCTCTTAAATTCTTTTTCCTATCGTTATTTCCGAAATCATCTCATTTAATCTTTTTTTTTTGTACCAGCCCTGTCAGCTATGGTTGTAGAATACACAGACAGCTTTTCTGCAGAGGAGCAAAACAACCCTATTCTAACTAGCCTCCCAGTTGCGGGTGACAGTCCGTAACGCTTCTGGGCGGGATCCTGGTAGCTGAGCAGTCTCTGATCCAGTAATATAATGGCCGAGGGATTTCGTCTTATATATCCTGCCTTTGGGTTTAGTTAGGCTGAGAACCTTTCGCTTAGCGCATGGGTTAGTTAGGTTCAAACTTGAGCGCAGGTTTTGCTGCGCGTGCGCGGAGAGGATGTGTCGTTCACAGATGTCAAAATAAGAATCTCAGATAGAAAGTAAGAGATGTGAATGACGTCATGCACCGGAAGCATGCACGGAGGATTTGAGAAAAGTCAGTGAGTTGAGAACTAGACACCGAACGAGAAGGGTCGACTTTCGGGGCTCGCAGAGGCCAGACGAATTTGCGTGCTACGGGCGCCGCACGAGATGGGGGACAGATGAAAAAGCCAGAATAGAAAGAATGTGTATCTCTCTCCTTATGTCGAAGAACCTTTAAACTCAAAGGTAATAGAAAGTATCGTACCTGAACTAAGAAGTCGTCAGTGTTTTTCATGTTTCGGGATTCCTATGTTCTATGTATATATGTTATGAACATTCTATGTACGTTTCCCATATTCATGTATGGGTTTGTTACAATCCGACAATCAGGTAAGACCGGCAGTCGGAGAGACCCTAACCGATAATCAGTTAATCCTGACAATCCTAGCACCAATGGGATTGTTCCGACTGTATTCTAATTATTCTTGCAGTAAACGAGTACCCAACCCTATTTTATCTTAAATCTGCTCGAAGGGTTAATTGCAACGAGATAGCAATATTTAATACTATTTAAACAATGGGCAAACAAATGATTAATATTAGATTAAATTATTAGTGTCAGATAGCAATACTTAAAACCATTTAAGCAGTGGGGAAACAAATGATTAATATTAGATTGAATTATTAGTGTCAGATAGCAATACTTGAAATAATTTAAACAGTGGGCAAACAAATGATTAATATTAGATTGAATTATTAGTGTCAGATAGCAATACTTGAAATAATTTAAACAGTGGGCAAACAAATGATTAATATTAGATTGAATTATTAGTGTCAGATAGCAATACTTGAAATAATTTAAACAGTGGGCAAACAAATGATTAATATTAGATTGAATTATTAGTGTCAGATAGCAATACTTGAAATAATTTAAACAGTGGGCAAACAAATGATTAATATTAGATTGAATTATTAGTGTCAGATAGCAATACTTAAAACTATTTAAACATTGGGCAAACAAATTAATAATATTACATTGAATTATTAGTGTCAGATAGCAATACTTAAAACCATTTAAATGGTGGGCAAACAAGTGATTAATATTAGATTAAATTATTAGTGTCAGATAGCAATACTTAAAACTATTTAAACATTGGGCAAACAAATAATTAATATTAGATTAAATTATTAGTGTCAGATAGCAATACTTAAAACCATTTAAACAGTGGGCAAACAAATGATTAATATTAGATTGAATTATTAGTGTCAGATAGCAATACTTAAAACTATTTAAACAGTGGGCAAACAAATGACCTGTAATTCGTTTTAAAATAAAGTTACCTACAGGCCATTCAATTAGAAATTATATGCAAATAGGATTTGGCATTAAATAACCATCAAGGTTTAATATGTCATTAATCCAAATAGCCTTAAATAGACCTAATTCTTTTTACCCTATTATTGTCTTTGATTTGCTTAGGCAATTTTTTTGCCTATCGGACGTATTTCTGATTCTGCACGCCTGACATAAACGTGCTCACTTTACTTCGGGGTGTAAGTTTTCTTTCCTTAAACACAAACCAAGGTTAAAGAACCCAGTATTTCCTACTATTTATCTATAAATGAGAAAGAATAGATGGAATCAAGTTTTTCTCTTGGCCACAGTCTATTCCTTACCATGATAATTTGGTATTTTCTGTTGTCAAGGAGACAAAGAGAATGATCATCTCAATATTTTATGGTTGGGTTTTATGAACCAAAATGCTATAGTGTCAACTTCTTGATAAATCTTTCCTTCTACTTGGATTACCTTGTTATCAATTTATATATATATATATATATATATATATATATATATATATATATACTAGCTGTACCCGGCCACGCGTTGCTGTGGCTCAGTTTGTTTAAATGGGAAAAAAAGAGAAGAAAATGCATGTTTCTATTATGTTTAATTTTCCAATACTTGTTGATACCCAATATTTTTGGTAGTTCCATTTTCTGTGTAGATAAAGAGATTGTCTGGATTTCCAACTCTGGAACAGACAACATATAATTGCCCATGTGAGAAGCACACAATTCTAAAGATTGTCCCTGTGCTTTGTTGATAGTGATTGCAAATGCCAATCGAATTGGGAATTGCAATCTCTTAAATTGAAATGACATATTTGTTGGAATCATAGGAATTCGCAGATTGAGGCCATCTTCACCCTTGAAAGGCTCTATCAAAATTTTTGCTTCTATGATGTTGGTCATTAATTTTTTTTACTGAAAGACGTGTGCCATTACAAAGCTTGGGCTGGTTAATATTTCGCAACATGATAAAATATTCATTAAACAACAAAATAAATGGGATATCAATAATGAAGAAAAAATTTAAGAATAAGTTTTTAGAATAAAAAGAAATTTACTTACAACTGGACCAACGAAATATGCTTTAAAATTTATTAATGAAAGAAAACTTTTTAAGGAATGTCTTTCTTTGAAGTTAAACAACAAAAAATAAAATAAAATATTTAGTAAACAATTCGTTACAACTGAACTGACGAAATAGGGTTTAAGAAAGAAAAGTTTTTAATGGATGTCTTTCGTAGAAGTTAAACAAAAAGAAAGGAAATTTTGGAAACAATTCGTCAGAATAAAAAAAAATTACTTACTACTGAACCAACAAAATATAGTTTAGAAACGTGATAAGGCAGAAAATAATAACACGTGTAAAATTCTTGGAAAAAGGGAAGAAAAAGGGAAGAAATATTTACCTTCATAATTCGAGTTCGGCTATTCTCGGAGAAAAACGACTAATTAAAAATATTTTTGATATGGGGCAATTCCTTTACCACCAACAAGAAACCTTGAAAAATTACAATTAAAAATGATAAACAGTGTTCCATCGTCTTTGATAAAACTTGCTTGAATAATAACTTGTTGCCTAAATATACACTCTTTAACCTCAGTATTCTTGACTAATCTTGGACTTTCTCCATTAGACAAGAGGAAATACATAAAAAGATCCAAGATAAGGCTTTAACTGCATCAGCGTGGATATGGCAATCCCAAAGAGTGACGTCAATCCAATAAAGTCCGGGGGTATCGTGAGTTACTGCTGGGGCGCTCTGGATAAGTGATAATGATGATTCGGCCCCGAAACCATGCCTGAACTTCAAGTCATCATCTCATGAAGGCTTTGTAGGAAGCATTACAGCTGTATAAACATCAGTCATTGTATGATACACATATATATATATTTCGTTACTAAGGTGTTTCGGATTATTTTAATATATTTCGGATTACTTGTGGACCCCTACGAACTCCTAAGTGACATATTCCAGTGGACCCCTTCACATGAACGAGCAAAGGCAGGACGGCCAGCTAGAACCTACGTACAACAGCTCTGTGCCGATCCAGGATATATACTTGAAGACCTACTGGAAGCGATGGACGATAGAGAAGGGTAGCGGGAGAGAGTTAGGGAGATCTGCGCTGGTGGCGCGACATGATGATGATATATATATATATATATATATATATATATATATATATATATATATATATAATCGGTAGGAGTTTCTGAGGTGTGGAATTATTATTTATATCCTTCAATTGTTTTCCTCCTTGTGGTTGCTGCATTCACGACCTTCGACTGATGAACCCTTGGTTTTCTTCCGGTTTCTTTTGTCAAAGGGATTTTCGAAGGGTGTTGTAAGGTGTGACAAATCAAACGGTAACCCTGAGAATAAACTTGTGAAAAGTTTTTCCGTTTCAACCATCTCACAAATGACAGGTATCAAGTCCCGAGTCAATAAAGATTATCCAATTCAGTTCAGCATTTAATCCAGAAAGGTCATAGCTCCAAATTTTACCACCCCTATAATGCTTTATAATGATTAAAGTAAGCTTGATGGTTTCATTGTTAGATGGCTTATCAACCACAAACATTGTATAACACAATTTGACCTTTTTCAATCTCAGACAAATTACTCACAAATTAGGACATCAATTTAAGGAAAAGAAGGTGCTTGGAAATTTCCTAACTTTGGTATTCATGAGGAATTTTTTTTTTTTTTAGAAAATTATGACTTTTTGCTACAACTTAGGGAATTTCGATAACAATAACCATGGAAAATAATCATTTCCTATCTATGTCTAAACCATAGAAATTTGATTAAAATTTGTGGCAATAATAAAAAATGGTCAATTTTTTTTCACATCGGCTGATGAACCCCTGGTTTTCACCCGGTGTCTTTTGGTTTCTTGGTTTGGTTTCTTTGTTTAATGGCATATCAACCTTTGTATGTTATTTAATGCCAATGCTATTCTCCTAGAAGAACAGTAATGGTACTATTTAACCCTTATCTGGGAGGATAAGGGGGTTCATACCTTTCCCAAGGGTATTTGCCCGAAAGTGAACGTAATACCGCGACTGGAGTACGAACTCGCGTACTATGATTACACAGTCCATCGCTTTAACCATTACACAACGAGGACACCCCCCGGTGTCTTTTGTCAAAGGGAATTTCGAAGGGTGTTGTAAGGTGGGACAAATATATTTTTTCTGGACCGATAAAAATCTAACGGCATATGAACTTTCGTGGTTTATTTAATGCCAAAGGCATCCTTGTAGAAAAACAGTAGTGATACTATTCAAACTACTGCTGTGGGGTTGTGTGGGTTCACACCTTTCCCAAAGATATAAAAAAGAAAGTGAACATAATAGCGCGACTGGAGTTCCAACTATTTCATCATCAAACACGTTAATCGCTTCGTCACAGTTATCTTGGCGGAGAGGCTGGGTAAACACACACGCATACACACACATTCTTTTAATTTATTTATAAAGTTCCTTTTCTTCTGAATCAAAGATCTATAAGTAAGTAAAGTTGGTGACCTTAGTCGAGGGCGACCTTAAGGCTCCCTTTTCAATAGCTACAACACCGAAGTGTAGGGAAAGGCGCTACTCCTTTCCCTGGTTTGCTCTACCTTACCCTTGATACGTACTTTATAATGCTGAATGTTAAGCGATAAGATATCAAGTACAATTTTTTTTGAGTCTTTAGTATGATTCGATCTGGGAATGAATCCTGATCTCCCAAGCCATTGATGAAGACTCTACCCAATTGACCAATGGGCCATTTTGATGGTGGAACATTATAATAAACAGATCTTATTCGGTATTATCTATTACCATATTTACTGCAATGAAATGCTGCAACCAAAAATGAAATTGTACCCCGAATTATGATTGCTTGATTCTGAATTGCTATATATCTATAATTTGCTTAAAGTGTTTAATTGCTGTAGAGATTGGCGACAAATAATACCGAATGATATCTGTTCTGGTTGCATAATCCTTCAATTAAAAAAATGTCCTGATATCTTTGATTTAGAAAAAAAAAAATTTTTCTACAAGCATTATAATCGGCGTAAGTATGTGTAATTCTATATAACTATATACAGGTGTGTACGTGTGTGTGTGTGTGTGTGTGTACGTGTGTGTGTGTGTGTGTTCGTATACATAGAGTATCACACACACACACACACACACACACACACACACACACATATATATATATATAGCGTTTCTCAATATACATGTGACCCATATGACAGTTAAATAACTCTACTACTAATAATGTTGTGTTCTTTTTTGTTTCAGATTTGAAAAAAGTACACTATAACAATTATTAATCGTCGATCACAATGCCTTCGACAAGAGAGGAAAAATATTTGGAGACAAAATTCATTCAAAAATATCTCAAGATAGATGCCACCCATTAATATGATAATGTTTTATTACTGAGACAAGAAACTAAAAAAAGATTGCATGTCCTGGAAGCTGATATGATTTTAAAAAAAATTTGATTTGATGTCTGTTGTTCAAAGGACGCATTTTTTACAAGACGTGTTCCAAATGACTGCCATTCTGCTTTTCTCGGTAATAAATCATTTTAATGGATTGAATTTATTTTGAGACACAGCTGTATACAAAAACTATCGTGGTAAGATTGTTAGCAAATATCTCAATGACCAATTTGTGAGTGTAGCGAGTTTATTACTTAATATATAAACCAGATTACTTAAAATATGTATCAGTAAAACTGAATTTACGCATATATATGTAAATATAGTGGGTAGAGTGTTCGCCAATAGTCAGGGAGACCTGGGTTCAGTCCCAGGTCACGTCATACCAAAGACTTTAAAAATGGTACTTGATACCTCCATGCTTAATGCTCAGCAATATAAAGTACGTATCGAGGAGCAATCCAGGGAAATGAGTAGCGCCCTCCCCTACACCTTGGTGTAGTAGCTGTTGAAAAGGGAGCCTTCTGGGTGTCCTCAACTACGGTCGCCAACTTATATATATATATATATAGAGAGAGAGATAGAGATAGAGAGAGACAGACCAGTGAAGAGAATGGGAAAATGCAAGATATACCGAGAGGACAGCTGTATGGGTAGAGGGTTCTCAAATAGTCCCGGAGACCTGGGTTCAGTCCCAGGTTGCATCATACCAAAGACTTTAAAAATGGTACTTGATACCTCCATGCTTAACAGCAATGTAAGGTACGTATCGAGGGTAAAGTGGAGCAATCCAGGGAAAGGAGTAGGGCCCTCCCCTACACCTTGGTGTTATAGCTATTGAAAAGGGAGCCTTCTGGGTGCCCTCAACTACGGTCGCCAACTTTTATATATATATATATATATATATATATATATATATATACATATATATATAGAGAGAGATAAACTGTATCACTGATACTACATATATATATATATATATATACTTAAAGGGATGAATCCAATTTTTCTTCCTCCGGCTATGGGTAAATAGTGGGCAGAGTGGGTTCTTCAACCTTAGAATGGCAACCGGTCAAGGAGAAGGAGATCTCTGAATTCACACCTGTTAAACTCCCCTTAAAATTGATCAAACCCTGCTCGTGCAGAAGGGTTCGTATATATATATATATTGTATCGGTGTTTCTCCCTCTCTCGAGTTATCTATATCGATATTATATAAACATATACTATCGGTGATATTTTCTCTTTCTCTCTCTCTTTCTATCACAACCCATCTCCCTCTCTCAATATATATATATATATATAGAGAGAGAGAGAGACAGAGTTGCATAGATAACAACTTAATTTTCTCCTAAACCAAATGTACCAAAGTTTTATTGTCTCTCGTGGAATGTATGCACACACACACACACACACACATATATATATATATATATAATAACTTGTAGTTAAGTTGTAATGGCTGTCCTTATCTCTGTAACTTTCCGTGTGTTCTTGTGAGCATGCGTGTGTGTGTTTGTGTGAGACAGACAGACAGACAGACTTACCAATACAATATATACATATATATATATATATATATATATATATATATATATATATATACGTTATCGGAGATTCTCTCTCTCTCTCTCACCTCCCTCTTTCCTTCACTCTGTCACTATATATATATATATATATATATGTCACTATATATATATATATATATGTATATAATTTCAGTATTATCGATATATATTTTAAGTAGTCTGGTGTATGAAGTAAGGAATGAACTCACTACCCTTGCAAATTGGTCATTGAGATGTTTGCTAATAATCTTACCACGATAGTTTATATATATATATATATATAAATATATATATATATATCGTTGCGTGTTTGTGTGTTAGCCCACACGTGTCTCGACCTACCTCTACACTAGGCTTGGCAGTAATCACAGACAGATAGCTGAATAGATACGGTGAAACATTTAGAACGTCCTTGGGGTGGTGCCCGCATTTTCTTGAAAAAAGGGCATAAACAAGGGGACGAGGGCAGGGCAGGGTAGTAAGGGGACCTGAAAAACGTCAAGTAAAGACCCTGGGGGTTAGGGTAAGATATAGCCTTTAGAACAGATGGTCCCCGGCTGTATACAACTATTACAACCCTCAAGTTCTCGAGTGAAAAACAACCGCTAGCACGTACGGCCGTACAACCAGTGAGAGGTAAGTAAACAGGATATTCATAAGATATATATATATATATATAGGGTGGTGTAATCGTTTGCAATCTAAACTAGCAAATCTTTACGAGTGTGTTCGAGTCTCATTCGGT
>OY757941.1:6645671-6813171 GCA_963585895.1 Sepioteuthis lessoniana
GAGTGTCTATGAAATAGAAAAAAGTAGAGACAAGAAGGATTCGAGAGAAAGAGAAGATGGAGAAAGAGAGAGAGAGAGAGAGAGAGAGAGAGAGAGAGAGAGAGAGCAAGGGGGAGTGTCTATGAAATAGAAAAAAGTAGAGACAAAAAGGATTCGAGAGAAAGAGAAGGTGGGGAAAGAGAGAGAGAGAGAGAAAGAGAAGTGTCCCCGAAAAAGAGAAAAGCAAAACAAGAAGGATTGAATAGAAAGAGAAAGTATATATATATATATATATATATATATATATATATACGAGGATCATTAAATAACTTTCCAGACTTTTTTCGTACGGGTACTTTTATTGATAGTACACACATGAAACTCTAATCCCCTTCGAAGTAATCTTCTCCGGTTGCAATGCACTTGTTGTCCCGTTCCAACAACTTCTCGAAGGTCCCCTTGTGTGAGCGTGTCATTGATCTTCCTCATAGCCTCTTTTATCTCCCCAATTGTCTCATAATGACAGCCTCTTAGCTTAGGGAATAATCAAAAGTCACAGGGAGCAAGGTCTGGACTATAGGGACGGTGAGGAACTGTGTTGATGCCCATCTTGGTCAAATAGTCTGTGACAAGTATGGAGTTGTAGATTGGTGCATTGTCCTGGTGGAAATGCCACTGACCCGAGTGTTGGCAGCTTCCGACAGAATCTCTTCTTGAACTCCCTTAAAACCTCAATAGAGTATTCCTTGTTGACTGTCTGTCCAGTGGGAAACCAGTGCATGTAGATCATGCCAGTGCTGTCAAAAAAGGGATCATTAAAAGTTTGTGGGTGGATTTGCTCTGTCTGGCCTTCTTTGGTCTGGGAGAGTCAGCATGCTTCCACTGGGAACTCTGTCACTTGGTCTCTGGGTCATAGCAGTAGATACAGCTTTCATCGCATGGCGTTTTTTCCAAGTTTGAAACAGAATTTTATTGCATATCGTTCTTCTAAAGTGTCCCCACGTCCAGATTACATTTTTGAAATTCACCAGCTGTGACAATCAGGCTTTAGTAGGGTGTATTCCAATTGCTGCTGTAGCTGTTCATTTGAACCTGAAATCATAAAAATTGGTCAGTCATCTCATAAGATGTATATCAATAACATACTGAATTTTCAAGAGTGTACGACAATTTTAAATGCCTGTACAAAAAAGTCTGGAAACCTATTGAAGGCACCACGTATATATATATATATATATATATATATAGCGGTCATTGCAAGCCTCTTCGTATATGAATTGAGGTCTCGGCAGCCTTTGAATGGATGTATGTAAACAATAGTAATTGTGATTCATAACCGTTTAAAATTTACTTCGCAGCTAATGGCTCCTCGTGGCTGAATGGTTAGAGGATTTGGCTTGGCGTTTGAGTCAACCGGGTTTCGATCCCAGCTACGGGAAGCTACTGTCTAGCCACACTGATGAGTTCTGATAGAACGAAACAGATCTGTCTGTGGATGACTATATATTACATCAGTGTATGGTTGTCACTATCTCACCTGGTGGGTTAGCGGCAGACCAAATGCGGTATAATTTGGTGAGTGCTCAATATCTATGATAGAGCTATTATATAATATGATATAATAAGAGATATATATATATCAGTTGATATATCATGGATGCTTATCTGAGACCATTGGTTTCATGCCATTTTCAGATGTCAATTCAGTGGTCGCAGATGAGCAGCCATGCAATGAAATATATATATAAAAACTCGTATATATATATATATATATATATATATATATTGAGAGAGAGAGAGAGAGAGAGAGAGAGAGAGAGAAAGATAGAGATGGAGGTGTTTATGAAACGGAGAAAAGAGAGACTAGAAGAAGTTGGGTTAAAGAGAGGAAAATATATATATATATATAAAGAGAGAGAGAGAGATTGAGAGAGAGAGAGGTGTTTATGAAACAGAGAAAAGAGAGACTAGAAGGAGTTGGGTTAAAGAGAGGAAAAAGGTGAAAGAGAGAGAGAGAGAGAGAGAGAGAGAGTGATAGAGAGCTGGGGGAGAGAGGTGTTTATGAAACAGAGAAAAGAGAGACTAGAAGGTGTTGCGTTAAAGAGAGGAAAATAGAGAAAGAGAGAGGAAGAGAGAGAGAGAGAGAGAGAGAGAGGTGTTTATGAAACAGAGAAAAGAGCGGATAGAAGGAGTTGGGTTAAAGAGAGGAAAATAGAGAAAGAGAGAGAGAGAGAGAGAGAGAGAGAGAGAGAGGTGTTTATGAAACAGAGAAAAGAGAGACTAGAAGGAGTTGGGTTAAAGAGAGGAAAATGGAGATAGAGAGAGAGAGAAAGAGAGAGAGAGAGAGGTGTTTATGAAACAGAGAAAAGAGAGACTAGAAGGAGTTGTGGTAAAGAGAGGAAAATGGAGAGAGAGACAGAGAGAGAGAGAGAGAGAGAGGTGTTTATAAACAGAGAAAAGAGCGACTACATCTTACTAAAGCCGGATTGTCACAGATGGTGAATTTCAATAATGCAATCTGGACGTGAGGATACATTAGAAGAACTATATGCAATAAAATTCTGATTTGAACTTGGAAAAAATGCCACAGAAACGTACGGAATGCTTCAGACTTCTTTTCGACCATCTTGCATGAATCGAGGTGTCCTCGTGGTGTAGGGGTGTCCTCGTGGTGTAATTGTTAAAGCGATGAACTACAGAATCGTAGTACGCGAGTTCGTACTCCAGTCGCGCTATTACGTTCACTTTCGGGCAAATACCCTTGGGAAAGGTATGAACCCCCTTATTCTCCCTCCAGCTATGGGTAAATAGTAGGACGGACTAGGTTCTTCAGCCTTGGTGAGGCGACTAGTCTAGGAGAAGGAAAACTCTGAATTCAAACCTGTTAAACTCCGTTTAAAAATTGACCTTGTGTCATATCCTGCCCGAGCGGAGGGGTTGGTAAATAGTATCTTGCATGAATCGAGCATTAGTTTTTAATTGGCATAAGAGATTCAATGAAGGCAGCGAGTCTGTGAGGGATGATGAGAGGCGTTGGAGGAGTAAGGAAGTCAATACAACACAGTTGATTGGCCAAAGTGTTAGGGTTAGGGTAACTATGTTGAGGTTTTAAGGGAAGAGATTCTTTGGTGGCATTTCCAGCAGGACAATGCACCAGTCCACAACTCCATTCTTGTCACAAACTATTTGACCAAGATGGGCATCAAGACAGTTCTTCAGCCTCCCTAAAGTCCAGACCTTGCTCCCTGTGACTTTTGGTTATTCCCTAAGCTCAAAGGCTGTCGTTATGAGACAATTGAGATGAAAGAGGCTATGACGAAGGTCATTGACACGCTCACACAAGAGGACTTCGATGAGGCCTTTCAAAAGTTGTTGGAACGGTACAATAAGTCTGTTGCAGCCGGAGAAGATTACTTCGAAGGGGACTAGAATTTCATGTGTGTACTATCAATAAAAGTGCCCATCCGAAAAAAAGTCTGGAAACTTATTTAATGATCCTCATATGTTTGATTAAACAATATAGACATCCTTTGTCTACATATTTTTGTATTTATCCTTTTGATGTAATAGTATCCGGCGGGAAATAGTTACTTTCTGCTCGATCTTGGGCCATATACACACGTCTGATGATGGCCAAAGATCAGACAGAAAGTACTAGGGAACCAATGAAAGCTTTCTCTGTCTTATGATTGCGGTATAAAGACAGCATAAAACCAGTAGGCGCTGATCGGTACCAGTGCTATTAAATATATATAAAAACTAATATATATATATATATATATATATATATATATTTACTAATCTAATATCTACCAGCATTCACGGTTACCAGAAAAAAAAAAAGAAAAAAAAACCCTGCCAGGAGCAAGAGATAAAAATATCTCGAATCATCGCCCGGGGGAAAAAGAAAAAATATCACAGGACAAAAAGAAAGAAAAGGCCAACCCCGTCACACTAGTTGAAAAAAATCAAGAGATAACGAAAGCATGGAGAGCTATCGATAGGCTTTCGATCATATGGAAATCAGACATGACCGATAAAATGAAACGCAGTTTCTTCCAGGCAGTGGTCGTATCGAGACTGCTATATGGATGCACTACTTGGACGCTAACTAAACGCCTGGAGAAGAAGCTGGACGGCAATTACACAAGAATGTTGCGAGAAAATATTGAACAAGTCCTGGCGGCAACACCCCACAAGGTACCAACTATACGGTCACCTGTCTCCCATCACGAAAACTATCCAAGCTAGACGAACTAGACATGCAGGACACTGCAGGAGAAGCAAGGACGAGCTCATAAGTGACATACTCCTAGGGACCCCCACACATGGCCAATCAAAAGCAGGATGACCAGCTCGAACATACATACAGCAGCTGAGTGAGGATACGGAATGTAGCCCTGAAGACCTGCCGATGTCTTTTTCGGTTAATGAGACGCTGCTTCTTAGGTAGGTGAATTTGTGTACTAGTTTCAGAGGGGCTCCGTCTAGTGTGGAGATGTCGCCTGTTTGATTATAGAACATATAGTTTTCTTCTAATTGCATTATATATATATATATATATATATGTATATATGTATATAATGCAATTAGAAGAAAACTCAAACCTGGTTAAATTATCATTATAAATCTATTTCAGTGAAAAATATCATTATAATCTTCTTTTCATAAGAGTCATCTGAGGAGACGAAGAATATAATGATATTCTTCGCCCAAATAAATTGATTATGAGAATTTAATCAGGTTTGAGTTTTCTTCTAATTGCATTGTATTCACTTTATGTATG
Organism: Sepioteuthis lessoniana; assembly: GCA_963585895.1. Lineage (NCBI taxonomy): Eukaryota > Metazoa > Mollusca > Cephalopoda > Myopsida > Loliginidae > Sepioteuthis > Sepioteuthis lessoniana. The sequence continues at coordinate 6,650,437 of OY757941.1, forward strand.
TGCTTTATTATATAAACCTGGATAGGGAATATATAACAATAGCCATACATCGAGCACTCCCATAGATTTATATGAAATACCTCATATATTCTCCACGCGAATAATCCTCACCCATTGTCTTCGGACGCTGACTGGATATTACTGATGTATAAAGTAAAGTTGGCAACTGTATGTACCATTTCACAATTAACGGTATGTGCGAAATGGACATGTAATGTTCATTACTACAGAACATATAAAGAACAGGAATCTCAAAAACACGTAACTACTTCTTGTTCAGGCACGAAACCTTTTTATTAGCTTTGAGTCAAAGGTTTCGACGTAAGGAGGAGAGACACAATCTTCTATGCTGTCTTATTCATTTGGCCCCCAACTCGAGCGGCCCCCCATAGGGCGCAAGTTCGCCTCGCGCCTGCGAGCTCCAAAATTGATCCTTCTTGTTTGGCGTCTAGGTCCCGACTCTTATTTTCTTCAAATTATCACACAAACTTCCGCGTGCTTCCGGTGCGTGACGTCACCCGCACCTTGTCACCCAGTATCGTCTCGGACTGTTATGACATCTGAGTGACACCTCCATCTGCTCGCGCGCACCCGCGTTAACACCTGCTTCAATTTTACACCCAACCAACCCATGTGCTGAGCCGAAAGGTTCTCAGCCTAGCTAAACTCAAAGGCATGAACCGAAATCCCTCGGCTATTTCATAACACGTAGTCAAGGGTGATCAGAAGGCTCCCTTTTCAATAGCTACTACACCGAGGTGTAAGGGGGAGCGCTACTCTTTTTCGTGGATTGCTCCACTTTACTCTCGATACGTACCTTATATTACCGAGTGTTAAGCAAGGAAGCATCAAGTACTATTTTTAAAGTCTTTGGTATGACACGACCTGGGATTGAACCAAGGTCTCCCAGACCATTGGCGAACACTCTACCCATTAAGCCAAACAATTCGGAAATTCCGAATGTGTTTTTGTTTAGGTCGTGGAGGTGATGAACCACACTAAGCTGCGAAGTTTTCCTGATATTCTCTCAGTGCTATTCGGCGAATTTGCCACTATGACTTGGAGCACGGTTTTAAAATCCACACTTGATATTTTCTGATCGCCAAAATTGTAACATACCCATGATACACAGATGTGTGAAATGGACATAGGGAATCTAAAAACACAAAACTTTACGAAATTGGTTCAGGTACGAAACTTTTTATTACCTTTGAGTTAAAGGTTATTCGACATGAGGAGAGAGAGACACAATCTTTCTATGCTGACTGCTTTTACATCGTCAGCTCTCAACCTAACCAACGCGTGGCGCCCGTAGCGCACAAAGTCGTCTGGCCTCGCCCAGCTCTGAAAGTCAACCTTCTTCTTCCGAGGCGGGAACTCAATTAACTGACTTTTCTCAAATCCCCCAAATCCTCCGCGCACGCTTCCGGTGCATGACGTCATAACCCCCCCCCGGTCATATTTTCTATCTGGGATTTTTATTTTGACATCTCTAAATGACATCCTCCTCGCACGCGCGTGAACACCTGTGCTTATGATGCACCTAACTAACCCCTGCGCTAAGCGAAAGGTTCTCTGCCTAACTAAGCCGAAAGGCAAGATATATAAAACGAAATCCCACGGCCATTTTATTACAAAATCAGGCAACCGAAGCAAAATTTCTTCAACCACCTAGTCATTCGTACTGTAATCAACTTTCCCTTCACCTTTCGTACAACAAATGTGTCTGATTGGTTCTGCGGCGTTATAGCTCAATTCGAACTCGGAAAACATAAGTTTCCGTATGAGTCTGCGTTGCACGTTCTTTGGTGCGGAATGAAGAAATACACAACGTGTCTGCGCACCAAGTACCTAGATACTATTTAAGCGCAGTGGGTACCATCTTATAGCATGATCTGCTTTGGTCACGTGATTTAAGCGCTGGAAACTAGCACCTAGCTAAATATTGCACAACTTTTGACTCACCCGTGTAATTGTCAGTTTTTCGACGTCATAAGGGGAGCATGCGTTCATGTCTGTCGAGACTCGAGACGAATTTTGAAATGAAAATATGCACAACTGCTATAAAAGCCTTTTTCCCCCGGATTATTGCCCTTCTAAGGTTCACTAAGTTTTTTCTCCTTTTCCTTTTCCTCTCTTCCCCCCCTCTCTCTCTCACATACATACTTACTCTTTCTCCCTCTCAACACTCCACAAACAGTTTATTGTTCTCTCTAATCAGACGTTCTATCAACCGCTTTCTCTCACTCACTCTCTCTCTCTCTCTCTCTCTCTCTCTCTCTCTCTCTTTTTCAGTACACATTCCTTTCTACTAAAAATGATTATTAAATGATTCTAAATTTTGTAAAAAAACAAACAAAAAACAAACCAAACAACAACAACAACAACAAAAATAACCCAACTTGCGAAGTAAATTCTTCGATGTGTCTACTTTATTTGTTTTTTAATCTACGCATAAAATTCTATCTGAAAAAAATAAACAAACAAACAAAAAAGACAAGAATAATCAAGATTTCATAATTCTTTTCTCTGTAAATTCCTCGATATGTAAATGTTATTTAATGCCAAATACATTTTTATACAAATAATCAGTTCTATTTCAAACAATTCAGTTTAGCATGAGTACACAGTTTAATTGTCAAAAACATTTCTCTTTCAAGCTATTCAATTTAGTTGGTTGTTTAGTTGGGTTTTATGGCATATCAACCTTTGTAAGTTATTTAATGCCAAATCCATTTTTAGACAAATAATTATTTCTATTTCAAACAATTCAGTTTAGCATGGGTACACAGTTTAATTGTCAAAAACATTTCTCTTTCATACAATTCATACTTAGTTTATGCACCATTTGTAAGCATGGTAAAATTTGAATCTCTTCCACAGTCACCTTTTCTACCTAGTCATGTATTGTTTTTTTTTTTTTTTTTTTTTTGCTGCGTTTGCTTATCTCACTAGCGATGGGTGGTGATTTTTTTTATTGCAGTCTGAGTGACATCAAGTCTTTTCTGGTCTCTAGAACTCTCCAGAAGTAATTTGGTCGATCTGAACATTATTGTGGTCTGAAAGGTCTCAATTCTTGCTCTATTTTCAAACTGTTCTAGTCCTCTTCCCAATCCTTTTGGGATTGTTCCAACCATGCCAAATATAATTGGTATCACAGTCACCTGTATATTCCATAATTCTTTTAGTTTTCTGCAAGTTCAAAGAATTTTTCAATCTTTTTGCTTCCTTTTATTTTCACTCTACCGTCTGTTAGAACGGTGAGATCCATTTGACAAGATGGGGGCCAAATGAATAAGACAGCATAGAAGATTGTGTCTCTCCTCCTTACGTCGAAACCTTTAACTCAAAGTTAATAAAAAGGTTTCGTACCTGAACAAGAAGTCGTCACGTGTTTTCGAATTTCGAGATTCCTATGTTCTTTATATGTTCTATCGTTATGAACATTATATGTCTATTTCGCACATGGCCATATTCGCGTATATGGCAATGCAATATTTGTATCTTAAAATTCCCCGTGAATCTAAAGCTACTAATTTTCTTGGGTAGATTTTAGTTTGTGCATATACCATTTAGTTGTATTGTCAAATTTCAATCATAATCGTCAAATTTCAAAACCCAATTATTATATAAAATTCTTGCACCAGCCTAGGCTGTTGGCCATTTACTGGAGTCTGAGTGACTTCAAGTCTCCTAAAATCTCCATTACTCATTTTAGTATTCTGGCCGATTTTAATAATTACTGTACTGTAAATAGAGACTAGACAAGCCGTGAACCAGTTAGGGTAATGTTGAAACAGCGGTCTCTGATTATATTGATACTCCTATTTAGGAAGGGGTGAAAGATTCTAATAGGGATTTTAGAGCTATCACGAATATATCGAAGATGTCAGCTCTACTACATAATCAAGTTAGCTGAATTGATTTTTTCAATAAAAGTTTTAAAACAACTTGATTATCTACTAGAGCTGACATCTACAGGGTGGAACGATAAAATTGTCGTCCTAAAGAAAACAACACAACAGCTTTATTTTAAAACTTTTACTGAAAAAATCAATTCAACTAACTTGATTATGTAGTAGAGCTGACATCTATTCAATGTAGCCGCCTTTAGCCTCAATCACCGCCTCGATACGGATCCGGAACTGGGAGCATGCCTTTTCTACAAACGCCGGCGGGAGCTCGGCGAATACTCGGTAGATGGCGGCGAACAGGCTGGCTTTGGTGCTGTAGGAGGTCATGTTGGTGATGTTTTCGACGTATGACCAAACGAAGTAGTCCAGCGGGTTCAGGTCTGGGGAGGAGGGGCCAGTGAGAGAAGGGTACAAAGTCGTAGCAATCCTTCTGAAGCCAAGCCTGGGTCACTTTGGACTTGTGGGCCGGCGCCGAGTCCTGCTGCCACACCCAGGGTCTGCTACCGGCCACCTGATTGCACCAGGGGATCACCACACTCTTCAGCACATCCAGGTACACTTTGGTGTTGACTTTCAAGCCGACTTCGAAGATGTGAGGTGGCATGATGTGGCCCTCACTTAAAACCACACCAAAGACCATAATCGTAGCCGGAAACTTTGTTTTCATCACCCTGGGCACGTCCCTGTTATTCGTGGCAATCCAGATTTGCATTTTGAGGGTGTTGGCAATGGTCCTGTTGTCATAACTTGGATCGGTAGAGAACATGAATTGTACAGCGGCGCATCTCCGATCTCGCTCGTTGAACATTGTGTCACTTTCAGACATGATAGAAGCTCCTATCGCTCTTGGGATTTGTACACAACTGGCCAACTAGTAGATGGTCTGCAACAAAAAAAAAGAAAACCGGTTTTCATTAAACGGAAATGGAACCATGTCGTCTTTTCTAGGACGATAATTTTATCGTTCCACCCTGTACCATTCGGTTGTATGGTCAAGTTTCAGTTTCTCGCACAAATCCCAGTTGATCCCTTTCCCCTCCAAGTCGTTTTTTTTTACTGAAGTTCAAGTGACAGCAAGTCTTTCTTAGCTCTCCTGGTTTCTAATATGTATTTTAGGCAATTTCACTAGTATTATTGTCTAGTCTCATTTCTTCCTCGTATTTCAACCCCTCCGCACTGGTAGGATGTAACACAAGGTCTATTTTTAAGTGGAGTTTAACATTTAAATTCAGAGTTTTTCTTTTCCTATATCGGTTGCCTAACCATAACTGAAGAACCCAGTCTCTCCTATTACATATACATAGCTGGAGCGAGAATAATTGGATTCATACCATTTTCAAGAGTATAAGTGGTATGTGAAATCCAATCAGCCTCATCCAGGATTTGAACTCGAATCGTCGTGCCCATTTCCTACGTCAATAACCATTGCACCGCAAGTACCCCCGGTTACCTAAGTCTCTTTTTAATTTCTTAGCAGGATTGTTCCAATAACCACTGTCACCTTCATGTTCCACATTAAAAAAAACATAAAAAAAACCCTCTGGCAAGATCCAGGTATTTATCTATTCTTTCCTTTTGTTTTACTTAGTGATTCACTAGAGCTGCGAAGACTACGAACAGATCTGATCTTCTCGTTTGGATGGGCTGAGCCGTTTGTAGTTCAAAATCCCCGGGAAAGCTGTACGAGTTTTTCACACCATGAATAATTGGAGATCTTTACTGAAGTCTATTCAGCTGTTCGTGATTCTTCAAAGCATTCTAATCCAGGGGTTTTCAAACTGTGATCTGGAGGCCACAAAGTATCTGCAACATCAACGGGGAGGATTTGCAGATGCAGCAAGGGTATCTTAAAAATTGACATTATCCGATTAGAGATTTAACCAAAAATTCCTATTTCTTGTTAAAAGTACACACCTATGAAAGTCTGGTTTAAACAGAAATCATTCCCCAAATTTTGGCTTAACATGGCTTCTGACGGTCCACTGTTGTCTTAAAAGGTGATAAAAATGCTTCTAGCTTTTGTAAATATATATTTATGCGATACAGCTTTTTCAGCATTGGCCCAGTCGGTTCCAGTTACAGAATACACCGACTGCTTCTCTGCAGAGGGGTAAGACTCGACTAACGAGTGTCCTGGATATGACACTAAACAATCTGATGATGAGAAATGCTGGAGCTTTGGGAAATACGGAGTATCTCTTCATTGCCATCGCTCCCTGGTCCACTCTGGCCTGGTGTGGTAGCACCTGATAGGGTCCTATCTATGGGTCGAATAGAACCTATGCTAAATAGCGCTTATGCTAAATTGAATTGCTTGAAATAGAACTGTTTTGACATTTAAACTGTACTTACGCTAAACGGAATTGTTTGAAATAGAACTGATTTGACATTTAACTGAATAAACAAAAACTATACTTATACTAAACAGAATTGTTTGAAATAGAACTGTGTGCCTCAACTGAATAGTTTGAAATAGAAATGTTTTTGACAATCAAACTATGTACTTATGATAAACTGAGTTGTTTTAAATATAACTGTTTATTTGTATAAACATGGATTTGGCATTAAATAAGTTATAATAGTTGAAATGCCATAAAACTTAAACATACAAACTAAATTTTCTGCATTTACGAATATGATGAACAAATTCTGATGGAGACTGGAGCAAAATGAATTGCGTTGATCTTTTTCAAAAATGTCACCAAGAATTGACAATTTGTGCCAAGTGACTCAAGCACACCCCTCTCACGAAATGTCATTACTGTGTGCCAATATGGGGTGTGATTTTTATTAAATATTTTTAATAGATTTCCTTTTTATTTATATGGAGGTCCATGAAATTTCATTTTTATTTATATTGAGGTTCACGAAATTTCATTTTTATCTATGGGGGTCCACGAAATTTCATTTTCATTTATATGGAGGTCCACGAAGTTTCAATTTTATTTATATTGAGGTCCACGAAATTTCATTTTTATTTATATTGAGGTCCACGAAATTTCATTTTTATTTATATTGAGGTCCACGAAATTTCATTCTTACTTATATGGAGGTCCACGAAATTTCATTCTTACTTATATGGAGGTCCACGAAGTTTCAATTTTATTTATATTGAGATCCACGAGATTTCATTTTTTTTAATATGGTGATTCTCGATATTTCATTTTTATTTGTAAGGAGGCCTACAAGATTTGATTGTTATATATATGGTGGCCCTCAAGAATTCATTTTTATTTATTATTTATATATAGGTTCAAACGATTTCATTTTATTTATATGATGGCGCTGGGAGATTTTATTTCTTTATATGGGGTTCCATGTGATTTGATTTTTATTTATGTAGGACTAATGATATCTCCTTTTCATTTATATTGGGGTCTACAAGATTTCATTCTTATTTATATGACCATCCACAATATAAATTCTGGAATAAAAAGTGTTTCCAGCTTCAAAATGTTTGAAAACCACTGATCTAACCGATTTTAGCGGTTCCTTAATCCGGGAATAAAAAACAAAAACACTTATATCGCAGACTGATGTTGTTGAAACCCTGAGGAATGGAAATTATATTCACATCAAGAAGAATGATTCAGACTGGGACTATAGACGACACCAACTGCATCTCTGCAGAGGGGTAAGACCCCCCCCACTAACGAGTGTCCTGAATATGACACTAAACAATCTCATGGTGAGGTTCCAGCAGTGCTGGAGATTTGCAGAATGCGGAGTACCCCTTCATTGCCATTGCTCCCAGGTCAACACTGACCCGGAGTGGTAGCACCTGGTTGGGTCCTTTCTATGGGTCAAATAGAACAAACTGGGCAAACAAATGACTAATGTCAAATTGTGACTGTTATATAGCAATACTTGGAACCATTTAACTATGTGTAAAAAAGAACTCAGGCTCGTTTAAGAATGATATCTACAAAATGTGTTTACAAATGAAATATATATTTAATATATATGTATAAACAGGACTTGGCTTTACATAACCTACAATGGTTGATATGCCATAAAACCCAACCAAACCAAATCACACCCCCACACACATATGTAAATATAAAGAATTTGGCATCAGATAATCAACTAGGGTTGATATGTCATAAAACCAAACCAAATCAAACCAAATCTTATATATTTAATATATGTGTATAAAGAGAATTTAGCATTAAATAACCTACAATGGTTGATATGCCATAAAACCCAACCAAATCAAATCATATATATTTAATATATATGTATAAAGAGAATTTGGTATTAAATAACCTACAATGGTTGATATGCCATAAAGCCCAACCAAATCAAATCATATATATTTAATATATATGTATAAAGAGGATTTGGCATTAAATAACCTACAATGGTTGATATGCCATAAAAATCGACCAAATCAAATCATATATATTTAATATATATGTATAAAGAGAATTTGGTATTAAATAACCTACAATGGTTGGTATGCCATAAAACCCGACCAAATCAAATCATATATATTTAATATATATGTATAAAGAGGATTTGGCATTGAATAACCTACAATGGTTGATATGCCATAAAACCCGACCAAATCAAATCATATATATTTAATATATATGTATAAAGAGAATTTGGTATTAAATAAGCTACAATGGTTGATATGCCATAAAACCCGACCAAATCAAATCATATATATTTAATATATATGTATAAAGAGGATTTGGCATTAAATAACCTACAATGGTTGATATGCCATAAAACCCAACCAAACCAAATCCTATATATTTGATATATATGTATAAGGAGGATTTGGCGTTAAATAACCTACAATGGTTGATATGCCATAAAACCAAACCAAACCAAACCAAATCATATATATTTAATATATATGTATAAAGAGGATTTGGTATTAAATAACCTACAAGGATTGATATGCCATAAAACCAAACCAAGCCAAGAACTGAGATTTAATAGTTTTAGTGTGTTGCTTGAGAAAGATATTAAAGATAGTTGTATATTGGTTTGCACAGAAAACGGATATATCGCTTCGGTCATTCTTGTTAAACCGGAAGTACAGTTTCGCCCATAGTTCTGGGCAACGGAAGTATCGTTTGATCCATATTTGACCTATTTTAATAAAAAGGCGGAAATAGTTATTCCATAATCTCGGACACAACAGGAAACCGATGTTGTCGTTAATTATTCATCCAACGTCCCTCAAGGCCGAATTTGACACAAGGTCATTTTATAGTGGAGGCGCAATACGCGAATTGCAACTTATGCATGGCGGTTGCAAAAAATGCTTGATCTTGTCGGCATTGTTCATTTAAGGGGTGCCTCAAGGGCTAAGCGGTGAACTCAGATCTGCCAAACGGCTATTGTATGGGAGGAAGGCCCCTTAGGACCAGGTAGTTAGTACATTAAAACCCACCAAGCGCGATGCCAGGTAGACACATTGCAGGACACATAGCGTAACGGTTATAGGCGTTGGTTTCTAAGGCGAAAATCATCGGGAGATTCCAGGTTCAATCTTGACTGCAGGCGAGTAACAATACAAATAAAAATAAAGGACGTAGTTCGAAGTTCCGTGAAGGCTTCCAAGTTCGACAAACACCCGAAGAAAGCCGGAGTACATATCAGCCAAAACGTTGTGGAAATAACAATAAATAACCTATAATGGTTAAAATGCCATAAAACTCAAACAAAATTTACGAATATGATGACTAAATACTGATGGAGACATGAGCTAAGTGAAATGCGTTGATCTTTTTCAAAAATGTCACCAAGAATTGACAATTTGTGCCAAGTGACTCAAGCACAACCCTCTCATTAAATGTTATTACTGTGTGCCAATAGGGGATGTGATTTTTATTAAATATTTTTAATAGTTTTGATTTTTAGCTATATGGGGGTCCTCGAAATTTCCTTTTTATTTACTCTGTGGTCTACGAGATTTCATTGTTTTTATATGGTGATCCTCAAGATTTCATTTTTATTTGTATGGAGGTCCACGAGATTTAATTGTTACATATATGGTCGCCCTCAAGAATTCATTTTTATTTATTATATATATAGATGTCCACGAGATTTCATTGTTTTTTATATGGCGATCCCCGAGATTTCATTTTTTTTATATGGAGGTCCACGAGATTGTTATTTATATGGTGGCCCTCAAGATTTCATTTTTATTTATTATTTATATTGAGGTCAACGAGATTACCTATTTCATATCACTCCGTGATATGCTAAAGGAATTTTTTTTTTAGAGAAAATTAACGTTTCATTCATATTTCATTTCTGTCCTGGCAAATACAACTTCAGTGTTGATTTTTTTTCAACACAGCTCATATTTTGAAACAAATTGATGTTTCATTCTTTGATCATTTCTGTCCTGGCAAATACAGCTTCAGTGTTGATTCTTTTTCAACACAGCTCATATTTTGAAACAAATAAACGTTTTATTCATTGTTCATTTCAGTCCTGGCAAATACAGTTTCAGTGTTGATTCTTTTTCAACAGAGCTCATATCTTGAAGCAAATTAATGTTTCATTCATTGTTCATTTCTGTCCTGGCAAATACAGCTTCAGTGTTGATTCTTTTTCAACAGAGCTCATATCTTGAAGCAAATTAATGTTTCATTCATTGTTCATTTCTGTCCTGGCAAATACAGCTTCAGTGTTGATTCTTTTTCAACATAGCTCATATCTTGAAGCAAATTAATGTTTCATTCATTGTTCATTTCTGTCCGGTCAAATACAGTTTCAGCGTTGATTCTTTTTCAACACAGCTCATATTTTGAAACAAATTAACGTTTTATTCATTGTTCATTTCTGTCCTGGCAAATACAGTTTCAGTGTTGATTCTTTTTCAACACAGCTCATATCTTGAAACAAATTAATGTTTCATTCTTTGATCATTTCTGTCCTGGCAAATACAGCTTCAGTGTTGATTCTTTTTCAACACAGCTCATATTTTGAAACAAATTAACGTTTCATTCATTGTTCATTTCTGTCCTGGCAAATACAACTTCAGTGTTGATTCTTTTTCAACACATCTGATATCTTGACGCAAATTAATGTTTCATTCATTGTTCATTTCTGTCCTGGCAAATACAGCCTCAGTGTTGATTCTTTTTCAACACAGCTCATATTTTGAAACAAATTAACGTTTTATTCATTGTTCATTTCTTTCTCGGTAAATACAGCCTCAGTCTCGATACTTTTGAATACATATCATATATGAAGTAGTATTTTTTTCGAGTGGATGAGAGAGAGAGAGAGGGAGAGAGAGAGAGAGAGAGAGAAAGAGAGATAATGAGTGAGAGAGAAAGAGAGAGAGGTAAATATTCAAGGACGAACAGCTGTATGCACATGCGCATGCGCATGCGTGTAAAACCTCGATCGCCATTAGAGCCGAGGCAGACTGACAAAGGCGGTATTCAGTCATATGCACTTCTGGACGTGGGGGACATCACCACGCGAGCATTTACACACGCTACCGGAAACGTATGCTATAAAGTAGTGAGAGTTCTGTAAAAAAAAAACAAAAAAACTAACCCCCCACTAAAAAAAAAAACCCAACAAAACCCCAAAAAACAATAAATAAATAAACAAAATAAATACGTTTAAAAATAATGAAAATAAAAAGCAAACAAACAAACAAGACAACAAAAACCTCAGTTTCTATCTCCCCAAACACCCAGCCTCCATTACTAGGCGCGAGCATGAAAACGAAAACAAGTCATTTGACGAATGGCTCAGAAATAGGAACATATACGCGTAAAATGTACTCTTGCAAGATCTAATGTTCATTCAGATGAAGGAAGGAAAGAAAGAAAGAAACAATGAAAGAAAAGAAAAAAGAAAAGAAAAAAGAAAAGAAAAGAAAGACAAAGATAAAAAAAGAAAGAAAATCTGTGGACACACGTCTGAAAAACAGGGGTAAAACAAAGTAAGAAATATATATATATATATATATATATATATATATATATATATATGAAGTTGTAGAAAAAGAATTGTCCACATGAGAAGCTAATAAAGAGCTGTCAGTATTTAGAAGAAGAAGAAGAAGAAGAAGAAGAAGAAGAAGAAGAAGAAGAAGAAGAAGAAGAAGAAGAATTTTCAGTTTATTGAAGAAAAGATTGAATTCTTTCACCTTTGTAAAGCAAATTGTCTAGAAGGAACATTGTAAATTCAAACCCGGTGTATTCTGTTAAAAAATGACCTCGTGTCTCATCTTGCTCGTTGTGGAGTACTCCTACATTTCCAACATTCCCAGGTCCACTCCGGCTCGGAGTGGCAGCACCTGATAGTGTCCTATCTATGGGTCAAATAGAACTGCTTGACATTAAAAGTGAGTGCAAACAAATGACTTTTGCTAAATTGAATTGCAAGAAATAGAACCAGGGTTCAATCTCAGGTCGAGTCATACCAAAGACTTTAGAATGGTTCTTGATGCTGCCTTGCTTAAAACACAGCATTATAAGGTTAGGATCAAGGGTAAAGTGGAGCAATCCAAGGAAAGGAGTAGCACCCTCTCCTACACCTCGACTACGGTCGCCAACTTTACTTATTTATAGTTCAAATAGAACTGTTTGACATTTAAACTATGTGCAAGCAAATGACTTATGAAAAATTTAATTGTTAGAAATAGAAGTGTTTGACCATTTACCAAATGACTTTCTAATGGAATTGTTAGTGATACATACCAGTTCTTGGAACCATTTGCCTGTGAGCTAAAAAACGAGCACAGGCTTATATAAAAATGTTTACAAAATGTGTTAACAAATGATGTATACTTAATATAGATGATAAACAAGATTTGGCTTTAAATAAACACAGAATGGTTGATATGCTATAAAACCCAAATCTAACCCAACCCAACCCAAACTAAACCCAACCAAACCAAACCAAACCAACCCAAACCAAACCATATCAAACTAAACCAAACCAACCGGAACCAAACCAAACCAAACCAAATCAAACCAAACTAAGTACTGGATAGGCTCATCACTATTTAACTTACTGGAATCAGGATTTTGAGCATTCATAAAAGAATTCGACTACATTTGTACACGCTACTGGCTCATTGGCCTTGTGTGTTCGCCAATGATCCGGGAGACTTGGGTTCAATCCCAGGTCGCGTCATACCAAAGACCTAAAAATGATACTTGGTATTTCCTTACTTAACACTAAGCAATTTAAGGTACGTATCAAGGGTGAGGTGGAGCAATCCAGGGAAAGGAGTAGTGTCCTCCCCTAAACCTCGGTGTAGTAGCTATTGAAAAGGGAGCCTTCTGGTCGCCCTCGACTACAGTCGCCAACTTTACTTACTACTGCGCAAAGAATTCAATTAAAGTTGTGTTATATAATTAATCATTTTTCGTTAATCATATTCTATCATTTAATTTGGTAAGGCTTTGAACTACTCGGTGTCTCTTGGTTCAGGTGTTGTAATCAGACGGTATACTCACACGCCTGCGCGGAAAGGATATGACAATCATCATCTGTCATAATTCACTCCTCGACAAGAAAACTGGCTGGAGGGCCATTGGAGTGAATTGAGTGGGAGGATGACGTTACAACAGGAAAAGATGGCCAGAGAATTTTAGGATTTTGAAAGACGAGCGTTGAGGTTCGACCGTCGAAGCGGGCGGTCGAGTTTTTCGGATCTGATCAGATCAGATCAGTTTGGGTCTAGATCGGCAGAGATGAGTTGTAATCTTAGACACTACAAGATACGCCATGTGTGGTGATGGTGGGGGGTTAGCATATTATGGTTAGCATAGGCTTTTATGAATTGTATCTCTCTCCTTGTATCGCCAAAAGCTGAAGGCAGAAAGTAATAAACTCGTTCGTATCAGAAACGATAGAGTCCGCCTGTATTATTATTATTATAACTAGCTCATTGGCCCAGTGGGTAGAGTGTTCGCCAATGATCCGGGAGACCTGGGTTCAGTCCCAGGTCGCATCATACCAAAGATTTTTAAAATGGTACTTGGTACCTCCTTGCTTAACACTCAGCAATATAAGGTACGTATCAAGGGTAAAGTGGAGCAATCCAAGGAAAGGAGTAGCGCCCTCCTCTACACCACGGTGTAGTAGCTATTGAAAAGGGAGCCTTCTGGTCGCCCTTGACTACGGTCGCCAACTTACTTTACTATTATTGGTTTTGAGATCATCATGTTTATACAACACGGCCCTACGCTAAAAATTCGATTATAGTCGCACACGGCATTAATCTGTTTTGAACAATTACATCCGTCAATAGATATAAGGCTTAGTATTATAATTGGATAAAAAGAAAATCAAGCAAAATGGATGACGTCATTGATATTTGATGACGTTTTCTTGACGTAATTGGACGGAACTGTTTTTTTAACCTTTTTTATCCTGACTTACAGAAGATCACGTTCTGAATTATGGGAAGAAGTTTCCAGAAACAGCTTGAATAAACAAAATGTCGATGATGTTGATAACAGGCATGCATTGAAAATAATCTTGAAGTCAAATACACTTAAAAATTTTAATTTTGGCGATTCCTTTTTTTCTTTCAGTTGAAGATAATTACTGTGAGGAAAGTCTATGCATTTGCCCAGTCGGCTGGCGCTGTAGAATACACCGACAGCTTCTCTGCAGAGGGGTAAGAACCCCCAAACGAGTGTCCTGGATATGACACTAAATAATCTGATGGTGAGGTTCCAGTAGTGCTGGAGCTTTGGGGAATGCGGAGTACCCCTTCATTACCATCGCTCCCAGGTCCACTATGGCCCGGAGTGGTAGCACCTGATAGGGCCCTATCTATGGGTTAAATAGAACTAACGGCATTCTTATACTAAACTGAATTGTTTGAGTAAACTGAATAGCTTGAATTAGAAATGTTTTTGACAATTAAACCATACATACATTTAAACTGCGTGCTTATGCTTAACTGAATTATTTGAAATAGAACTGTTTTTCGACATCAAAATTGTATTTACACTTAACTGAATTGTTACATATAACTTCTTGAATAGTTTGAAATAAATGTTTTTGACAATTAAACCTTACTTATATTTAAACTGCGTGCTTATGATTAACTAAATTATTTGAAATAGAACTGTTTTTCGACATTAGAACTGTATTTACACTTAACTGAATTGTTACATATAACTTCTTGAATTGCTAGAAATAGATGTTTTTGACAATTAAACTGTGTACTTATGCTAAACTGAATTGTTTTAAATAGAACAGATTATTTATATAAGTATGGATTTAGCGTTAAATAACCTACAAGGGTTGATATACCATAAGTCTATGCATCTGAAAAAATAAATAAGTACTGTATATAGTTGTGTAATGAACGACCTCTTAAAACCAAGTTCGGTTTTTTTGCTTAATGGCATATCAAACTTTGATGGTTATCATATTTACCAACCCCTCCGCTCGGGCAGAATATGACACAAGGTCAATTTTTAAGCAGAGTTTAACAGGTTTGACTTCAGAGTTTTCCTTCTCCTAGACAATTTGCCTTACCAAGGCTGAACCCCCGTCTCTCCTACTATTTACCCATAGCTGGAGGGAGAATAATTGGATTCATACCTTTCCCAAGGGTATTAGTGCTATGTGAAATGCAACAAGTCTCGTCCAGGATTTGAACTCGTGTCGCCGTGTCCATTTCCTACGACGATAACCATTACACCACGGGCACCTCCACAAACAACAACAACAAAAACAAACTTTGAGGCTTATTTAATGACAAAGCCACTCGTGTTGAGGAACATAGCTGGGAGTGAAGGCAAGAGGATTCACAGTTTTTCCAAGATTGTTACTTAAATAGAACATATCTTACTACTACGTAGTTGTCCCGTTCGTTAACCCTAACACCACAAAGACTCATCCTTTAAAAGATCAATTTAGATAAAGATCAAAAGATCTATTTACGAAATGAACAAAGAATGCCTCTAACAAATGCAGGAGGAAATTTGCTGAGATTTCTAATTCTTTTTTATCTTGTTCAGTAGCAATCGATATCTGATTTTATGTCTGGGTTAAAATTTGTGTTTTATCAGGAATTTCAAAGGACGGTTTTACGACCTGTTTAGATGTAACTTACGTATTCGTGTATTAAACGACTTTTTAAGACCTATTTTTCTCCTAAAAAAATTGCCCTCCCGATTGGGGCTGTAGAATACACAGACTGCTTCTCTGCAGAGGGGTAAGACCCCCCCCTCCCAAACGAGTGTCCTAGATATGACACTAAACAATCTGATGATGAGTTTCCAGTAATGCTGGAGGTTTGGGGAATGTGGAGTGTCCCTTCATTGCCATTGCTCCCAGGTCCACCCTGGCCCGGAATGGTAGCACCTGATAGGGCCCTATCTATAGGTTGAATAGAAGTACCTGAATACTTATGCTAAATTGAATTGTTTGAAATAGAACTGTTTGACTAAACTGTGCAGCTTGAAATAGAAATTTTTTTAACAATCAAACTGTACTTGCATTTAAACTGCATGCTTATGCTAAATTGTTTGAAATGGAACTGTTTTGATATTAAAACTGTACTTAACCTAAACTGAATTGTTTAATATAGAACAGTTTTGACATTTAACTGTGTGTAAAGAAAATCTGTACTTTTATTAAACTGAATTAGCTGAATTAGAACTGTTTGAATAAACTGAATAGTTTGAAATAGAAATGTTTTTGACAATTAAACTGTGTATTCATGCTAAACTGAATTGTTTGAAATTGAACTATTTGCATAAAAGTGAATTTGGCGTTAAATATCCAACAAAGGTTGATATGCCATAAAATCGAACCAACCAACCAGTCCTAAAAAAAGGGATCATTCATCACATGTTTTTTAAGGCTTAAAGGTTGAAGCTTACCTCGTTTCTTGGGTTAAATTTGCCGTAACTGCAAAATGTCCCCCGCCTCCATTGCCTATGCCTAAACGAAGGCAATTAGTTTAAATAACAAAGTTCTTATTTCATTGTTCACAACTTATAACACCTGAGAATATGATATGTGGTTAATGATTTGATTTTAAATCAACTACCGAACAATTTAATGGAGCCCAGTCGACTAGGGCTGTAGACTTCACCGACTGCATCTCTGCAGAGAGGTAAGAGTGTCCTGGTATATGACTTTAAACCATCTGATAATGAGGCTTCAGTAATGCTGGAGCATTGGGAAATGCATAGTAGTCCTTCATTTCCATCGCTCCCAGGTCCATTCAGGTGGGGAGTGTTAGCACCAGTTAGGGTCCTATCAATGGGTCAAATAGAACTGTTTGACATTTAAACTCAGTGCAAACAAATTACTTATTCTGAGCTGAATTGCTTCAAATAGAACTGTTTGATCATTTGACTGTGTATAAACAAATAACTGATGTTTAATTGAATAGTTGGAAACATTTAACTTTGTTGACTTGAAAACATTTAGTTTTGTGGACTTATGCTAGATTGAATTGTTAGAAATAGAACTGTTTGATCATTTAACTCTATGTGTCCATAAAATGTGTTTACAAATCATATATTTAGAATATATTTAAAAACCGGATTTAGTTTTAAATAATCAACAATGGTTGATATACCATAAAACCAAGACAAATACTTGCCCAGTCGGCTGGGGCTGTAGAATACACCGACTGCACCTCTGCAGAGGGGTAAGACCCCCCCACTAACGAGTGTTCCTGATATGACACTAAACAATCTAATGGTGAGGTTCCAGCAGTGCTGGAGCTTTGGGGAATGCGGAGTACCCCTTCATTGCCATCGCTCCCAGGTCCACTCTGGCCCGGAGTGGTAGCACCTGATAGGGCCCTATCTATGGCTTAAATAGAACTAACAGCATACTTATGCTAAAAGGAATTGTTTGAGTAAACTGAATAGCTTGAAATAGAAATGTTTTTGACATTAAACCGTACTTACACTTAAACTGCGTGCTTATGCTTAACTGAATTTTTTGAAATGGAACTGTTTTTCGACATTAAAACTGTATTTACACTTAACTGAATTGTTACATATAACTGCTTGAATAGTTTGAAATGGAAATGTTTTTGACAATTAAACTCTGTACTTATACTAAACTGAATTGTTTTAAATAGAACAGATTTTTTACATAAAAATGGATTTGGCGTTAAATAACTTACAAAGGTTGATATGCCATAAAACCCAACAAACCAAACTAAACCAAACCAAGACAAATACGAGAATTTAATGGTACCAATAATTATCTGGTATTGTTGTAGGCTAGTTTTTTTTTTATGTATAGACTATACTAAAAGTCTCTCCTCTCAGTCGAACTGATTGGGTAAATAAAATCGTAAAATGCTCTACAGAGTACCCTTTTCGCCGATAGATTGGGTGTGAATAGTATCAGCGATCAGTTGACCTTTGTTTAGAACGTTTGGGACGATATCGTATGATTTTGTTTATATAAAAAGTAAATAATGCCTACTCACCTCCAGGAGTACTTATTTACATACGTAATTATTATATCATCAATGCTATTGTGTATCAGAAGTGGAGTTTTTGTATTGTTGGAATATCCTAGTAAACACGGTAAGCTACATTAAGGTCTTGACTATATTGTTTATTTACAGTATTGCATTGATTTAGATTGTTTTGCAGTAGTTTTGAAAGTATAAAAAAGTGTTTTTGAAGTTTTCTCTTTATATCATTGGATGTTCAAGGAATTTTAATTGTAAGGGGTGCTCATTAAACTCATTATCTGATAAAAAAATCTTTTTGCAGTAAAAATTATGAGTCATTAATAACATGGATTTGTTTATTATTCGAAAATATACGGTAGATAAATAAAAAAAAAAAAAAAAGTGCCCGTGGCTCAATGGTTATCGTCGTTGGAAATGGACACGGCGACACGAGTTCAAATCCTGGACGAGACTGATTGCATTTCACATAGCACTAATTACCTTGGGAAAGGTATGAATCCAGTTATTCTCCCTCCAGCTATGGGTAAATATTAGGGTAGACTAGGTTCTTCTGCCCTGGTGAGGCAACTAGTCGAGGAGAAGGAAAACTCTGAATTCAAACCTGTTAAACTCTGCTTAAAAAATGAACTTGTATCATATCCTGCCCGAGCGGAGGGGATGGGTAAATATGGATAAATAAAAAAGAAAAACGGATAAAAAAAAGGAAAAAAAAATTACCTTTTTTAAACTCACATATTAATATGATGATGCCTACACGTCTAGATTACTGTCTAGACATACGCATAGCAGAACAAATTATATAATAAAGTAATAATGTCTATACGTCTTGATTACTGATTAGACGTGTGCATAGTAGGAGAACATAATGTGAGGATATCTAGACGTGTAGATTACTGTCTAGACTTGTGCACAGCAGAACAACTTATACAATAAAGGGATGATGTCTACACGTCTAGATTACTGTCTAGACATATGCATAGCAGAACAAATTATATAATAAAGTATTAATGTTTATACGTCTTGATTACTGTCTAGATGTGTGCATAGCAGAAGAACTTATATAATAATGGGAGGATATCTAGACGTGTAGATTACTGTCTAGACGTGTGCACAGCAGAGCAACTTATACAATAAAGGGATGATGACTAAACGTCTAGATTACTGTGTAGACGTGTGCAGAGCAGAACAATTTGTATAATAAAGGGATGATGTCTACACGTCTGTATTACAGTCTAGACGTATGCACCGCAGAATAATTTATATAATAAAGTGATGATGTCTTGACGTCTAGATTACAGTCTAGATGTGTGTACAGCAGAGAAACTTATATAATAAAGGGATGATGTCTACATGTCTAGATTACTGTGTAGTCGTGTGCATAGCAGAACAATTTGTATAAAAAATGATGATGTGTAGACGTGTAGATAATTGTGTAGACGTTTGGACAGCAAAAAAAAACTTCTATAATAAAGTGATGATGTCTTGACGTCTAGATAACTGTCTAGACGTGTGCACAGCGGAACAACTTATATATTAAAATGATAATGACTAGACATCTAGAGTGGGGTGTCCTCGTGGTGTAATGGTTAAAGCGATGGACTGCGGAATCATAGTACGCGAGTTCGTACTCCAGTCGCGCTATTACGTTCACTTTCGGGCAAATACCCTTGGGAAAGGTATGAACCCCCTTATCCTCCCAGCTATGGGTTAAATAGTAACACTACTGTTCTTCTCGGAGAATGGCTTTGGCATTAGATAACTTAAAAAGAGTTGATATACCATTAAACAAAGAAACCAAACCAAACCTAGACATCTAGAATATTGTCTAGACGTGGGCACAGCAAAACAACTTCTATAATAAAAGGATGATATCTAGACATCTAGATTACCGTCTAGACTTGAGCACTGCAATTGAACTTACTCCCAGGATCACGGTAATTGCTTGGTTTTGAAATTTAGAATATCTCGGTTTTCTGTGAATCAATTTTTATGAAATTTTCCCAGATGCGCTAACGCAATATGGCCACACATTTGTTAAGTTTTCATTATTATATCCAATGCTCTTTTTGAAAAATTTGTGTTTTGGGTGAACCAAACTCGTAGCTTTTAAATAAAAACATCTCATGTTGTCATTTCTTTGAATATAGGAAGAATAACGACACATATTCAGTATACATTGTGTATATACGAGGGGCATACGATAAGTTTCCAGACTTTTTTTGTACTGGCATTTAAAATTGTCGTCGACTCTTCAAAATTTAGTATCTTATTGCTATACATCTTATAAGATGACAGACCAATTTTTATGATTTCAGCTTCAAATCAACAGCTACAGCAGCAACTGGAATACACCCTACTAAAGCCTGATTGTCACTGATGGTGAATTTCAAAAATGCAATCTGGACGTGAGGACACTTTAGAAGAACGATATGCAATAAAATTCTGTTTTAAACTTGGAAAAATGCCACAGAAACGTATGGAATGCTTCAGACTGCTTTCCGACCATCTTGCATGAATCAAGCATCGGTATTAGAGTGGCATAAGAGATTCAAGGAAGACAGGGAGTCTGTGGGGTATGGTGAGAGGTATGGGAGGAGTAAGGAAGTCAATAGACCACAGTTGATTGGCCAAAGGGTTAGCGTTACTATGTTGAGGTTTTAAGGGAGTTCAGCAAGAGATTCCTTGGGAAGAGGCCAGCACTCTTCAAATCGGGTCAGTGGCATTTTCAACAGGACAATGCACCAGTCCATAACTCCATCCTTGTCACAGGATGGGCATCAAGACAGTTCGTCACGCTCCCTATAGTCCAGACCTTGCTCCCTGTGACTTTTGGTTATTCCCTAAGCTCAAGGAAAAACTTAGAGGCTGTCGTTATGAGACAATTGAGGAGATGAAAGTATTTGTGAGTGTGAATATGCCTGTGTGTATAAATATGTATGCGAATGTATATATATATATATATGTGTGTGTGCTCGTGTATGTGAATGTATTTGTATATACATATGTGTGTGCGTATATATATATATATATATATACACATATATATATGTGTATACATGAATATATATACATGCGTATGTGTGTGTAAGTATGTGAGTGAGTGACTGTGAGCATAAATATATGTGTGTGTGTGAGTGTGGATGTGTTTGTGTCACTATATATTGTCACGTGATATCCCACTGAGACGATGGAAGTGGGGTGACTGCTCTTTGAATTAACAGTAACCTGACTTGGGTGACATCTAGTAGCCCTAACAAAATCGCCTGACCAGTGGGGAGGAGGAAGGTAGAAGCCAAATGATTGGCTGGGCCCCTAAAACGGAAGTGGCACCCTTCTCCCCGTCGGCGAAAAAAACGAGAAGAAATGTTAGTTATTGGAAAGGGCTCGTGGCAGACAGACCCATAGCCATTTACTCCGGGTAGAAGACAAAAGAATATCTGAGACACGAGGGACCGAAGTTCTTCAAGCCAGTATTAAAAATAGCATAAAGTCTATTAGCCCGTGAAAGAAGAAAGATTCTCCAGTGGAACCCCTTCGAAAAATAAGATAAGTAACTTTGGGGCTATTTCTCCTTGATACCCAAATTTTATATACCACTCTCTCTCTCTCTCTCTCTCAATTTGAAGAAACGAAAGAACAGAAAAGAAGAAGGACATTTATGTCCATGGACTGTTCAATTCATTATATATATTTGGCGCTTTGAAAGTGTATCTCTTTGTATAGTAAAGGATTCATATATTTTTATGTTACCACGTGGTCGAAGTTGTTCTTTGCAGTTCTGCTACGAATTTATTGTGTCACATTTCCTTTTCAGCTTCTATTCACCTTATGTTATTTTGCTAAGAATTGTCCTATTAATTCCTTTAAAATATCACACGGGAAGCCGGAGTTGCCGACTACTACGATATAATATTATTACGACTAAAACCTATAGGTCCATATCTTCTGTTGTCTAGGGGAGGAAGTTTAGCGACCTGGTGGGTGTGTGGATAGTGTGAAATTTGGAACCCCTTGCCAGCGGCGGTCAGTCTGGCCCTAAATTAATCCCTCACGTAATATTCCAGGTCTTATATGCCTGAGAGAAAAACTCTGAACGAGGACTTATTCTATAAAGGATCAAGTGCCAACTTATTCTATAGAGGATCAAGTGCCCCGTCTTCACACGTGCGAAAATAAAGTCCCGTTTTGGGATTTTAGTCAATTTGCCGTCACAATATATGTTTGTGTGCATATGTGTTTATATATGTGTGCATGTGTGTGTAAGTGTGTATGTGCATATATATATATATATATATAAAGGTGTAAGCATGTGTTTATATATATATGCATGACAATCTGTGTATATGTGTGTGTGATCATATATATATATATATATATGATCACACACACATATACACAAATTGTCATGCATATATATATAAAAACACATACTTACACTTTTATATATATATATATATATATATATATATGCACATACACACTCACACGCACATGCACATATATATAAACACACATGTCTGTGGATGACAATATATGTATACATATATACATATATATATTTGTGAGCATGTGTGAGGGTGAATGTGTGTGTGTCTCTATATATGTGTATGTATACATATATATATAACACATTTGTGTGTGTGTGTGTGTGCGTGTGTGTGCGTGTGATAGTTTGTATATATACATATATATATATATTTATGTTTGTGTGAGTGTTAATGTATGCGTGTACTGAAATAAAATTACCTCGTAAAAACTTAGTAGTTGATATACCTTCTTTCTTTCTTTCTTTCTTTCACTATATATAAATATACCCTCTCGACAATCGATGGTAAATTTCTGCGAGTCTTTTTTTCCTTTGGATATTATTAGGTATTATTTATTACCAAACTCTACTGCATTGAAACTCAGTAAAGAAAAGCGTTTATATAAAATAGTTCAAAAATTAGTAAATCCTTTGAAAGGCAAGTCCCCGTAGCTTAATGGCTAAAGAGAGGAATTGTGGCCACGATGTAAGTAAATAATACCTAATAGTATCCGTTTTGATTGTATAAATTTTCTCACAAATGATACAATTCTGATTGAAGGAACTTTTTGTTTTATAAAACAATTTTTAGCGTTGAAATTGCTTTTTAGTCGATACTAGACAAGCACAAATCGTCACACACACACATTATAAATACAAAGAAACTTACCGTTTTATAAAACATTTTTTTAGCGTTGAAATTGTTTTTTAGTCGATACTAGACAAGCACACACATCGTCACACACACACACATTACAAATACACACACACAATGGCTGTGTCGGCTGGGGCTGTAGAATACACTGACTGTATCTCTGGAGAGAGGTAAGACTCCTTCAATAAATATCCAGGATATGACATGAAACAACCTGATGGTTAGGCTCCTGTAATGCTGAAGCTTTGGTGAATCTGGAGTACGCCTTCATTGCCGTTACTCCCAGGTCCACTGACCGACAGTGGTAACACCTAATTGGGTGCTACTTATGGATCAGATAGAACTGTTCGACATTTAAACTATGGGCAAACAAATGACTCACGCTAAATTGAATTATTTGAAATATAACTGATCCTTTAACCTTGTGTAAACAAATGACTTGTGTTTAATTGAATTGTTAGTGATACATAACATTACTTGAAACCATTTAACTGTGTACAATCAAGTAAGGTTAAATAGAATTATTAGTGTTAAATAGCAATACTTGTAACCATTTCACAGTCTGCAACCAAATGAATAATTATAATATTGAAAAGAATTGTAAATGTCGGATGAAACCATTTAACTGCGTAAAAATAATAAATCAAATTAGTCGCAACTCATGGAGTAATGGTTAAAGCGATGAACTGCGAAATCGTAGTAAGCAAGTTCGAACTCCAGTCGTGCTATTACGTTCACTTTCGGGCAAATACCCTTGGGAAAGTTATTAACTTCCTTATCCTACCAGCTATGGGTTAAATAGTACCATTACTATTCTTCCAGGAGAATAGCTTTGGCATTAAATAACCAACAAAGGTTGATAAGCCATTAAACAAAGAAACCAAACCAAATCATCTAAAATGAGTTACCTACAAACTATTCACTCACAAATCATATATGTACGAGGTGCATACGATAAGTTTCAAGTCTTTTTTCGTAGGGGCACTTTCATTGATAGTACACACATGAAACTCTAGTCTCTACTTCGAAGTAATCTCCTCCGGCTGCAATGCACTAGTTGTACCGTTCCAACAACTTCCGGAAGGCCCCATCGAAGTCCTCTTGTATGACCTTCGTCACAGCCTCTTTTATCTCCTCAATTGTCTCATAACGACAGCCTCTGAACTTAAGGAATTAGCAAAAGTCACAGAGAGCAAGGTCTGGACTATAGGGAGGCTGAGGAACTGTCTGGATGCCCATCTTGGTAAAATAGTCTGTGACAAGGATGGAGTTGTGGACTGGTGCATTGTCCAAAAGGAAATGCCACTGACCCGATTTGATGAGTGCTGGCCTCTTCCCAAGAAATCTCTTCCTGAACTCCCTTTAAAACTCAACATAGTAACCCTAACCCTAACCCTAAACCTTTTGCCAATCAACTCTGGTCTATTGACTTCCTTACTCCTCGCTCACCTCTCATCATACCTCACAGACTCCCTGCCTTTCTTGAATCTCTTATGCCACTCAAAAACTGATGATCGATTCATGCAAGATGGTCGGAAAGCAGTCTGAAGCATTCCATACGTTTCTGTGGCATTTTTTCCAAGTTCAAAACAGAATTTAATTGCATATCGTTCTTCTAAAGTGTCCTCACGTCCAGATTGCATTTTTGAAATTAACCATCAGTGACAATCAGGCTTTAGTAGGGTGTATTCCAATTGCTGCTTTAGCTGTTGATTTGAAGCTGAAATCATAAAAATTGGTCTGTCATCTTATAAGATGCATAGCAATAAGATACTAAATTTTGAAGAGTCGACGACAATTTTAAATGCCCATACGAAAAAAATTCTGGAAACTTATCGTATGCACCATTCAAAAGCGTGCAAACAAATGACGGATGTTTAATTGTTACTCTTACACAAATGATCATGAGTAAATAGAATTATTCCTATTGGATAAAAAAAATATTTGAAATTATTTAACTGTGTGCCAAAAAAAAAAAAGATTCGTTTAAAAATGCTTTCACTGCAAATGATTTAGATTAAAAGTATTTTTCAAACAAACACCTCTATCCGTTGCGTCATTACTACACCATTCTGTAAAAGATTTTTCAATTACTTGAAGAGACTTTCTCTCCTTCAATGTATCTTAGTAATTCACGGAATTCCTGTGTCCTTATTGTAAAGTTTGAAGGGACAATGAATATATTGGGGTGTCCTCGTGGTGTAATGGTTAAAGTGATGGACTGCGGAATCGTAGTACGCGAGTTCGTACTTCAGTCGCGCAAATACCCTTGGGAAAGATATGAACCCCCTTTATCCTCCCAGCTATGGGTTAAATAGCACCACTACTGTTCTTCTAGGAGAATGGCTTTGGCATTAAATAACCTAAAAAGAGTTGATATGCCATTAAACAAAGAAACCAAACCAATAAATATATTATTGTTAATGCTTTATATTGTTTAGTTCGAAGATATGTTAAATAATATATTGGGAATCATTTTTGAGATGAGGCTTCTTAATCTGAGTATTAATTTTATTGCAGACTTTTGTCCTCATCTTGGTATTTTTTGTTGTTTTTCTCACTATGTTTCGGCCAAATTTCACCTCTGGCCGTCTTCAGGCGATTAACCGCGACCACGGATAAGAATGTTGAGTCTTGTAACCGTATCCCCAGTAATTACTGCCTTCCATAGTTGTTGTCTATCGCACCACGTTTTGACCAAGTAACCCTCTGGCCGACTTGAATTGAAACCGCTATCTTCTGACAATGCTCACCTGGAACCGTTGAGACCCAACGTCTCTATCCGCTGCGCCAACTATGGAAGGCAGTAATTACTGGGTATACGGTTACAAGATTCAGCATTCCTATCAGAGGTCGCGGTTAATCACTAGAAGACGGCAAGAGGTGAAAATTGGCCGAAACGTTGGGAGAAAAACAACAAAAAACTACCAAAATGAGGACAAAAGTCTGCAATAGAATTAATACTCAAATTCATGAATACGTATAAAAAGGATTTGGCATTAAATAACCAACAAGATTTGATACGCCATAAAACTAACCAATCAATCAAACAAACAAACAAAGGGTTTCGGTTTCTTTGTATAATGGCATATCAACTTTCGTGGGTTTTTTTCAAGCTTCAAGAAGAACAGCAGTGGCGCTATTTAACCCATAACTGGAAGAATTTGGGGGTTCATACTTTTCCCACGAGTATTTGTCCGAAAGTGAACGTAAAAGCGCGACTGGAGTTCGAACTTACTTACTACGATTCCGCAGACCAAAAGAAAGAAAGAAACAAACAAACAGACGTACGCACATGCACAAATACACACAGCATAAACACACACACACTCACACACACACACATGATATACACACACTTTCCGTCTGTCACACATACACGACGTAAAGTCAACCCATACTGAACACATCGTTTCCCATTAGATCATCGAAGTTAAGCAACGATATGTCAGCTCAGTATTCAGAGGGGTAGACGCCCTGTTGGCGGGTCTTAGTTTACGCTGATTGAGACACCTGCTGCGGGTTAAGAACCCTCTAAAGGGTTGTCCTGAATATGACACTAAGCTAAATCTGATGGTGAGGCTTTAGAGATCTGGAGATTGTGGAGTACCCTATCATTGTCATTACTCCCAGTTCTACTCTGTCTCTCACCTGTTATGGTCTCATCCGTAGGTCAAATAGATCTGTTTAAAGAATTCATCGTATTCGATAGTGATGCGCGCAAAAGAAAGAAAGAATGAAAGAAAGAAAATTATTAGAAAACTACAAAAAATGTGAATATGAACGCAATTCCCGCACCTATAGCCTGGTTGACATGTTAAAAACAATGAATAAATCAATCAGATGGTTGATAACTAGTTAACTGCAATTTAAAGTTCATATGTCAGACTGAAAAAAGTTTACGAAATAACAGACAGACACACGCATACACAAGCACGCTCACGCACATACAGAAAAACATCCACATGTTCTCTCACGGAAGCGTACGCACACACTCACACACACTCACACACATACACACACACACACACACACACACACACAAGCACACACATGCAAGTATACACACACACACACACACACACACACACACACACACACACACACACACACACACACAAGAACAAACACACACAAGCATGCATATATACACACCCACACCAACGCATACTCACACACAAGCATGCACACATACACAAGCGCACACACTCACACAAACACAAGCACGCACACACATGCTCATACATACACACACAAGCACGCACACACACACACGCTCACATACAAGCAGACACTAACGCACACACGCACATACATTCACTCAAGCACGCACAAATACAAATACTAATTAAAAATAATAAAAGAAAACCGATGAGAGTTTTAGGACCATTATGGTGTAATGGTTAAAGAGCTGGACTGCGGAATCGTAATAAGCGAGTTCGAACTCCAGTTGCGCTATTACGTTCACTATCGGACTAATACCCTCAGGAAAGGCATGAACGCGACAATTCTCAAAAAAGTGGGGGAAGATATCATAGTAAGCGAGTTCGAACTCCAGTTGCGCTATTATGTTCACTTTCGGGCAAATACCCTCGGGAAAGGCATGAATCTGACTATTCCCCCAAAAAGTGTGTGTGTGGGGGGGGCGATATCGTAGTAAGTAAGTTCAAACTCCAGTTGCGCTATTACGTTCACATTCGGACAAATACCCTTGGGAAAGGTATGAACCCCCTTATCCTCCCAGCTATGGGTCAAATAGCATCACTGCTGTTCTTCTAGAATGATGGCTTTGGCATTAAATAACCTACGAAAGTTGATACGTCATTAAAAATCGAAACCGAACCAAACCAAACCAATCCGGGTAGTGCCGAATAACCTTGCTAGAATGCATTTATATTTCTCTCTGTACTGCCTGACCCCTGCATTGATTTTCACTGTAATTCGATAGCTTTTTTGTAAGCCCGGCTTCAAGTCGTTCTGTTTTTATGCCCCAAATTCTAATGTCATTCTGATAAGCCATTTGATATTTTCTGATTAAACTTCTCTTATCTTGAACAAATGGTAACCTCATTAGGATAATTAGCTTAATGATGTCACAACAATTATGGCCTTCGTTCTTACTTCTTCATATTGTGTTATTAATCTTGTAATTATAATCGTCTTGCAGCCTCTACTGCCGTGATTGACTTTACTGTCACAGCTACTATGACTATATTATCATTATTAATAATAATAATAATAACGGAACTCAAATATGGGAAGAAAAACAAATGTACGGATACGTTAAGCGACAAACTCCGGACATTGCGCATGACCAGGACATGGTTACGCAGAAGAAACTTAACGTGAGAAACGGAATCTCTTTTAATAGTAGAACAAATTTATGCCATAAGAACAAATTAGATCTTGTCCAGTCAACTGGGGCTGTAAAATACACCGACTGCTTCTCAGCAAAGAGGTAAGACCCACCCCCAACGAGTGTCCTGATATGACACTAAATAATCAATGCTGAAGCTTTGGGGAATGCAGGGTACCATTTCATTGCCATTGTTTCCAGTTCTATTGTGGCCTGGAGTGGAAACACCTGATAGGGTCCTATCTGTAGGTCAAATACAACTAAACGGCGTACTTATGCGAAACAGAATTGCTTGAAATGAAACTGTTTTGAAATTTAAACTACGTACTCATCCTAAACTGAATTATTTGAAATGGAACAGTTTTTGCATGCTAAACTGAATTGTTTAAAATAGAACTGTTTTTGACATTGAAACTGTACTTACGTTAAACTGAATTGTTTGAATCAGAACTGTTTGACTCAACTGAGTAGCTTGAAATAGAAATGTTTTTGACTATTAAACTGTGTGCTTATGCTAAACTGAAATGTTTTAAATAGAATTGTTGTTGTGGCGGAATCACCTACTAATGGACTCAACCACTTTCCATAATACCGGAAGACGCAGCAATACGAAGTCTGTATAGATCCGGAAGCTAACCTCGCCCCCACGCGGTTATGCGAACTTGCTTACAGTCCTATGACCGTGTAACCATCCTTTGATCTTGTAAATATATCATCATCATCATCATGTCGTGCTGGTAGCACGGATATCACTGACCATCTCTCGACACTTTTCCCTATCGTTCATCGCCCCAGGACAACATCCCGTATCCTCACATAGCTGCTGAATGTATGTTCGAGCTGGTCGTCCTGCTTTTGCACGGTCATGTGTGGGGGTCCATGAGAGTACATCACTTATGAGTTCGTCCCTGCTTCTCCAGCAATATCCTGCATGTCTGGTTCGTCTAACTTGAATAGTTTTCGTGATAGGAGGCAGGTGGCCGTACAGTTGGTGTCTTGTGGGGTGTTGCCACCAGGACTTGTTCAAGATTGCTCGCAGCATTCTTGTGTAATTGCCGTCCAGCTTCTTCTCCAGCCGTTTTGTTAGCGTCCATGTAGTGCATCCATATAGCAGTATCGATGTGACCGCTGCCTGGAAGAAACTGCATTTCATTTTATCGGTTCTGTGGTGTTCTGTTCTCTTTGTGACCCCTTCCAGGGCCATAACAACTTTTTATTAGCATAAAAAATAGATTTGGAATTAAATAATCTTCAAAGGTTTATATGCCATAAAACCCAAACAAACAAACAAACAAAAAACAAAAAAAAAAAACAAACAAAAAAAAACAACAATAAAATTGGATCAAAGCAAAAATTAATAGTACACATGAAAATAACAAGTATCAGTCATATGATGATAATCACATACGAAGTGAATGCAGCAGAGAAGCAGAAAAGGATAACACGAACTGGCACGTCTGTATGAGAATGGTGATCCATTGGGAATTGTGCAAGAGAATCAAGTTTGGCCGTATAACCAAATGATCTATGTACAATTAAGAATCCGCTCAAGAAATAAAATTCTCTTGGATTTTGAGAGACAAACGAATCAAATGAATAAATGAAAAGACAGAAAAATACCAAAGAACCAAAGAAAAAAATCTTGGGACAAGAGAGCAGCAGTGATATCATCCGTAAATGGTGTGCTTGGAACGTCCTCAAAAGCTCGCAAAAAATGTAGAATTGAGATTATACAGGTTTGGTTTAATGGCATATCAACTATTTTAGGTTATCTATAGTCGAATGCATTTTATACGTATGAACAGGTCTATTTTTAACAATTCTTTTTCGCATAAGTACACAGTTCAAGTGCCAAACACAGTTTTATTTCAAATAATTTAGTTTAGCATAAGTACAGTGTTTACTTCTATTTAACTGATTGATAGGATCCTATCAGGTGCTACAGCTCCGGGACAGAGTGAACCTGGGAGCGATGGCAATAAAGGGATACTTCGTATTCCCAAAATTTCCAGCGTTACTGGAGCCTCACCATCATATCCAGAACACTCGTTGTGGGGGACTCGCCCATTTATAGAAAAGCAGTCGGTGAATTTTGAGACCCCAACCGAGTGGGCCATGGTATATTTTTAGTTTAAATTGTTGATATTTGCTGGAATACTAAAAAAAGTTCTGTATATCTGAGGAGACTCGCTGCCACACAGTCTCCAGTGAAAGACCCCCAGTTAAATTTAGAGTGAAAAACTCACAGGGCGTGAAATAATAATAATAATTATTATAATTATAATCTCACACGAGAAGACTTAGACATGGCTAAGAAAGAAAAACCTTAAGAGAGAAACTGAATCTCTTCTAATATCAGCATATAACAACACCATAAGGACTAACTATGTTAAAGCAAGAATAGACAAGCGACAGCAAAATAGATGTAGACTATGTGGTGATAGAGACGAAATGATCAATCAAATCATAAGCGAATGCAGTAAGTTAGCTCAAAGAGAGTATAAGACTAGACAAGACTGGGTGGGCAAGGTGATCCACTGGGAAGAGTGCGAGAAATTTAGATTTGATTATACGAACAATTAGTAATATGCACAACCCGGAATCTGTCCTGGGAAATGAGACGCACAAATCTCTCTGGGATTTTGAGATACAATCGGATAATCTAATCTCGATCAGACCTAGTGATTGTCAACAAAAAAAAAAAAGTAAAAAGAAAAAGAAAAAAAGAAAAAAAAAAGAAAAAAGAAAAAGAAAAAATAAGAAAAAGAGAACCTGCTGAATAGTCGACTAACCATAAGGTAAAAATGAAGGAGAGCAAAAAAAAAAAAAAAAAAGATAACCACCTAGACCTAGCAAGAGAATTGAAAAAACTTTGGAACATGAAAGTGACGGTATACCGATCGCAATTGGCGCACTCGGTACAGTCACCAGAAGATTGGTACTTACTTACTTGTACTTATTTGTACTTGTATCGGCTTTCACCCTGGTCGGGTTGAACCGGCTTCCTCCTGAGCAAATACAGCATCTCGAACCATCGCAGCCCACGTTCGCCGATTCTGAACCAGGTCATAATAAATGGCAAGACAATCGCGATTCTATCGCCGAAGATCAACTACTTGGGGACCTGATAGTGCTGCTAGGTCATCCTTGATTGTGCTGGCCCACATCGTCAGGTGCCCACCGACACGTTTTCACCACTTAGGAAGAGAAGTGGGGAGAAGTACATCGTGGATGAGCTCTCCCTCTGGGCGTCGAGCTGCGTGCCCGAACCATCGGAGATGACGTCGAAGCAGGACGGGTGGAAGAGGACGGATGTTCAGGCGACGACGCAGAGTAGTTGTGGGCCCACGATCAATTTGGCGGCATCGTAGAATGTAGATTGGTACAGGGACTGGAGGATTTGGAAATAAGAGGACGAGTGGAGATCATCCAAATTACAGCATTATTAAGATCGGCCAGAATACTGAGAAGAGTCCTGGAGGCTTGAGGAGACCTGCTGTCACTCAGACTCCTGTGGAAAACCATCAGCTAACGCTGGTGTGAAAAACTCCCCAATGAGTAAAATAATAATAATAATAATAATCAAGAATGAAATTTGAGACTGAAAATTTTACCATGCATGTAAAAGGGTAAAGTGAAAAAAAACAAAAAAAAAAAAACGGAAGGAATAAGACAACCAAATTAGGAAAGCATCAGAAGTCTTGGAGAGAAGGAAAATTACAAGAACATGGGAATCTTGGAAGCAGACATCATCTGACAAATAGAGATGAATGGAAAAAAAAAAAAGAAAGAAAAGAGTACCTAAAAAAAACGAGAAAATTTCTGGAACCTAAGCTAAGCGTCAGAAATCTCATCAAAAGAATAAACTCTTATGTAGTCCCCCCCAGTAAGATACTCAGGACCACACTTAAAATGAAAAAGAGAGGAACTAAGACAAATGGACCAAAGGAAAATTAAAATGATGACAATGCACAAGGACTTACACCTTTGACAGGCTATAAGTTAAGAAAAAAAAGTGGAAGAGGACGCACCAGCATTGAGTATTACGTTGATGTGACAATTCAAGAACTAAAAGAATAGACAAAAAAGTGCGAAGAAAGTCTAATCATAGCAGCCGGTAACAGCAAGGGCAACATGATAAGAAAAACAATAAAATCTAGAAAATTGAAACGAAAAAAAATGGTGAGATTGCAAACAAAAAGACCTGGACACTGCTAAAAAAAGGGAAACTTCAAGAGAAAAACTGAATTTCAATACAAAAAACACCATCAGGCCCAGTTATTTTGAAGCGAAAATTGAGAAAACGCAACTAAATATCAATCGTAGGTTGTGTGGAGATTAAAAGATTAGACGAAACCATTAATCCCATAATAAGCGAAGGTAGCAAAATAGAACAAAAAGGAGATTAAACGATTAGACAAAACCGATAATCCCATAATAACCGAAGGTAGCAAAATAGAACAAAAAGGAAATTAAACGAAACCGTTAATCCTATAATAAGCAAAGGTAGCAAAATAGAACAAAAAGAGTTCAAAACTAGGTACGGCAGGGGAGGTGAGAATGGTAATCCAAAAGAAATTGGTTTCACGCCGGGAGGCTTAACAAAGGCTGGCATAGTACACGTTGCTCTTAGCGATCCTATGACCAGTATTGACCTCCCTCTAAATCCTGGCTTCGGGGCTTGGTTGGAGGTTACTAGGCATTGGCTAGGCCGCCTGGCATACGTGCCTCGTGGGCTATCAATGACGAACATAGATTCATATTACACTAGAACCTTCTAGCGAAAAAACCAGCATGGTCACATGGCATACATGCAGGGAGACTTAGCAAAGGCTAGCAGCAGTGACCAACAGCGCACAAGTCTCGGCTCGTACCTGATCTCCCTTTCCCCCAAATCTCCGCTATAAAAAAGACTTTGTGTTAAATCCTACCTGGTAGGAGGCCTGGATAAATATCTCCGACCAACATCATTTACTCGTATTTGTTGTTCCAGTCTAGCACCGGATTGGCTGGTGTACGGGAGGCCAAACATTGACAAGAAAAATAGAACAAGAAAAATAGAACAAGAAAAATAGTACATCATCGGGTGGATTTTGCCATTTCAGCGGACCACACAGTGAAAAATAAAAGAAAATGAAACGTTTGCTAGAGAACGGAAAAAATTCTGGAATATGAGGGTGACGATAATATCAACTGGGGTTAGTACGCTGGGAAGAGTTCCTTAAGACTTAGAAAGGAAACTAGAAGAATAAAGAATTAGAAGTAGGACTGAAATTTTATCGACCACAACACTTAAGATTGGCTGGAGTACACAGAAGAGCTTTAAAGACACGAGGAGACTTGCTGCAACCCAGATTCCTCAGAAAGACTATGTTAACGCTGGCATGAAAAACTCAAATAATAATAATAATATTAATGATTGGGGTTTCAATGAAAATCAAAGAAAACGAAGAGAGAAATAAGTACGTGCATCTTGCAAGAGAATTTTAAAAAGCTATGGAAGATGCAGGTGACAGTGATACGATAGAAATTGGTGCACATGGGACGGCCTATAAAAGCTTTATGAAGCGGGAAGGAAGTACTGGAAATCGGAGGACGAGACGAGACCATCCAAAGTACAGCACTGTTGAGGACGGCCAGAATACTGAGAAGAGTCCTCGAGACCTGAGGAGACTTGCTGTCACTCAAAAGATGACCAGCTAACACTGATGTAAAAACACGTAATGTGTAATACAATGATAATAATAGGAAATTCCTTTCTTTCTTTCTTTCTTTCTTTCTTTGTCTAATTTTTCTTCTTTCCTTAAACCGGTGTCATATTTCTTTCTTTCTTTCTTTCTTTCTTTGTCTAATTTTTCTTCTTTCCTTAAACCGGTGTTATATTTCTTTCTTTCTTTCTTTCTTTCTTTCTTTCTTTCTTTAAACCGGTCTCATATTTCTTTCTTTCTTTCTTTCTTTCTTTCTTTCTTTCTTTCTTCTGTTACGTTTTTGTGGAACACATCCAAACACAGTAATAATTCTTCTTTCTTTCTTTCTTTCTTTCTTTCTTTCTTTCTTTCTTTCTTTCTTTGTAACCCACTTAACCAAACACACTTGAAATAATTTTAAAAAATCAATCAGCTGAATGTTTTCTCTTAGTGGCAAATATAAACCTTATATTTTTATATGTTCAAAGTCAGTATTGATCGGCTCAATAAGGGTTGTCAATCGGAAAAATTAAATAGATAGATAAATAGATAAGAATCTTATAATTTTCGACAACAGCTTCGTAAATTAGAATCATCTGTATTACACGAGTTCTCTTTGCATGTCTTGTCTTGCTGAGAATTAGCCAAACCGGGCCGTATTTATTTATTTTTCTATTTTTTGTGTTTTTTTTTTTCTTTTTTGTCATCAAAAGGACCTCTCTGTTAACGAATTTGAGAGGGTTAATGCACTCTATTTACCGAAATCAGATATATTGACAAATCCCACTTTGAGAGATACAATAAGATCCACCTGTGATAAGTATTTTGTCAACATCAGCAAACGCCGATTAATTACAGTTCTAAACAAAAGTCTCAACTTCCCAACAACCATACGAAGATAAAATCACCCCTCCCCCACCTCAGGGTGGTAGGATATGTCACCGAGTCCGTTTAATGTGGGGAGGGTCCCTCCCAGGAAGTGAACCACACAGGGAGATACCAAAAATTGTCCAGCCCTCGGCATATGTTCTAGTGGGCAATAAACCCAACCCATATTTTTTTGTTTCAGACAATGGGGGTCAGGTGTCGTCTGAGAGTATAGATAGCCCCCATGGGAATTAGCATCACTTGTACCAAAGTCCCATACTTCGTTGTGCGAGCTCCAATTGACGGTTGCCCAGTCAGCTGAATACACTGACTGCGCCTCTGCAGAGGGGTAAGACCCGCCCCCTAACGAGTGTCCTAGATATGACACTAAACAATCTGATGGTGAGGTACCAATAATTCTTTGCTCAGTCTGCTGGGGCTGTAGAATACACTGACTGCACCTCTGCAGAGCGGTAAAAAAAAACCAATGAGTGTCCTGTATATGACACTAAACAGTCTGATGGTGAGGTTCTAGCAGTGCTAGAGATTTGGGGAATACGGAGTACCCTTCATTGCCATTGCTCCCAGGTAGCACCTGATAGGGCCCTATCTATGGGTTCAATAGAACTAACAGCATACTTATGCTAAAATGAATTGTTTGAGTAAACTGAATAGCTTGAAATAGAAATGTTTTTGACAATTAAACCATGCTTACATTTAAACTGCGTGCTTATGCGTGTCATATCCAGGATTCTTATTACCCCTCTGCAGAGGTGCAGTCGGTGTATTTTACAACCCTCACAGATCTCATGTGAATAAGTTCTTTGTCGGCTAACACTAGCACGTCGATGTCTAGGGGTCCATAGAAGAATGTCACTTACGTAGCAGTTTTCTGCAAGTCTTGTTCGTCTTACTCAGATGATTTTAGAGATGGGAGGTACGTGGCCGTACAGTTGCTGTTTTGCGAGGTGTTGCTTCCAAGATTTATTCAAAATAGCTCATAGCATTCTTGTGTAGTTCCTCTCAAGGTTTTTCTCCATATTTGCATCCATGGGGGTGCATGGGTATATTGACTCAAGTGCGGCTTGGAAAAACTTCGTTTTATTTTATCGGATAAAAACTGTTATAAATTTATTTATTATGAAGAGGAGATTGGTTTGGTTTGGTTTTATGTCATATCAACCATTGTTGCTTGTTTAATGCTAATTCCTCTTTTTATGTATATATCAAATATATTATTTGTAAATGATAAAAACAGTACCATTTCAACCAATTCAGTTTAGCATATGTACGCAATTTAATTGTCAAAAATATTTCTATTTCAAGTAATTCAGTTTAGTCAAACCGTTGTAATTCAAGCAATTCAGTTTAGCATAAGTAGGCAGTTTAGTTCTATTTAACTCATAGATAGGGCCCTATTAGGTTCTACCATTCCGGAGCAGAGTGCACCCGGGAGCGATAGCAGTAAAGGGGTGCTCCGCATTCCCCAAAGCCCAAGCATCACTGGAACCTCGTCATCAGATTGTTTAGCGTCAGGGGCAGTCGGTGTACTTTACAGCGCCAGTCATTTTCTTGCGTAATTACCACTAGATCCCCTTCCTACCCAGTCGTGTGTAGTCTTATACTCTTTTTACCCTAATTTGTCGTTTTCGTTTGTTATGTGATAAATGATTTCGTCTTGATCACCAGATAACCAATATTTGCTATTTTGTTGCGTCTTATCAATTTTTATTTTAACATCATTGGTTTGAATGGCGTTGTTTGGTTTGTCGCTTAAAATATCCGTACAGTTGTTTTTCTTCCAATTTATGTTTTCTTGTTATTGTTATTCTGTTGATCTGGATGTTGCCTGTGTTATTTCTGGACGTTGCAATTAGTCTTTCTTTGCTTTTTTATTAATCGTCGAGTCGTCCTATCGACGCATCTTTTCTATCTTCAATGCTAGTCAATTCTCTTCCTCCTCCTTTTCTTGATAAATATAGTCTGTTTATATGATCTCTCGGATGTAAGACATTATGCATCGTCATTAGTTTTCTTGTTCTCTTCTTCATTTGTTGACGTCTTCCCTTTCCCCTTTCAAGAATGGTCCCGAGTATCATACAAGGAGGACAGCTAAAGTATTTAACGTTTTGATGATATTTCTGTTATAGAGTTTGGTTTCGAGTAGTTTTCTCGTTCACCTGAGTAATTCTTTAAGATTTTTTTTTTCGTCTTCGCTTGTTGGATGGTGATTCTTTTTCTTGTTTTGGTAGTTTTATTCCTTCTCTTATTTGTCTTTTTCCACTTATTATTAGCGGGGTAGATTTTTCAATGCCAAATTCCATTCCTATATCATGACTGTATATTCTTATTGTTTGCATCAGGGTATCCAATTCTTTTTCATTTCTTGCAAACAGTTTGGTTTGGTTTTATGGCACGTCAACAATTGCTGGTTATTTAATGCCAAATCCATTTTTATACGTATAAACAATTCTATTTTAAACAATTCAATTTAGTACAAGTATAGTTTTTTTGTTTACATTCTGTTAAATTTCAAAACAGTTCTATTTAAAAAAATCAGTTTAGCATACAAAAACAGTTTCATTTCAAACAATTATGTTTAGTATAAGTATGCAGTTTCAATGTCAAAAACAGTTCTATTTCAAACAATTCAGTTTACCTTAAGTACACAGTTTAGTTCTATTTGTCCTATAGATAGGGCCCTGTCAGATGCTACAACTCCAGGTCAGAGTTGACCTGGGAACAATGGCAATAAAGGGGTATTCCGCATTCCCCAAATCCTCAGCATTACTGGAACCTCACCATCAGACTTTTTAGTATCATATCCAGAGCACTCGTTGCGGGGGGGGGGGTCTTACCCCTTTGCAGAGAAGCAATTGGTATATTCTACAGCCCCAGCTGCCTGGGCAATTTTGCAAATAGTTTTATACCATCCATGTACATTAAGTGGATAATCTTTTCTTTTGATTTAATCGATTTGTAGCTCCTTGTGCATTTTCTAAGTGAGTGATTGCGTGGCATCTTCACTATGATAGATTATAATGGTGACAGCGTTTCTCCTAGGAATATACCTCCAAGGATTTTCACAGTCGTCTTCTTATAATTATCATTATTATTTACTCATAAGAGTTTTTCACATCAACGTTAGCTGATGGTTTTTCACTGGAGTCTGAGTGACAGCAAGTCTCATCAAGTCTCCAGGACTCTTCTCAGTATTCTGGCCGTTCTCAATAATGCAGTAGTTTTGATGGTCTCCACTCGTCCGCCAACTTCCAAGTCCTCCAGTCCCTTTTGTAATCCTTTAGTTACAGTCCCAAACGCACCAATTACAATTGGTATAATTGTCACCTGCATGTTTCATAGTTTTTTCAATTCCCTAGCAAGGTCGAGGTACTTATCCCTCTTTTCACATTCTTTCAGTTTTATTCTGCGGTCAGCCGGGACTGCAAAGTCGGCAATTTTGCAAGTTCTCTTCTGTTCGTTGATTATTATTAAGTCTGGTCTTCTGGCCGAGATTAGGTGTACTTGGCTGATTCCTGGAGATACTGCAATGCCAGGCCAACCCGTGGCAAAGGCGGAGCAAGCCCCTGACTCTTCCCCTTTTCCAAAAATCAGTTTAATATCGTACTTCCCATATCGGGGACGTATCAGATATTAAGCTGATAAGAACAGATACTACACTTTGATCTTAGCCAAAAAGCCAAGAAGCGATTATTATTATTATTATTATTAAACAGGAATAGTTATTTGAAATCATTATCATCATCATCCTCTTGTCGTGCCATCAGCACGGATATCCCTGACCCTGCCTCGCCACCCCTCCCTATTGTTCATCGCTTCTGGAAGGTCCTCAGGGCTACATCCCGTATCCTCACAGACCTACTGTATGTAGGTTCGAGCTGGTCGCCCTGCTTTTGCTCGGCCATGTGAGAGGGTCCATAGGAGTACATCACTAATGAGCTCGTCCCTATTTCTCCAGCATTGTCCTGCATGTCTGGTTCGTCTAATTTTGATAGTTTTCGTGATGGTTGATAGGTGGCCGTACAGCTGCTGCTTTGTGGGGTGTTGCCTCCAGGACCAGTTCAATATTGCTCGCAGCATCCTTGTGTAGTTGCCGTTAAGCCTTTTCTCCAGCTTTTTAGTTAGCGTCCATGTAGTGCATCCATATAGCAGTATCGACATGATCGCTGCTTTTGAAACCATATAATTGCATGTAAATTACTAGTTTTAGATAGGGATAATTGATATCCCACAACCACGTTCAATTAGTATTTGATAAGAAAACATGGAAGTGCCCGTGGTGTAATGGCTATCGTTGTAGGAAATGGACACGGCGACACGAGTTCAAATCCTGAACCAGGCTAATTGCATTTCACATAGCACTAATACCCTTGGGAAAGGTACGAATCCAATTATTCTCCCTCCAGCTATGGGTAAATAGTAGGACAGACTGGGTTCTTCAACCTTGGTGAGGCAACTAGTCTAGAAGAAGGAAAACTCTGAATTCAAACCGATTAAACTCTGCTTAAAAATCTACCCTGTGTCATATCCTGCCGGAGCGGAGGGATTGGTAAATATGGATAAGAAAACATGAAACCACGTAATTTCTGTAAAAATATTTCTATTTGATTGGAATATTTGACATGATACATCATCATCATCATCATCATGTCGTGCAGCAAGCACGGATATCACTGACCCCCGCTCTCCACTTCTCCCTATCATTCATAGCCTCAGGCAGGTCTTCAGGGCTACATCCTGTATCCTCACATAGCTGCTGTATGTATGTTCGAGCTGGTCATCCTGCTTTTGCCCAGCCATATGTAGGGGTCCATAGGAGTTCATCACTTATGAGCTTGTCCCTGCTTCCCCAGCAGTGTCCTGCATGTCTGGTTCGTCTAACTTGGATAGTTTTCGTGATGGGAGGCAGGTGGCCGTATAGTTGGTGCCGTGTGGGGTGTTGCCGCCAGGACTTGTTCAATATTGCTCGCAACATTCTTGTGTAATTGCCGTCTAGCTTCTTCTTTGTGTAAATAAAAGTTTACTGACAAACACAAGTGGAATTAAAAGAAATGCAATGGAATATTTGAAGTAAATTTATGATTAGAATAAAAAAATTTTTTCCAGTCCATTTAGGCAATAAAATACGTCGACTGGTCTTCTGCAGAAAGGTAAGAACCTGCAAGGGTTGTTTTGGATATGACAGTAAACGGCATTTGATAGTGAGACTCTAGTCCACTAGAGCCATTACTCCCCGGACTACTCTGACGAGGATTGGTAGTACTTGTTAAAGTTCTATCAATGGAGGTATCAATTTCTATCGCCGTAGGAAATGAACACGGCGATACGAGTTCAAATCCTGGATGATACTGATTGCATTTCACATAGCACTAATACCCTTGGGAAAGGTATGAATCCAATTATTCTCCCTCCAGCTATGGGTAAATAGTAGGACAGACTAGGTTCTTCAGCTTTGGTTAGGCAACTAGTCTAGGAGAAGGAAAACTCTGAATTGAAACCTGTTAAACTCCGCTTAAAAATTGACCTTGTGTCATATCCTGCCCGAGCGGAGGGGTTGGTAAATAGTATCAATGGGTCAAATAGAATTGTTCAATCATTTAATTTGAATTATTATCATAAGTAGCAATTTGAAACCATACTGTTGTGTGCAAATTATTCATATGACGTAGGAATACTTGTTAAATAGAATTACTAATGTTGAGTAGCAATACTTGAAACCATTTAACTGTGTGCAAACAAATGATTAATATCAAATAGAATTATTTGTGTTTGATAGAAATACTTGAAACCATTTAACTGTGTGCAAACAAATGATTACTATCAAATAGAATTATTAGTGTTTGATAGGAATACTTGAAACCATTTAACTGTGTGCAAACAAATGATTAATATCAAATAGAATTATTTGTGTTTGATAGAAATACTTGAAACCATTTAACTGTGTGCAAACAAATGA
The DNA here is from genome assembly GCA_963585895.1 of Sepioteuthis lessoniana. Taxonomy (NCBI): domain Eukaryota; kingdom Metazoa; phylum Mollusca; class Cephalopoda; order Myopsida; family Loliginidae; genus Sepioteuthis; species Sepioteuthis lessoniana. Next base: position 6,691,831 of record OY757941.1, read on the forward strand.
TTAATATCAAATAGAATTATTAGTGCTAGATAGGAATACTTGAAACCATTTAGCTGCGTGCAAATAAATGATTAATATCAAATAGAATTATTAGTGTTAGATAGGAATACTTGAAACCATTTAACTGCGTGCAAACAAATGAGCTCTAACAACTCGTTTAGAAATAAAGCTAACTACAAACTATTCACTTACAAAATGAGTAGAGTGTTCGCCAATGGTCCGGGAGACTGAGGTTCGACCCCAGCTCGAGTCATACCAAAGACTAAAAAAATGGTACTTGACTCCGCCTTGTTTAGCGCTCAGCGTTATAAGGTAAGGATCAAGAGTAAAGTGGAGCAATCCCGGGAATGGAGTAGCGCCCTCCCTTACACCTCGGTGTAGTAGCTATTGAAGAGGGAGCCTTCGGGTAACCCTCGACTAAGGTCGCCAACTTTACAACTTTTTATACATAAAGATGATTTAACATTAAATAGCCCAGAAGAGTTGACGTGCCATAAAATACCAACCCGACAGCATAAATTAAAAACGAAGAAAAAAAGTTCAGTTGAGAAAGAAAGAAAGAAAGAAAGAAAGAAAGAAAGAACAAAATATGGTTAGGTTTTGGATCTTAGGTGAGAGATCAATAATTTGAATATTAGATATTGAAGATACTTAGGCCCTTCCCGTTTGGAAGATTTGAGAAGCACAATATCCTTACCAGTATTTCTTGCTATCTGGCCTTGGCCTTGTGTCGCACGAATCCATATTTAGTAAATAATGTTTTCCGTCTTGTGGTTGGTATATATCAAGTCCACATCGCTTGGGTCAGTGTTATCAGTGAAAAGTAAAGAATTGCCTATTATATCAAGTGGTACCATCACCAATTTGATTGTGACCGCTTGTTTTTTGGGTCAGAGTAACGGGATGTTTATGGGAAATTGATACTTGACAAGATTTGAAGGGAAAGAAAAAAAGAAAAGTGAAAATTGAATAATTAATGAATGGACAAAAGAAGTGAGTAAAGAATGGATAAGAAGAAAGGAAAAAACAAAAGATACGTTGGAAGAAAGAAATCTTGTAATGCGGGTTTTTTTTCAGAATTGGAAATGGTTGCAAATCATGCAATGCGTCTTGGACAGTAATAGCCTAGTGGAACCCGTCCCTCTGCAGGTCTGGTCTGAATTCAGACTTTTTTTCTCCTAGACCGGTTGCTATCCATAGTCTGGTGGAGTCAGTGACATCCTAACGAACACTCCCTATGAAGTGTGAGGAGAGGTCCCGTGGAGTTATACTGGTTATGCACTGGAGGCAATTCTCCAGCAGCGAAAGTGAGTCAGGACCAGCTTAACCCTCCACTATCTACTTACCAAAAATCTAAACCAGGAGATTTATGAACAGTCAAAGATTCCTCACAGAAACTGGTTTATTTGTGGGGTATTATTTACGTAGCGTTTCCTGGGAAGAAACAGGCAGGCATCTGATTTGAATTCAGAGTTTTTCTTCTCCTAGACCGGTTGCCGTTCCGAGGTTAAAAAGCCCAGCCTGACCAACTTTTTGGAGGTCCACAACAACTGCTGGAGGATTGGCTGCGATAAATAACCTGAGAAACCTTTTAACGCACTTCACAGGGAGTGTTTGCGAAGAGATCATTGAGTGTTCATCCACTTCTTTTCACTGGACAAATTGACACTCGACTCATCAATCAAAGCCTGTTGTGTCGGACGGTTTAGTCACCGACCACCATGCGGCAGGTAACAATGGGTTACATTATACCAGTACCACTCATCGAACCACCTAACATTATTACTGATGTAAAAGTAAGGGGACTTCTTTTATAATTAATATCTGGCGTTATCTCCCCAGGTCAGAAATAATCGGCTGACAGTGTCAAGTAAAACGACACTTCGTCCGAAAATCGAGCCCTTGTAAAATGGTGCTCAGATCGAAATATTGGTTTTACGGCCAATGATTAATTAAGACACAGTCCGAAATATTTGAAGAGACAAATATCTCTCTCACTTTGAATGGGAGGGTCCCCGTGGCATAATGGCTAAAGTACTGGACTGCGGTTTTGAAATAAGCCTGTTCGAATCATAGTCGCGTTCTTATGTTCACTCTCAAACAAAAACCCTTGGGAAAGGAATGAACTTCCTTATACTTCCAGCTATGAGCTGAATAGTATCACTGCTGTTCTTCTACAAGGATGGCTTTGGTATTAGATAACCTACGAGAGTTGATGTGCTATTAAACAAAAGAAACCAACCAACCAACAAAGCACCCTCACTTTGAACATCGTATAACAGGCCACTACAATTATGATCATTGATAAATACGAGGTGCATTAGATAAGTTTCTAGACTTTTTTCGTATGGGCATTTAGAATTGAAAATTCAGTATGTTATTGCTATACATCTTATGAGATGACTGACCAATTTTTATGATTTCAGGTTCAAATGAACAGCTACAACAGGAATTGGAATACACCCTATTAAAGCCTGATTGTCACAGCTGGTGAATTTCAAAAATGCAATCTGGCACTTTAGAAGAACGATATGCAATACAATTCTGTTTTAAACTCGGAAAAAGTGCCACAGAAACGTATGGAATGCTTTTGGAGCATCTTGCATGAATTGAGCATCAATTTTTGAGTGGCATAAGAGATTCAAGGAAGGCAAGGAGTCTGTGAGGGATGATGAGAGGTGTGGGAGGAGTAAGGAAGTCAATACACCAGAGTTGATTGGCCAAAGGGTTAGGGTTAAGGTTACTATGTTGAGGTTTTAAGGGAGTTCAGCAAGAGATTCCTTGGGAAGAGACCAGCACTCTTCAAATCGGGTCAGTGGCATTTCCAGCATGACAATGCACCTGTACACAACTCCATCCTTGTCACAAACTATTTCACCAAGATGGGCATCAAGACAGTTCCTCAGCCCCACTATAGTCCAAGGCTTGCTCCCTGTGACTTTTGCTTATTCCTTAAGCTCAGATGCTGTTGTTATGATACAACTGAGGAGGTGAAAGAGGCTGTGACGAAGGTCATTGACACGCTCACACAAGAGGACTTCGATGGGGCCTCCATGTTGGAATAGTACAACAAGTGCATTGCAGCCGGAGGAGATTACTTCGAAGGGGACTAGAGTTCCATGTGTGTACTATCAGTAAAAGTGCTGATACGAAAAAAGTCTGGAAACATATCGTATGCACCTCGAAATATGGACAAATTTATTTGAATTTTGCAGAAAGTACCATTTAATTCTAAATGAAGAATAATCTTGGGAAAGGCATGACCTTTCTTAGCCCCACCAGCTATTGGTTTAATAGTACCACTACTGACTATCTACAAGGATGGCTTCGGCATCAAATAACTCAGGACGGTTGATATGCCATTAAAAACAAAGAAAGTAAAGAAAGATCTAAACGAAGAAACCGTATCAGGCTTATCAATTTTCAATTTGAAAAATTCGTTTTTCATATTTACAAATGTCAAACGATTCCATTCGAGTCACAAACAATTTACGAATAATTTGTTTTGTTGTTTAATGGCATCTCAACCTTTGGGGTTATTTAATGCCAAAGCCATCCTTCGAGAAGAACAGTAGTGGTACTATTTAACCCATAGCCGGGAGGATAAGCGGGGTTCATATCTTTCCCAAGTGAACGTAATAGCATAACTGAAGTTCGAACTCGCTCATTACGATTCCACAAGTCCAGCGCTTTAACCATTACACCACGAGATTACCCCTTTGTGGGTCGGGATATTTCTTTTTCTTTTTTTTTTTTCAAAATAATTCACGTACCTTCGATTATTATTTCTTCGATCCTTATATTTTTATGATGCATAGATTAATGTTTCTTTTTTTTTTTTTTTTTTTTTTTTTTACCCAACCTCGTCGGTCGCCGATAGGATGTAACTTAAGATTAAAATCTGAGTGGAGTTTTGAATAGTTTTCTTTCTCTTAGACTAGTTGCATAACCAAAGCTAAAGAACCCAGTCAGTGCTACTATGTACCAATAGCTGAAGAAGGGAACAGATGGGTTCATGCCTTTTTCCAGGATTTGAACTCTCGTAGCCGACCTCATTTCCTACGACAGCCTAGTCGGCTGGGGCTGTAGAATACACAAACTTCATCTCTGCACAGGGGTCATACCCCACCGCGCTTAAAGGATGTCTTCGATATGACTCTACAGCATCTCATGGTGAGGCTCCAATAATGCTGGAGCTTTGGAGAACGCAGAGTACCCCTTTATTGACATTACTCCAAGGTCTACTCTGACCCTGTCTGTTAGCCCCTGATACGGTCCTATCTATGGGTCGAATAGAACTGTTTGACATTTAAACTGGCCGCGAACTAAAGACTGATGCTGAAATAGAAGTCTGATCATTTAACTGTGTGTAAACAAGTGACTGATGTTTAATGGAATTGTTAGTAATACATGATACTTGGAATCATTTAAGAGGGTGTCCTCGTGGTGTAATGGTTAAAGTGATGGACTGCGGAATCGTAGTAAGTGAGTTCGAACTCCAGTCGCGCTATTATGTTTACTTTCGGGTAAATACCTTTGGGAAAGGTATGAACCCCTTATTCTCCCTGCTATGGGTTAAATAGTACCACTACTGTTCTTCTATGAGAATAGCATTGGCATTAAATAACCTACAAAGGTTGATATGCCATTAAACAAAGAAACCAAACTTGGAACCATTAAACTGGGCGCAAGAAAAAACAAAAACAAAAAACGATTGATATTGAATAGAACTATAGGTTCGATAGCAATAACTGAAATCGTTAAACTGTGTGCATAAGAAAGAATAATGTTGAATAGAATAATTAGTGTTAAATAGCAATACTTGTAACCGTTTAACTGTGTTGAAACAATAGCAATACTAGTGTGCAAAACAAATTGGTTTAACTCAATTAAAAATGAAATTAGCTACAAATTCATCTCTTAGATATTATGAGGGAGTGTCCTTGTGGTGTAATGGTTAAAGTGATGGACTGCGAAATCGTAGTAAGCGAGTTCGAACTCCAGTCGCGCTATTACGTTCACTTTCGGACAAATACCCTTGGAAAAGGTATGAACCCTGTTATCCTCCCAGCTATGGGTTAAATAGCACCACTACTGTTCTTTTTGGAGAATGGCTTCGACATTAAATAACCTACAAAGGTTGATATGCCATTAAACAAAGAAAATTAAATGTGTTCAAACAAATGATTGATGTTAAATTGTTACGTTACATTGCAATATTTGAAACGCTTAAACTGTGTGCAAACAAAATGATTAATAGTAAATAGGATTATTTGTGTAAGATAGCAATACTTGAAAACATTTGACTGTGTACAAAAGAAATGAGCTTAGACTATTTTAAAAATGTATCCACAAAATCTTTTTACAAATCTTATATATATTATATATATGTAGGTAACCATGGTGTAATGGTTATCGTCGTAGGAAATGGACACGGTGACTCGAGTTCAAATCCTGGACAAGACTGATTGCATTTCACAAAGCACTAATACCCTTGGGAAATGTATGATTCCAATTATTCTCCCTCCAGCTATGGGTAAATAGTAGGGCAGACTAGGTTCTTAAGCCTTGGTGAGGCAACTAGTCTAGGAGAAGGAAAACTCGGAGGAGTTGGTAAATATGTATAATATATGTGTAAAAAAGGGATTTGTTATTAAATACCCAACAATGATTTCTCTACTATAAAACCAAATCAAACTAATCATTCCTCAAGACGATCACCATCAGGCAACCCCACACACAGCTCCAGAACTGGAGTCCCATCATTCACAGCAGTTTAGTGTGATGACAGTACGTATTCCTTTGACTGATTCTCGCCATCCGACCCCATCGACCTCTAGACGGCATCCATTGTCTGTAAAGAACTAACAATTGTGAGTCTTTGCAGGTCGGCTAATACAAGTGTGTCCATGAATAGGAGTCCATCGAAGAACGTCGCATAGGATTTCGTCCTTACTTCTCCATTATGTCTTGCTCGTTTTGGATGTTTTGTGAGATGGTAGGTAAGTGGCCGTAAAGCTGTTGTTTTGTGGGGTGCTGCTTCGAGTATTTGTTAAAAATAGCACGCAGGTCCTTGTGTAATTCCTAACTAACTTTTTTCCGGGTGTTTCCTTAGAGTCCAAGTTGTGCATCCCTACATTTGAACTGATACGGCTAGTTTAGAAAAATTCCAATTTTATTTCATCCGAGAGATCAGACTTCCATAATCATTCAAAGAAGGCCATGCTTTACAATCCCTTATATGAGATATTGCTACCGAGGTATATGATCTGGTCAATTAATTTCAGCTGTTTGTCATTTATTGAGAAGATGGCATCATCTTGATTTAAACCGATTTTTTTCGCATAGAGACCAATGCATATTGTTGCCTGCTCCAGGCTATGCGACTTTGATTCAGCTTGAGTAGATGTAATAGGATATCGTATGCTTCGCATTTTTTTTTTTTTTGTCAGTGCGAAATCATTTTTTTTTTTTGTGTTGTCGAAAAAGCCATAACTAAGTTTCAGAATAACAATGTATAGAAATACTAACCACGATGTTTGGTTTAAATTTTTTGTTATCAACCTCCGTGGGTTATTCAATGCCAAAGTCATCCTTGTAGAAGAACAGTAGTGGTACTATTTAATCCTTAGCTTGGAGAATAAGGGGCTTCATACTTTCCCCGTGGGTCCGATAGTGAACGTAATAGCGCGACTGGAGTTCGAACTCGTTCACTACGATATCTCCCCCCACTTTTTTGTGAATTGTCGGGTTCATGCCTTTCCCGAAGGTATTAGTCCGAAAATGAGCGTAATCGCGCGACTGGAGTTCGAACTCGCTCACTACGATATCTCCCCACACTTTTTTGTGAATTGTCGGGTTCATGCCTTTCCCGAGGGTATTAGTCCGAAAATGAGCGTAATAGCGCGACTGGAGTTCGAACTCGCTCACTACGATATCCCCCTCCACTTTTTGAGAATCGTCAGGTTCATGCCTTTCGCAAAGGTATTAGTTCGAAAGTGAACTTAATTGCTCGACTTGAGTTCGAACTCGCTTACTACAATTTCACAGTCCAGCTCGTTTATCACTGCGTCAAGGAGTCTGCCCCAATAAAATACAAGCTATTTTTTTTTTTACTAAACCCTAAATTAAAAAATATAAAGTTTAAAAAAATATGACCCTCTCTTTCTGTGTCTCTATCTGTATATCTTTTTTCCTGTCTCTATCTGTTTCTTTATATATATATATATATATATATGTGTGTGTGTGTGTGTGTGTGTTTATGTGTCTTTGCGATTAAGGGAAGTAGATCTGATTTAGAGATAAGTGTGTTTACACACACACACACACACACACACACACACACATATATATATATATATATATATATATATATATATATATATATATATATCTGTGTGTGTGTGTGTGTGTGTGTGTGTGTGTGTGCATATATAGGGAGAGTGAGAGGGAGAGATATACTATGGAGAGGATATATATATATATATATACACATATATATATATACATACATATATATATATGTGTGTGTGTACATGTGTATGTATCTTTGTGATAAAGTTAAATAGATCAGATCTCTAAGCTTATCCTCGACTTATCTCCAACACACACACACACACACACACACACACACACACACACACACACACACACACACACACACACACACACACATATATATATATATAAGGAGAGAGAGGGAGGGGCATAATGTGGAGAGAATATATATATATATATATCTATATATATATCCCTCTATATGTATGTATCTGTGTGTCTTTGAGATAAGCTAAAAAATCCCAAGCAGATCTGATTTGAAATAAGCTGTGTTTACACACACACGCTCACACACGCATAGACAAACGCGCACACCCCATATATATATATATATATATATATATATATAGAGAGAGAGAGAGAGAGAGAGAGAAAGAAAGAGAGAGAGAGAGAGTCAGATAGAAAGGAGAGAATATGCATAAATATATATATATATATATATATATATATGAACGCAGACACCCATTTGTGTTCTTACCCGTGTGTGTGTGTGTGTGTGTGTGTGTGTGTGTGTGTGTGTGTGTGTGTGTGTGTGTGTGTGTGTTTATCCTACATTATTGAAATACGGTGACAGAGATATGAGAGATGTCTGGGCTCAATTCTAGTCATGCCGTGTAAACAGTGTTCGAGGGAAGAACTTATTTCCTTTTGCGTAGATTGGTGTGTTAACCTCACGACCCGTCACGATAGCCATTTCGCCGTGGGTGGTGCGAAAATGAAATCAGTCTGGGGTTCTGTCAGTCCCGACCGGCACAGACCTTGCTCAGATCTCTTTTTTTTTCACCCTTTGCTTTCGTGCCTTCATTCTTTGATTCTCTCTCTCTCACACACACACACACACACACGTACGCGCGTGCGCACGATCATTGCGGTTTCCCATGTTCGATCCTTAATGGAGTATTTAAAATAAATAGATGAATAAATAAATTAATAAATAAAAGAAAAATAAATAAATAAAAGAAAAATAAATAAATAAAAGAAAAATAAATAAATAAAAGAAAAATAAATAAATAAAAGAAAAATAAATGAATAAAAGAAAAATAAATAAATAAAAGAAAAATAAATAAATAAAAGAAAAATAAATAAATAAAAGAAAAATAAATAAATAAAAGAAAAATAAATAAATAAAAGAAAAATAAATAAATAAAAGAAAAATAAATAAATAAAAGAAAAATAAATAAATAAAAGAAAAATAAATAAATAAAAGAAAAATAAATAAATAAAAGAAAAATAAATAAATAAAAGAAAAATTAATAAATAAAAGAAAAATAAATAAATAAAAGAAAAATTAATAAATAAAAGAAAAATTAATAAATAAAAGAAAAATAAATAAATAAAAGAAAAATAAATAAATAAAAGTAAAATAAATAAATAAAAGAAAAATAAATAAATAAAAGAAAAATAAATAAATAAAAGAAAAATTAATAAATAAAAGAAAAATAAATAAATAAAAGAAAAATTAATAAATAAAAGAAAAATTAATAAATAAAAGAAAAATAAATAAATAAAAGAAAAATAAATAAATAAAAGAAAAATAAATAAATAAAAGAAAAATAAATAAATAAAAGAAAAATAAATAAATAAAAGAAAAATAAATAAATAAAAGAAAAATAAATAAATAAAAGAAAAATAAATAAATAAAAGAAAAATAAATAAATAAAAGAAAAATAAATAAATAAAAGAAAAATAAATAAATAAAAGAAAAATAAATAAATAAAAGAAAAATAAATAAATAAAAGAAAAATTAATAAATAAAAGAAAAATTAATAAATAAAAGAAAAATATATAAATAAAAGAAAAATAAATAAATAAAAGAAAAATTAATAAATAAAAGAAAAATAAATAAATAAAAGAAAAATTAATAAATAAAAGAAAAATTAATAAATAAAAGAAAAATAAATAAATAAAAGAAAAATAAATAAATAAAAGAAAAATAAATAAATAAATAAAAGAAAAATAAATAAATAAAAGAAAAATAAATAAATAAAAGAAAAATTAATAAATAAAAGAAAAATAAATAAATAAAAGAAAAACAAATAAATAAAATAAAATAAATAAAAAACAAAGAAATAGAAAATAAAATTCTGTTTAATTTTTCATTTCTAGCAGAACCAAAATTTCCTCTCGGTATCCAATTTTCCTGAACTTTAAGATGGGATAAGAGTGTGTTATCTGTTTATCTACCCAACCAGTGTCACTTTTATCGTCAAAATTTGATTGGCTGATTGATTTTAACAGCTTGACAAACCATCTAGGACAACTGTATTCACTTTACATTTTACGTTTATATATATATATATATATATATATATATATATATATATATATATATATATATATATGTCTCATGTAAGATCTACGAACTTCAATGAACGAACGAAACACACTTCTTTATGAAAATATATCTCTCATTTTATTCTCGAAAGGGGCACCCAGTTAGTTGTTATTGAGAGATAGATGGAGAGACATATACTCAGAGAGGGGACTTCTGCTTGTCCCATTATTTCTTCCGGGAGCTAGGGGGTACCAACGCTTGCACCCCCTTGCAAGTCGTATCGTCCGAGACGTCTGAGACGCCTCCCTGGACTCTGGACTCTCTCTAAATCTGACCGCGTGGTTCTCATATCACATGGTCTCCTTCCGGTTGCACACCTGCCCGACCAGCCTACCCCGACACACTGCCATCCCCCTGTTTAATAATCACAACGTGACAGCTTGTCAAAGCATACGGTGTCACTAGGAACGAACCGAAAATCCATGTCATATGTTATATATATATATATATATATATATATATATATATTTCTTTAAGAAAAACAAAAAAACGGTCACGTTTGGATTATAAATTTATTTCCATCCTGTTATAATAACAGGACTTCTTCAGATCTAATGGATAAAATAAATACAGTCCGAAGAGACACAGGAAGGAAGGGTGGGAGGGGGTAGAAGAGGGGTGAAGAGGTTCATAGTTGAATGATTTTTTCTCCTGACTCCGGTTTAACTGGACCAAATAATATATATATATATATATATATATATATATATATATATATATATATATATTAGTTTTTTAAGATTTTTTTATTCTTTTGAATAATTCTTATGGGGTGGGTCTTTGAATAATTACTTTGTATGGCAATGATCATGTTTATGCTAATAATTTTTGGTAAAATTTCATTTGTAGCAGAAAGAAAGAATTTCAAATTATTGTTTAGCGCGGGAATTATTTTGACCGTTGAGGTTTCGATTTTATATTTTCAACCAATGAGGTTTGTTTTATGCCATTCTGCTCGGATGACTTTCCCGGGCAATATAAAAGGTTTTGTAACGCTCTCTCGTCTTCTCTTTCCCTGAAAGATTCCTACAGCAGACAGACAACATTAACACGAAGAGAGCACATTCAACCATGGGCCATTTTTCCTTTAGGTGACCATTCCTTTAGCATTTATTCATTCCTCCTTGACCAACTGGTTCTCGAAACTTCGGGTTGACTGCTTAATTCCTGCTCTCACATTCGTAGCTGTTTCTTTTCTTCCATTTGTACGACTCACAGTACAAGGGTTGTCTTTCTGGCTGACATTAAAGTTATTTATGTTGAAGGTCTTTCATACAAATTGAATTGAAAAATGTTTTTGAATGAAGGCTACAAAGTTTAAAATCTCATGCACAGACGATAAAATGAAGATGAATAAGTACGTACTACAACAAAGACAATGCTGGGACAGCAATAAACATTATAAATTACTAGAAATTAAACCCACATTGGGGGAATGGAAACGAGGCTAGAAAAAAACCGAAAAGAGGAAAACATCTTGTACAGACTTCGTATTGGTCATCCAAGACAACACATTCTTACTTGAAGCAAAGCAGCAACCAACATATTATGCATGTCACACCAAAAATACATTGTGAAACACATTTTCATTGAATGTACCTCGCTGGCCTATATAAAAGAAACCTTTTATAGTGCAAACGACATGAATGAGCTGTTCCCCCCCAAAATAAAAATGAATCATGAAATGTCATTCCTAAAAACGTTGAATTGATTCAGAAAAATCCTTTGCCTGAATTGTTTAAAATAGAACTGTTTTCACATTGGAACTGCGTACTAGTGCTGAACTGAATTGCTCGAATTAGAACTGTTTTTGACATCTAAACTGTGTTTAATGCTAAAGTGAATTATCTGAAATAAAACTGTTTGACATTTAACTCTGTGTATTGCCCCGTCAGCTGGGGCTGTAGAATACACTGACTGCACCTCTGCAGAGGGGTAAGACCCCCCCCCCCACTAACGAGTGTCCAGGATATGACACTAAACAATCTGATGGTGAGATTCCAACTTCAAGAAGTTATATGTAATAATTCAGTTAAGAATAAATACAATTTTAATGTCGACAAACAGTTCTATTTCAAATAATTCAGTTAAGCATAAGCACGCAGTTTAAATGTAAGTACGGTTTAATTGTCAAAAACATTTCTATTTCAAGCTATTCAGTTTACTCAAACAATTCATTTTAGCATAAGTATGCCGTTAGTTCTATTTAACCCATACATAGGGCCCTATCAAGTGCTACCACTCCGGGCCCGAGTGGACCTGGGAGCGATGGTAATGAAGGGGTACTCCGCATTCCCCAAAGCTCCAGCACTGCTGGAACCTCACCATCAGATTGTTTAGTGTCATATCCAGGACACTCGTTGGGGGGGGGGGTCTTACCCCTCTGCAGAGGTGCAGCCCATGTATTCTACAGCCCCAGCCGACTGGGCAATTAAGTGATTTAGATAAAAGTTTTAAACAAATATAGTTTTTTGTTTACACATAGTTTAATGTTAAAACAATTCTAGTTCAAACAATTCAGTTTAGCATGAGTAGGCAGTTTAAACAAACAGTTAAATGTAAGTAAGTGAAGTTGGCGACTTTAGTCGAGGGCGACCCGAAGGCTCCTTTTTTAATAGCTACTACACTGAGGTGTAGGGGAGGGCGCTTCTCCTTTCCCGGGATTGCTACACTTTACCCTTGATACGTGCCTTATATTGCTGAGTGTGAAGCAAGGAGGTATCAAGTACCATTTTTTAAAGTCTTTGGTATGACTCGACCTGGAATTGAACCCCGGTCTCCCGGACCATTATCAATTAGATATAAAAGTAGTTAATTGCAAACAATTCAGTTTAGTGTAATTACACATTTTAGTTCTATTTGACCCATTGATAGGACCCTATCAAGTGGTACCACCGAGTGGGCCTGGGAGTAATGGCAACGAAAGAGCACTCCGCATTCCCCAAAGTTTCAGCATTACTGAAGCGCCAAAATTAGATTGTTTAATATTATATCTAAGACAATCGTTGGAGGAGTCTTACCTAACTGCTGAGATGCAGTCAATATATTTGGCAAACAAATGATTAATATCGTATAAAATAATTATTATTTGATTGCAATAATTGGAACCATTTAACCATGTAGATTGACATGGAGGCCAATGCCTGCGGCGGTTCGTTCCAAACTATGTAGTAGTGTGTCGGCTTGGTTAGGTGTATTCGCCAGTAACGCTATGCCATCGGCGTAATCAGTGTCGGTAATTGTTTTTGCGGGGTACCTTCTGCTTCTTTTCGTTTTCATCTCGAAGCCGTTTTCTCTGATTTTTTTTGTCGTGTCGATACTGCTGTGTGGATGCACTACTTGGACGCTAACTAAACGGCTGGAGAAGAAGCTAGACGGCAATTACACAAGAATGCTGAGAGCAATATTGAACAAGTTCTGGCGGCAACAACCCACAAGGCACCAACTATACGGCCACCTGTCTCCCATCACGAAAACTATCCAAGCTAGACGAACCAGACATGCAGGACACTGCTCTAGAAGCAAGGACGAGCTCATAAGTGATGTACTCCTATGGACTCCCGCATATGGCCAAGCAAAAGCAGGACGACCAGCTCGAACATACATACAGCAGCTATGTGAGGATACGGGATGTAGCCCTGAAGACCTGCCAGAGGCGATGAATGATAGGGAAAAGTGGCGAGAGAGGGTCAGTGATATCCGTGCTAGCGGCAGGACAAAAGGATGATGATGATGAACTATGTAGAAACAATAGCAAAACCAGTGAGCAGACAAATTTGTTCGAACGCTTTTAAAATGAAATTACCAACAAACTGTGTGCAAAGAAATGATTGATGTTTAATTGTAACTGTTATATAGTTGAAACTATTTAACTGTACAAAAATAAATAAATAGATAAATGAACACTGGCTCGTTTAAAAATGTTATCTAGATGTGTTTACAAATCCTATATATCTGATATATATGTATAAATAGTATTTAAGAAGAACCTAGTCTGCCCTACTATTTACCCATAGCTGGAGGGAGAATAATTGGATTCATACCTTTCCCAAGGGTATTAGTGCTATGTGCAATGGTTGGTATGCCATAAATCCCAACCAAACAAAATCATATACATTTAATAGATATGTATAAATAGGATTTGGATTTAAATAACCCACAATGGTTAATATGCCATAAAACCCAACCAAACCAAATCATATATATTCAATATATATGTATAAAGAGGATTTGCCATGAAATAACCTGCAATGGTTGATCCTATTTACCAACCCCTCCGCTCGGGCAGGATATGACACAAGGTCAATTTTTAAGCGGAGTTTAACAGGTTGAATTCAGAGTTTTCCTTCTCCTAGACTAGTTGCCTAACCAAGGCTGAAGAACCTAGTCTGTCCTACTATTTACCCATAGCTGGAGGGAGAATAATTTGATTCATACCTTTCCCAAGGGTATTAGTGCTATGTGCAATGGTTGATATGCCATAAAACCCAACCAAACCAAATCATATATATTTAATATATATGTATAAATAGGATTTGGCATTAAATAACCTACAAAGGTTGATATGCCATAAAACCAGACCAAACAAAATCAACCTTTAATTGTGTAGGATGTTTGGAATACTTTCTGGTTGTTCATCTTGTAAATGAGAGCATAGGTCTTATTTGATAGATGCATAATTGGGATATTGTAGTAATTTCAGCACAAGGCTGAATAAATGGGGCACCCAATGAGACTCAAACTCACTCTTGTTGGTTTGCTAGTCAAACTTGTTAACCACTATACAACCAGAGGCGCCGAAATCGAGATAGTGTGACTTGTTTCTGGATTATCCTCTTGAATATAGTAATTTATTAAGCTCTTGGGTTCGATGTGGTACAATTTTAAATTTTAAACGGTTATGAATAACAACTACTATTGTTTACATACATCCGCTTAACGGCTACCGAGAGCTCAATTCATATATGAAGAGCCTTGCAACAAACGCTAATGGTAACGCGATTACTTCATTCGCTTAGATAACTCAACCCTACGGGGATAGGGGAGTATATATATATATATATATATATAACAATGTTAGGTTGTCACGATCTCACTTGCTGGATTTGGTGGTTGGTTGGTTGGTATGTTGGGTTTTATGGCATATCAACCTTTGTAGGTTATTTAACGCCAAATCCATTTTTATGTAAATAATCCGTTCTATTTAAAACAATTCGGTTTAGCATGAGTACACAGTTTAATTGTCAAAAACATTTCTATTTCAAACTATTCAAGCAGTTATATATAACAATTCAGTTTAATGTAAGTACAGTTTCAGTGTCAAAAATAGTTCAATTTAAAGTAATTCAGTTAAGCAAAAACACGCAGTTAAAATGTAAGTACAGTTTAATTGTAAAAAAACATTTTTATTTCGAGATATAATCAAGCAAATTCTACTTCAGCTAATTCTGTTTTGTAAAAGTACAGATTTTGTTTATATGTCAGAACAAAAATTAGTTTAGTGTAAATACAGTTTCAATGTCAAAAAACAGTTGCAGTTATATGTAACAATTCAGTTAAGTGTAAATACAGTTTTAATGTCGAAAAAACAGTTTTATTTCAAACAATTCAGTTAAGCACAACCACGCAGTCTAAATGTAAGTATGGTTTAATTGTCAAAAACATTTCAATTTTCAATTTTAAGCTATACAGTTTAGTAAAACAATTCATTTTAGCATAAGTATGCCGTTAGTTCTATTTAACCCATAGATAGGGACCTATCAGGTGCTACCACCCCGGGCCAGAGTGGACCTGGGACCGATGGCAATGAAGGGGTACTCCACTTTCCCCAAAGCTCCAGCATTGCTGGAACCTCACCATTGTTTCGTGTCATATCAGGACACTCGTTGGGGGGTTCTTACCCCTCTGCAGAAAAGCAGTCGGTGTATTCTACAGCCCCAGCCGACTGGGCAATGCTGGATTTGTGTCAGACCAAAAGTGGTATATTTTGGAGCGTACTCAATATCTGTGATAGAGCTATTATATAGTAATAAATAAATATATATTAGTTTGTGTATATATAGCATCCATATATATATATATATATATATATATATATATATATATATATTAGTTTTCGTATAGGAACAAATACTTCTCGCCTACGGCTTCCCCAAAGAAATCGTCACAGCTTTAATGATGTTATATAAAAACACGGAAGTAAAAGTCCGTTGACCGGATGGCGACACAGACTACTTCGACATTGTAGCAGGTGTGCTGCAAGGAGACACATTATCCCCATACCTCTTTATTATCTACCTTGACTACGTGCTTAGAACGTCTATAGATTTAATGAAAAAAAAAACGGTTTTAAGCTGGCAAAGGAAAGATGCAGAATTTACCCCGCACAAACAATTATGAACGCGCTTGTGATAAATTCACCCGCCCAAGCCGAATCCCTGCCTCATAGTCTGGAACGAGCAGCAGGTGGCATAGGCCTCCATGTCAACGCTGACAAAACAGAATATATGTGCTTTAATCAAAGAGGTGACATCACACTAAAGGGTGGTCCTCTGAAACTAGTGGACAAATTTACCTACCTCGGAAGTAGTCTCTCCTCAACCAAGAATGATATCAACACGCGACTAGCAAAGGCATGGACAGCTAACAATAGTCTAACGGTCATATGGAAGTTAGACCTGACCGATAAAATAAAACGCAGTTTTTTTTTTCAAGCAATACTCATGTTGATACTACTATATGGATACACTACATGGACGCTAACAAAACGTATGGAGAAAAAACTTGACGGCTATTACGCAAGAATGCTGTGAGTTGTATTGAACTAGTCCTGGAGGCAACACCCTACAAAACACCAGCTGTACGGCCACCTACCACGCATTACGAAAACTATACAAAGTATAGACGAAGTAGACATGCGGGACACTGCTGGAGAAGTAAGGACGAACTCATAAGCGACATACTCCGGTGGACCCCTTCTCATGGACGAGCAAAGGTTGGACGATCAGCCAGAACCTATTTACAACAATTCTGTGTGGATGAAGGTTGTAGCTTTGAAGACCTACCGGAAGCGATGGACGATAGATAAGGGTGGCGAGAGAGAGGGTCAGGGAGATCCGTGCTGGCAACGCGACATCATGATGTTGATAGAAAGTTTATATATATATATATATATATTTAACATCCATGCAATGAAATATATATAAAAACAAATATATATTTATCTATTATATAATATATCTAATTATTATAATATTTATCATAATATATATATATATATATATTTAAGAAAAACAAAAATCGGTCACACTAGGATTATAAATTTATTTCCATCCTGTTATGGGTATTGATATGAATCAATAACACCAAAAATAACAGGTCTTCTTCAGATCTAATGGATAAAATAATTACAGTCCGAATAGACACAAGAAGGAAGGGCGGGAGGGGGTAGAAGAGGGGTGAAGAGTTTCCTCCATATTTCGCTCACTTCCGGTTTTTATTTTTTATTTTTTATTACGCCTTGGAATCACAGTAAATTAATTTTTTAAAATTTTTGAATTCTCATACATCTCCAGATTCAATAATAATTTAGGGAAGAACAACATTCATTAATAACCTTAATATATATATATATATATATATATATATATATATATATATAACGGCTGGAGAAGAAACTTGACGGAAATTACACAAGAATGTTGAGAGCAGTATTGAACGAGTCCTGGCGACAACACCCCACGAGACACGAACTGTACAGACACTTGCCCCCCATCACGAAAACTGTACAAGTTAGACGAACCAGACACCCGGGACACTGCTGGAGAAGCCAGGACGAGCTCATAAGCGATGTACTCCTATGGACCCCCACACATGACCGTGCAAAAGCAGGACGACCAGCTCGAACTTATATACAGCAACTATGTGAGAACACAGGATGTAACCCTGAAGACCTGCCGGAGGCGATAAATGATAGGGAGAAGTGGCGAGAGAGGATCAGGGATATCCGTGCTGGCGGTACGACATGATGATGATGATATATGTATATATTGTGAATCAATAACTTCGTTATTTCTTCCATTTTTTAATTTCTTTCTTCCTTTCTTTCTTCCTTTCTTTCTTTCTTTCTTTCTTTCTTTGCTTTATTCCTTTCTTTTTTTCTTTCTGTCTTCTTTCTTTTCTTTCTTCCTTTCTTTTCTCGTCCTTTTATTTCTTATTTTCTTTTCATTCTTTGTTCTTTTCAAACTTTGCAATCTTTTTTTATTTATTGTTTGGAAGTTTTCTTTTTTTATTTCTTTCAATTTTTCTTTCTTCATTTGTTTCATTGTCTTTTTGTCATTTGTTTCAATTTTTCTTTCTTCATTTGTTTCATTGTCTTTTCTTCATTTGTTTCATTGTCTTTTCTTCATTTCTTTCAACTTTTCTTTCTTCATTTGTTTCTTTGTCTTTTCTTCATTTGTTTCAATTTTTCTTTCTTCATTTGTTTCATTGTCTTTTCTTCATTTGTTTCATTGTCTTTTCTTCATTTGTTTCATTGTCTTTTCTTCATTTCTTTCAACTTTTCTTTCTTCATTTGTTTCTTTGTCTTTTCTTCATTTGTTTCAATTTTTCTTTCTTCATTTGTTTCATTGTCTTTTCTTCATTTATTTCAATTTTTCTTTCTTCATTTGTTTCATTGTCTTTTCTTCATTTGTTTCATTGTCTTTTCTTCATTTGTTTCATTTTCTTTTCTTCATTTGTTTCATTGTCTTTTCTTCATTTCTTTTATTGTCTTTTCTTCATTTGTTTCATTGTTTTTTTTCATTTGTTTCATTATCTTTTCTTCATTTGCTTCATTGTCTTTTCTTCATTTGTTTCAATTTTTCTTTCTTCATTTGTTTCATTGTCTTTTCTTTATTTGTTTCAATGTCTTTTCTTCACATCTTTAAATTTTTCTTTCTTAATTTGTTTCATTGTCTTTTCTTCATTTTTTTCTTTGTCTTTTCTTCATTTCTTTTAATTTTTCTTTCTTCATTTCTTTCATTGTCTTTTCTTCATTTGTTTTATTGTCTTTTCATCATTTGTTTCAATTTTTCTTTCTTCATTTGTTTCATTGTCTTTTCTTCATTTGTTTCATTGTATTTTCTTCATTTGTTTCAATTTTTCTTTCTTCATTTGTTTAATTGTCTTTTCTTCATTTGTTTCATTGTCTTTTCTTCATTTCTTTCAATTTTTCTTTCTTCATTTCTTTCATTGTCTTTTCTTCATTTGTTTCAATTTTTCTTTCTTCATTTTTTTCATTTTCTTTTCTTCATTTGTTTAAATTTTTCTTTCTTCATTTGTTTTATTGTCTTTTATTCATTTCTTTCATTGTCTTTTCTTCATTTGTTTCATTTTCTTTTCTTTATTTGTTTAAATTTTTCTTTCTTCATTTGTTTCATTGTCTTTTCTTCATTTCTTTTATCGTCTTTTCTTCATTTGTTTCATTGTCTTTTCTTCATTTGTTTCATTGTCTTTTCTTCATTTCTTTCAATTTTTCTTTCTTCATTTGTTTCATTGTCTTTTCGTCATTTGTTTCAATTTTTCTTTCTTCATTTGTTTCTTTTTCTTTTCTTCATTTGTTTAAATTTTTCTTTCTTCATTTGTTTCATTGTCTTTTCTTCATTTGTTTCATTGTCTTTTCTTCATTTGTTTCATTTTCTTTTCTTCATTTGTTTAAATTTTTCTTTCTTCATTTGTTTCATTGTCTTTTCTTCATTTCTTTTTTTGTCTTTTCTTCATTTGTTTCATTGTCTTTTCTTCATTTGTTTCATTGTCTTTTCTTCATTTGTTTCATTATCTTTTCTTCATTTGTTTCATTGTCTTTTCTTCATTTCTTTCAATTTTTCTTTCTTCATTTGTATCATTGTCTTTTCTTTATTTGTTTTATTTTCTTTTCTTCATTTGTTTAAATTTTTCTTTCTTCATTTGTTTCATTGTCTTTTCTTCATTTGTTTCATTGTCTTTTCTTCATTTCTTTCAATTTTTCTTTCTTCATTTCTTTCATTGTCTTTTCTTCATTTGTTTTATTGTCTTTTCTTCATTTGTTTCAATTTTTCTTTCTTCATTTGTTTCATTGTCTTTTCTTCATTTGTTTAATTGTCTTTTCTTCATTTGTTTCATTGTCTTTTCTTCATTTGTTTCAATTTTTCTTTCTTCATTTGTTTCATTGTCTTTTCTTTATTTGTTTCATTGTCTTTTGTTCACATCTTTAAATTTTTCTTTCTTCATTTGTTTCATTGTCTTTTCATCATTTGTTTCATTGTATTTTCTTCATTTCTTTCAATTTTCCTTCTTCATTTGTTTCACTGTCTTTTCTTCATTTGTTTCATTGTCTTTTCTTCGTTTGTTTCATTGTCTTTTCTTCATTTCTTTCATTGTCTTTTCTTCATTTCTTTCAATTTTTCTTTCTTCATTTCTTTCATTGTCTTTTCTTCATTTCTTTCAATTTTTCTTTCTTCATTTGTTTCATTGTCTTTTCTTCATTTCTTACAATTTTTCTTTCTTCATTTGTTTCATTGTCTTTTCTTCATTTGTTTCATTGTCTTTTTTCTTTCTTTCTATTTTCAGACATGAAAGATAATTCTTCTTCTATTTTTCTTTAAACCTTTACATCTATATTTTTTTTTATTCTTTCGTTTTTTTATCTTTTTTTTCGGGTTATATATATAGAGCCCAGTTGGCTGGGGCTGTAGAATACACTGACTGCACCTCTGCAGAAGGGTAAGAACCCCCCACAATGAGTGTCCTGGATATGACACTAATCAATCTGATGGTGAGATTCCAGTAATGCTGGGGCTATGGGGAATACGGAGTACCCCTTTATTGCCATTGCTCCCAGGTCCACTCAGGCCCGGCATGGTAGCACCTGATAGGGCCATATCTATAGGTTAAATAGAACTAATGGCATACTTATGCTAAACTGAACTGTTTGAGTAAACTGAATAGCTTGAAATAGAATTGTTTTTGACAATTAAACCGTACTTAGATTTAAACAGCGTGCTCATGCTAAACTGAATTATTTGAAATAGAACTGCTTTTGACACTGAAACTGTATTTTGACTAAACTGAATTGTTTATCATAGAACATTCTTGACATTTAACTGTGTGTAAACAAAATCTGTACTTGTACTAAACTGAATTAACTGAATTAGACCTGCTTGATTAAACTGAATAGCTTGAAATAGAAATGTTTTTGACAATTAATGCTAAACTGAATTGTTTGAAATAGAACTGATTATTTACATAAAAATGGATTTGATGATAAATAACTTACGAGTGTTGATATGCCATAAAACCCAACCAACTAAAACCAACCAAACTTGGACATATATATATATATATATATATGTGAGTGTGTGTGTGTGTGTGTGTACAGTTCGAAATCCTATTTTGATGGAACTTGTTCTCTCTCCCCCCCCACACAAACACCCTTTCTTTCTTTCTTTCTTTCTTTCTTATTATTCAAAGGTGTCCTGAAAAAGAAGTGTCCTAAGAAAGAAGTGCCATTTGAAAAGAAGTGTCATATGAAGCAAGTGTCATGTAAAAGAATTGCTTCGTAGAAGTTCCCTGTAAAAGAAGTGACCTGTTAAAGAAGTGTCTGATCAAAGAAGTGTCGAATAAAATAATTGTTGAAAACTAGCGTAATTATTTGTACATATGCACTCGTGTATAAAACGCACACCTAACTTTCGTCAACGAAACTCCGGAAAAAAAGAAATTCTCGTGTATAATACGCACTGACTTTTTTAGAATTCATCTCTAATCTAAACTAAATTCAAAATTGGTTCAATTTTTTCATCGGTTCGAAAAGGACTAAAAATAAGAAATTATATAGTGTACATCATGTCTTAAAACACAAAAATTACAACGTATTCAGAGCAAACACTCGGACATGTTCAAACAAAAATGTGACAAGCGAACGGCGAAAAAAGGGCTGAGATTACGAGAAAGAAAAATATAAACTAACTCGCATTCCAGTGGCTATTTCTCCGTAATGGTGTTGTTACGGTTGATAAAAAGGCAATTGGCGAGTGTTCGAAAGGCTGTATTTTCAATATGAAGGTTGTGTGTTCATCACGTCCGGATCACCACTGTTGTATTTCTTCGTTGTTGTTATCATTAGAAGAAAACAGAAACTTTGAATTAATGATGTTTTATTTTTGGTATGAGAAAATTAGATTTTTACATCAAGTTACAACCTTTTAAATTTTGTTGATACAGGAGCGGACTCGTTGAGTTCTGTTCGCTGTGGATTCTTGTAGTAAACTGACTTGTCCTTCGTGGACTCTAGTAGTGAACTAACTTTTTTCCTCGCATGTCCTTTTTCGAACCTGCTACCAAAACTATTCCTAACTCCTACTCCTTACTCCTACTCCTTCTCTTAATCTTCTCCTACCAAAAAAAAAAAAAAAACCCAAAACGGTTCCTTATTTTTGCCGCCCGATTTTGAATTCTTGGCGTCTGTGTGCCTACATTTTTCTATTTTTAGAACACTCGCCAATCGCCATTTTATCAACCATAACAGTGTAAAAAGGATTAGGTTTGGTTTGGTTTCTTTGTTTAATGGCATATAAATCTTCGTGGGTTATTTAAACCGAAGCAGTTCTTGTAGGAGAATGATAGTGGTACTATTTAACCCGTAAGTGGAGGTGCCCGTGGTGTAATTGTTATCGTCGTAGGAAATGGACACGGCGACTCGAGTTCAAATCCTGGACGAGACTGATTGCATTTCACATAGCACTAATACCCTTGGGAAAGGTATGAATCCAAATATCCTCCCTTCAGCTATGGGTAAATAGTAGGACAGACTGGGTTCTTCAGCCTTGGTGAGGCAACTAGTCTAGGAGAAGGAAAACTCTGAATTCAAACCTGTCAAACTTCGCTTAAAAACTAACATTGTGTCATATCCTGCCCGAGCGGAGGGGTTGGTAAATAGGAACCCGTAAGTTATTGTTGCCTTTCCCAAGGGCATTAGTACAATTAGTGAACGCAATAGCGTGACTGGGGTTCGAACTCGCTTACTACGATTTCTCGGTTCAGCATTTTAGTAACTACACCTCTAAAAATTAATTTAAACTATCGATGTAACTTACTTTCGATCATCTCGTCCCGAATATGGTGAGTGGTGTAGCCGGAAAAAAGTTGATTATATAGTTCTTGTCTATAACACGCACTCGTAACTTTTAACTCAAAAATTGGGAAAATTATGCGTCTTATACACGAACAAATACGGGGAAAATTGTTTGAGTTAAAAAAAAATGAAGATTTTTTGACATTAGTTTTGAGAATCTTGGTAATATATATCGATAAATGTTTTCACTTAGCATTCTTAAATTTCGACATTAGATATAGTCGGCAAATTCTATCTCGTCTTCTTAAGACAAGAAAATATATGTTGGTCTATGAGACTGACTGATAAAAGCTAAAAAAAGGAATGAATCTAAGAGAGAGAGAGAGAGAGAGAGAAAGAGAGAGAGAGAGAAAGAGAGAGAGAAGTATAGCGAAGAAAAATTCGTAGCAGAAAAATAATTCGGCATATTTTCTATTCTTCAAATTATTGGGTTGTCGTCGTGGATGCTGTCTGTCCGTCAGACTGCCTGTTCGTCTGTCAGTCAAGAATGAGTCTTGTTTACGTTTGATGCATTTGTGTGTGTGTGTGTGTGTGTGTGTGTGTGTGTGTGTGTGTGTGCGTTGGGAATGACTACGAAGAAGATGGGACAAAAAAAAAAAAAACCTCGAAAAATTTGGTGCTTTCTTCGCAACAAAATAAATAGATAAATAAATAAATAAAATGAAATAAAAAAAAGGAAATATATATATATATATATATATATATATATATATAAGCAAACCGCAATATTTTTGTGTTTTTGACCTGATGCATTCACGATTTTTAGACATTTTTTCTTCTTTTGTTTATCTTCGACATTTTATTTGACTTGTTTCTTTTCACCATCCTGTTTTTTCTTTTCTTTTTTTGTTTTATTGTCATTGAAGTTATTGTTGTTGTTGTTGTTATTGTTGTTGTTGCTCTTCTGCGCATTCAAGAGTGTCTGGAAGTAAATGGCGAGAAGGGATCATTTTTGCAGATAATTTACTAAACTAGCGAGATCGTTTCTTACAAAGTGTCTCGTTATGTTGGTCAAATGTCTGATTAAGTTAAGGTCTATGCCGACAGGGTATTTAAAAAAAAAAAATCATCTGAGATGTAAATATCAGAGTAACTACATACTCTAGCGAGATGGAACTAAACATACTTAATGTAGAGCAAAAAAAAAAAAAAAAATTTGTCATGAATTTTTTAAACGATAAACTTAAATGTGAGAGGATTTCGTAAAAGATTCTGCAAGTTTTTAACCACCTCTTCTGCTACTAGTGATCGTCTAGATCCTTTTGCTCTGCATAGATAGCTTTCCTCTTTGAACTGTTTATGACAAATATTGTTCACACATACATACACTTACACACACATGTATATTTCTGTATCTATGTGCGCATGTGAGGGAGGGTGGGACGAAACGTCTTTTTTCCCCAGAGAATGGCATTTTTTATATCTAAAAAGAAAAACAAAACATTAAGCATGGAATTTAGAGTTTTTTTCTACACATGCACTTAAAATTTGAGAGCATATGAATGAATATTTGTAACGAAATAATAACAATTTTTCCCAAAAGCCTTATATATACATATATATATATATATATATAGAGAGAGAGAGAGAGAGAGTAAGTAAAGTTGGCGACCAGAAGTCTTCCTTTTCAATAGCTACTACACCGAAGTGTAGGGGCGAGTGCTACTCCTTTCCAAGGATTACTCCACTTTACCCTTGATACGTATCTTATATTGATGGGTGTTAAGCAAGTAGGTATCAAGTATCATTTTTAAAGTCTTTGGTATGACGCGACCTGGGATTGAACTCAGGTCTCCTGGACCATTGGCGAACACTTAGAATATTAGAACTATTGACCTCATCTTTATTGTAATACTCACAATGTTTCGGCCGATATGTCCTCCCGCCTTATTCTTGAAGAAGTCCGAATAATCTAAGTAATAATATCTATCTATCTATCTATCTATAACAGTGTTGGTTGTTACTAAATCACTTCACTTAAACCTATACACACACTCATTAATACGCAACTATTACCCACACAAGCATATGCACCCCTCCACACATTTACAATCACACATAAAGATTCCTACAAAATCCCAACGGTTTTTTGACAGCATTTTTTCGATTTTCGATTCATTTCATTTTCTTAACTGCCTGATGATTGTTGTTTTGCAAAAAACTCCATGAAACCCAGGGGTCGCATGAATTAAATATATATATCTAATATATATTTATTTATCATTATATAAGCCCTGACCGATAAAATGAAACGCAGTTTCTTCCATGCAGCGATCGTCTCGATACTGCTATATGGATGCACT
This sequence comes from Sepioteuthis lessoniana, assembly GCA_963585895.1. Taxonomy (NCBI): domain Eukaryota; kingdom Metazoa; phylum Mollusca; class Cephalopoda; order Myopsida; family Loliginidae; genus Sepioteuthis; species Sepioteuthis lessoniana. The sequence goes on from OY757941.1 coordinate 6,717,176, forward strand.
ATGTGGACGTTAACTAAACGGATGGAAAAAAGCTTGACGGCAACTACACAAGAATGCTCTGAGTAATATAGAACAAGTCCTGGAGGCAACATCCCACAAAGCAGCAGCTATATGGCCACCTACCACCCTTTACGAAAATTATCAAAGTTAGACGAACCAACATGGCATATCAACCATTATTGGTTATTTAATGCCAAATCCTCTTTATACATATATATTAAATATATAGGATTTGGTTGGGTTGGGTTTTATGGCATATCAACCATTGTAAGTTATTTAATGCCAAATCTTCTTTATACATATATATTAAACGTTCATGATTTGGTTTGGTTGGGTTTTATGGCATATCAACCATTGTAGGTTATTTAATGCCAAATCCTCTTTATACATATATATTAAACGTTCATGATTTGGTTTGGTTGGGTTTTATGGCATATCAACCATTGTAGGTTATTTAATGCCAAATCCTCTTTATTCATATATATTAAACGTTCATGATTTGATTGGGTTGGGTTTTATGGCATATCAACCATTGTAGGTTATTTAATGCCAAATCCTCTTTATACATATATATTAAATATATATGATTTGGTTTGGTTGGGTTTTATGGCATATCAACCATTGTAGGTTATTTAATGCCAAATCCATTTTTATACAAATAAACATTTCTATTTCAAACAATTCAGTTTAACATAAGTAAACAGTTTAATTGTCAAAAATATTTATAACGCCATTATAGCAACAACAAAAAAACAAATTGTTATGCTAATGGGGAAGGTGCATTTGATTACAATACAGCAACCAGATGGTTCAAGAATTTTCGCTCGGGTCACAAAAAGATCGATTATCAGGTCTGATTGACCTAAAACTGTGAATTCCGAGGCAATGTTCCGAGTGATTGATTCAAATCCGGAGATTATCCGATAAGCTCGCTATCTCACAGTCCAGTAGGGTTCGTTACTTTCAAATCCAGAGATTATCCGATAAGCTTTGTATCTCACAGTCCAGTATGGTTCATTTCTTACAAAACTGGAGATTATCCGATAAGCTCGGTATCTCACAGTGTAGTTGGGTTCATTACTTTCAAAACTGGAGATCATCCGATAAGTTCGGTATCTCACAGTCCAGGAGGATTCGTTACTTTCAAAACTGGAGATTATCCGATAAGCTCGGTATCTCACAGTCCAATATGGTTCATTACTTTCAAATCCGGAGATTATCCGATAAGCTCGGTATCTCACAGTCCAGGAGGGTTCGTTACTTTCAAAACAGGAGATTATCCGATAAGCTCGGTATCTCACAGTCCAGTATGGTTCATTACTTTCAAAACAGGAGATTATCCGATAAGCTCGGTATCTCACAGTCCAGTAGAGTTTGTTACTTTCAAACCTCGGCTAAACATCCACAGCTGTCGAATTATGCCTCATGTTTCCAAAATATTACAAAAATATTGACTCACCCAAGTACTGAGGACGTTTACAAATAATTCATATTTTAAGAAAATTTGGGGAATATAGATTTTTCCATTTTTTTTGTTTTGTTAATCGATGTTATATAATCTCATAACATTATTCAAAAATAGAATAAAAATTTAAAAAATCTTTTCGATATTTTTCTCTTATTCTAACTATTTCTACAGTTTGAATTACAAATGATATTGCAAAGTATATATATATATACGAAAAAACAAGGTATGATTGGGTGTGATGTGTGATCGGCTGGGAATCATGCAAGGTTGAGCACTCTCACGAAGGAATTGCCGGTTGCGACTCGCGTAATGCAAAGGTCTTCTGATGAATTGAACACCCGGTAGCCGTTAAGCGTATATATGTAAACAAAACAAAAGAGATATATATGCGTTAAAATCCCGTCACTTACGTTGACTTTGCTGTTGGGTAGAATAATCGACTGGCATAAAGTCAACCAGGTTTCGATCCCAGCTTCATGTATCTCGCGTGTCTTGTCATACGGATGAGTTGTGATACAATATGTCGCTGGATGACACTGCCGACTACGCCGATGACATAGCGATACTGGCAAATACACCTGACCAAGCCGAAACACTTCTGCATAGCCTGGAACGAGCAGCAGCAAGCATAGGCCTCCATGTTAATGCACACAAAACGGAATATATGTGCTATAACCAAACGGGGGACATCTCCACTCTAGAAGGAACCCCTCTTAAACTAGTAGACAAATTCACGTACCTAGGAAGCAGCGTCGAATCAACCGAAAAGGACATCGAAACGAGGTTAACGAAAGCATGGACAGCTATCAATAGGCTTTCGACTATATGGAAATCAGACCTAACCGATAAAATGAAACGCAGTTTCTTCCAGGCAGCGGTCACATCGATACTGCTATATGGATGCACTACATGGACGCTAACAAAACGGCTCGAGAAGAAACTAGATGGCAATTACACAAGAATGCTGCGTGCAATCCTCAACAAGTCCTGGCAGCGGCACCCCACGAGACACCAACTGTACGGCCACCTGCCCCCTATCACGAAATCTATTCAAGTTAGGCGAACCAGACATGCTGGACATTGCTGGAGAAGCAGAGATGAACTCATAAGAGATGTACTCTTATGGATCCCCACACACGGCCGCGCAAAAGCAGGACGACCAGCACGAACGTACATTCAGCAGCTGTGTGAGGATACAGGATGTTGTCCTGAAGACCTACCTAGGGCGATGAACGATAGGGAGGAGTGGCGAGAGAGGGTCAGGGATATCCGTGCTGCCAGCACGATATGATGATGATGATGATATATACGTGGTGCACTCAATAAGTTTCCAGACTTTTTTTGCAGGCATTTAAAATTGTCGTAGACTCTTGAAAATTCAGTATGTTATTGCTATAGATGACTGACCAATTTTTATGATTTCAGCTTCAAATGAACAGCTACAGCAGCAATTGGAATACACCCTACTAAAGCCTGATTGTCTCAGCTGCTGAATTTCAAAGACGCATTGAGGACACTTAAAAGAACGATATGCAATAAAAAAAATTTCAAAGTTGGAAAAAATGCCACAGGAACGTATGGAATGCTTTAGACTGCTTTTGGAGCATCTTGCAAGAATCGAGCATTAGTTTTTGAGTGGCATAAGAGATTCAAGGAAGGCAGGGAGTCTGTGAGGGATGAGGAGAGGTGTAGGAGGAGTAAAGAAGTCAATACACCACAGTTGATTGGCCAAAGGGTTAGGGTTACTATGTTGAGGTTTCCGTCGGAAGAGACCAGCACTCTTCAAGTCGGGTCAGTGGCATTTCCATCAGGACAATGCATCAGTCCACAACTCCATCCTTGTCACACACAATGTGACCAAGATGAGCATCAAGAGAATTCCTAAGCCTCCCTATAATCCAGACCTTGCTCCATGTGACTTTTTCTTTTTCCCTTCGCTCAGATGCTGTCGTTATGAGACAACTCAGGGGATGAAAGTGGCTGAGAGGAAGGTCATTGACACGCACACACAAGAAAACTTCCATGGGGCCTTCGAGAAGTTGTTGGAACGGTACAACAAGTGCATTGCAGCCAGAGGAGATTACTTCGAAGAAGGAGTAGAGTTTCATGTGTGTACTATCAATAAAAGTGCCCATACGAAAAAAGTCGCTGTTTGGAAGAATCTTTATGTAAGATTATATATTAACGGTTAAAAGAAGAATCTTATATATATATATATATATATATATATATATATATATATATATATATATATATATATATCGTAATCGTCTTACAAGATTACAAGTGGGTATAGAGTTGTTTATATGATTATCTACTTAGCTTAGCTTAGCTGTGGCACAAGGCAAGACGAATGGGACACCCAATGAGAATTAAACTCACGAACAATAGTTTGCTAACCCAACCTGCTAGGGGTGTCCTCGTGGTGTAATGGTTAAAGCGATGGACTGCGGAATTGTAGTAAGCGAGTTCGTACTCCAGTCGCACTATTACGTTCACTTTCGGACAAATACCCTTGGGAAAGGTATGAACCCCCTTATCCTCCCAGCTATGGGTTAAATAGTACCACTACTGTTCTTCGAGGAGAATGGCTTTGGCATTAGATAACCTACAAAGGTTGATATGTCATTAAACAAAGAAACCAAACCAAAGAAACCAACTTGCTAACCACTCCACCACCTTGGGTGTCACTTGTTGTTTTATATGTTCGTCTGGATAAATGTATATTTTCACTGTCTCACCCTTTCTCTGTCTGTTTGTCTGTCTGTGAATGCGTAGGCCCCGGGGATAAAAAATGCCAACCCTTAAATCATTTCCCTTGAAATAGCTGTATGGGGGACCACTTTGGAACCCCAGACACATTTAGGTGAAAAAAATTACTAAACAAACAAACAAACAAACAAAAAAAAGCGAAAAGCAAAAAAAAAAAAAAAAAAAAGCAACAATCCCCATCCACCCCCGAAAAACAATAGCATTCAAGAATTTCAAAGCGTCTCTTGACACCTGAGAAAGTATGGCGTATATTCCTGCGTCGCAAAAAAAAAAAAAGCCCTTAATACTTAAAATCTCCTCGTAAGCGAATTCTCTTTGGAACAAAACAATTTTTGTAAATCCCTGAGAGTTTTTCACACTAGCGTTAGCTGATGGTCTTTCACTGAAGTCTAATTGACAGTAAGTCTCCTCAGGTCTCCAGGACTCTTCTCAGTATTCTGGCCATTCTCAACAATGCTGTGGTCGGTATGGTTTTCGTCTCACCTCTGGTCTCCATTCACCCCAGTCTCCATTCTAATCCTTAACAAACTGTTCCAAACGAACAACTAGAATTGGTGTCAACGTCACAATTTCCACGGCTTTTTAAGCTCTTGTGTAAGGTCCTAGCCAAGTAAGAGCGGTCTGTAGAATACACCAACTGCATCTCTGCAGAGGGGTACGATTCCCCTTCCCAACAAGTGTCCTGGATATGACACTAAGCAATCTGATAGTGAGGCTTCAGCCATGCAGATCTGAGGAATATAGAGTGCTGCTTAATTGCCATTATTCCCAGGTCCACTCTGTACCAGGAGTGGTAGCACCTTATAGTGTCTTATCTCTTGGTCAAATAGAGCTATGTGACCATTTAAACTGTGTGAAAACAAATAACTTACGTTATATCGAATTGTTACAAATGGAACTCTTTGACCATTTTAGCTGGGTATAAACAAATGACTGTTTAATTAAATTTTTAGTGATACATAGAAATACTTGAAACCATTCTACTGTGTGCAAATAAAACTATTGGTGTTGAATAGTTGAAACTGTTGAACCGTATGCAAAATAGAATCATTGGTATTACATTGAAATACTTGAAACCATTTGTTTATGTACAAATGAATGAATCATGATGAAAAGAATTATTAGTGTTAAATAGCAATACTTGAAACCACTTCACTGTGTGCAAAAAAAAAAAAAATGATTAATACTAAAATAGATAAGCGACGGGTCGCAATAATTGAAACCCGCTGTGTAGAAACAATAGCAGAACAAAAAGTTCTAACTCATTTAAAAATAAGGCCACCTATAAATTATTTACTCCCAAAGGATACATGCATGTCCAATTAACTGTGTGCAAACAAATGACTGATGTTAAAAATCTTAGTCTTACATTGCAATACTTGAAATCATTTAACTGTGTGCAAACAAATGATTAACAGTCAAAATAATTATTCATATTAGATACTTGAGACGATCTTATTGAGTACAAAAAAGGAGATCAGGCTCGTTTAAACAAAATGTGTTTAAAAATCATATATATATATATATATATATATAATTAGAATTTGTGTACCCCATTCATTTGACCTTGTGCCATACCGAAGCGAAGAGCTTCGTAAATTAATATAATTAGAATTTGGCATTAAATAACCTACAATAGTTGGCATGTCAAAAAACCCAACCAAACACTAGGTCTCTTCCGCTAGAATTTTATCATTTGTGGAGGAAGACGGATATTATTAGGTATTATTTATTACAGAATAATTAGTGTTCGATACCAATACTTGTAACCACTTCGCTGTCTGCAAACAAACTGATTAATATTGAAGAGAATTATTTATGTTAGTAAGTCGGCTACCGTAGTCGAGGGCGACCAGAAGGCTCTCTTTTTAAATAGCTACTACACCGAGGTGTCCGGGGAGGGCGCTACTCCTTGCCCTGGATTGCAACACTTTATCATTGATACGTACCTTATATTGCTGAGTGTTAAGCAAGGAGGTATCAAATACCATTTTCAAAGTCTTTGGTATGACGCGACCTGACCATTGGCGAACACTTTACCCACTAGACCAATGAGCTGGTCTTTATTACTTATTAGCGTTAGATAGCAATAATTGAAACCATTTAACTGTGTAGAAACAATAGCAATACTAGTGTATAAACAAATCATTTTAATTAATCTAAAAATGAAATTACTTACAAACTATTCAATTACAATTTAAATACATATTCATTTAACTGTGTGCAAACAAATGACTGCTGTTAAATTGTCACCGTTACATAATGACACATGAAACCATTTGACTTTCCTGAGATAGAATCATTAGTGATAAAAAAGGAAGTCTTGAAACTCTTTAAGTGCGTGTCTAAATTGATTGGTTGGTTTGGTTTGTTGGATTTTATGGCATATCAACCTTTACAGGTTATTTAACGCCAAATTCATTTTTATGTAAATAATCAGTTCTATTTAAAACAATTCAGTTTAGCATAAGTACGCAGTTTAATTGTCAAAAACATTTCCATTTCAAACTATTCAAGAAGTTATATGTAACAATTCAGTAGAATGTAAATACAGTTTTAATGTCGAAAAACAGTTCTATTTCAAATAATTCAGTTAAGCATAAGCACACAGTTTAAATGTAAGTACGGTTTAATTGTCAAAAAAGTTTCTATTGCAAGCTATTCAGTTTACTCAAACAATTCATTTTAGCATTAGTATGCCGTTAGTTCTATTTAACCCATAGATAGGGCCCTATCAGGTGCTACGACTCCGGGCCAGAGTGGACCTGGGAGCGATGGCAATTAAGGGGTCCTCCGCATTCCCCAAAGCTCCAGCACTACTGGAACCTCACAATCAGATTTTTTAGTGTCATATCAGGACAATCGTTAAAGGGGTCTTACCCCTCTGCAGAGGTACAGTCAGTGTATTCTACAGCCCCAGCTGACTGGGCAAGTCTAAATTGAATTATTTTTTATCAAATAGCAATTCTATGAGCATATGAATAAATAGTATTGAATACAATAATCATTCATAAATAGTTCTTACTTGTGGGTCGAATGGATCAAAACATGAATTTTAGAGAAAAGTGAGTTAATGAAGAAAAAGTGAGTTCATATAAAAAATGGTTACAAATCATATATAATTCATATATGTAAACAGGATTTGGCATTGAATAACCCATAGTGGTTCATATGCCGTGAAATTCACAAAACCAACCTTAGATAGCAACACTTGTAACCACTTAATTGTGTGAAAACAGATGAGTAAGACTGAATTGAATTATTAGAGTTAGATGTACCTCGTTTACATACATTTTTAGAAAAAATATGTTTACAAATCATATATATTTAACATTCATGTATAAAGAGCATTTGGCTTTAAATAACTTACAATGGTTGATATGCCATAAAATCCAACCCAACCAAATCATATATATTTAATGTATATGTATAAAGAGGATTTGGCATTAAATAACCTACAATGGTTGGTATGCCATATAACCCAACCAAACGACATCATATATATCTAATATAAAAATTAACCTTGTGTCCTATCCTGCCCGAGCGGAGGGGTTGGTAAATATGTATATATTTAATATATATGTATAAAGAGGATTTGGCATTAAATAACCTACAATGGTTGATATGCCATAAAACCCAACCAAACCAAATCATATATATTTAATATATATGTATAAAGAGGATTTGGCATTAAATAACCTACACAGGTTGATATGCCATAAAACCCAACGCAACCAAATCATATATATTTAATATATATATATAAAGAGGATTTAGCATTAAATAACCTACAAAGGTTGATATGCCATAAAACCCAACGCAACCAAATCATATATATTTAATGTATATGTAAAAAGAGGATTTGGTATTAAATAACCTACAATGGTTGATATGCCATAAAACCCAACCCAACCAAATCCTATATATTTAATATATATGTATAAAGAGGATTTGGCATTAAATAACCTACAATGGTTGGTATGCCATATAACCCAACCAAACGACATCATATATATTTAATATAAAAATTAACCTTGTGTCCTATCCTGACCGAGCGGAGGGGTTGGTAAATATGTATATATTTAATATACATGTATAAAGAGGATTTGGTATTAAATAACCTACAATGGTTGACATGACATAAAGCCCAACCGAACCAAATCATATATATATATATATATATATATATATATATATATATATATATATATATATATAAAGAGAATTTGGGATCAAATAACTCAAAATGGTTGCCATGAAACCCAACCCAACTCAACCAATCTGGTAATATAAATAACTGTAATTTTGCTATTTAAATATTAGTCGTTGTTGTTGTTGTTGTGGTTGTTTTATAAAACGAAAAAAATTGTTTTCAAGAAAAGCTCTCGTCGGTATTAAATAAACCTTCAAGTACTGATATTTTTTCTTCATTTTAACCTTTAATTTAATTCCAGTGTCATATTTGTTGAAGAACAGCCGTGCTTTGGTTCGGTTTGGTTTGGTTTGGTTTCTTTGTTTTAATGACAAATCAACCTTCGTATGTTATTTAATGCCAAAGTCACCCTTCTAGAACAGTAGTGGTACTATTTAACCCATAACTGGGAGGATAAGAGGCTTCATATTTTTCCCAAGGGTATTTGTCCGAAAGTGAATGTTATAGCACGACTGGGGTTCCAACTCGCCTACTACGATTCTGCCGTTTAGCGCCTTCACCATTACACCACGAGGACACCCGCTACTGACGTGGTACGATTTAAACTATAGCTGGGATAAACAAGGCTGTTCATGGCTTCTTCCAGGGTAATAGTCCGAAAGAAAACGTAATTGCGCGACTGCAGTTCGAACTCGCTTACAACTATTCTGCAGTTCAGAACGTTAGCCACTGCAAGAATGGAACTTCCCTTCAAGAGTAAAACCAACTAACGAAATCAATCTAAAAAAAAAAAGATGGCGTTGATTTACCATATTGATAATATCTGATTCGGAGGTGCCCGTGGTGTAATGGTTATCGTCGTAGGAAATGGACACGGTGACACGAGTTCAAATCCTGGACTTGACTGATTGCATTTCACATAGCACTAATACCCTTGGGAAAGGTATGAATGCAATTTTTCTCCCTCCAGCAAAGGGTAATTAGTAGGACAGACTGGGTTCTTCAGCCTCGGTGAGGCAACTAGTCTAACAGAAGGAAAACTCTGAATTCAAACCGATTAAACTCCGCTTAAAAATTGACCTTGTGTCATATCCTGCCCGAGCGGTGGGGTTGGTAAATATGTTATGATAATATCTGATTCGGTACGTTTGTTTAATTGGGTTTTATGGCCTATCAAACTTATTTAATTTAAAGGTTATTTAATGCCAAATCTATCTTTATACAAATAATCAGTTCTATTTCACACAATTGTGTTTAGCATGAGCACATAGTTTAATAGTCAAAAACATTTCTCTTTCAAGCTATTCAGTTAAATCAAACAGTTCTATTTCAAACAAATCAGTTTAGTATAAGTATAGTATTTTGTTTACACCCAGTTAAATGTGAAAACAGTTATATATCTAACACTTCAGTTTAGCGTAAGTAGAATTTCGATGTCAAACACAGCTCTATTTCAAACAATTCAGTTTAGCATATAAAAACAGATCCATTTCAAACAATTCAGTTTAGCATAAGTACGTTGTTTAAATGTAAAGCAATTTCAAGCAATTTAGTTTAGTATAAGTACGCACTTTAGATGTTAAAACAGTTCTATTTCAACCAATTCAGTTTAGCATAAGTACACTGCTTAGTTCTATATGATCCATAGATAGGACCCTATCAGGTGCTACCAGTCCAGGCCGGAGTGGACCAGGGAGCGATAGTAATAAAGGGGTACTACACATTCCCCAAAGCTCCAGCATTCCTGGAACCTCACCATTAGATTGTTTAACGTCATATGCAGGACGCTCGTTTTCTTTTGGAGGAAAGTTTTACTTCTCTGCAGAGAAGCAGTCGGTGTATTCTACAGCCGACTGGGCAATATCGGGTGAGGCGAGAAAAGAACAATAAGAGTTATACAAGATGTTAAATTACATGCTGAAAGCAAATAATACCCTTGCTCGACCAGAACAAACTTGATGTATAAAGAACATTGATTAAACTCATTAAGGGCAATAATAAACAGTTTTAATTTCAAGTAACCATTCTTAATACAAATGATTTAAACACGGTTACGTAGTTTCAAGTATACGTAGAGCATTCAATAGTTTTTCAGACATTTTTTGTACAGGCATTTAAAATTGTCGTAGATTCTTGAAGATTGAGTATGTTATTGCTATTCATCGTATGAAATGACTGATCAATTTTTATGATTTCAGCTTCAAATGAACAGCTATAGCAGCAATTGGAATACACCCTATTAAAGCCTGATTGTCACAGCTGGTGAATTTCAAAAATGCAATCTGGACGTCAGGACACTTTAGAAGAACGATATACAATAAGATTCTGTTTTAAACTTGGAAAAAATGCCACAGAAACGTATGGAATACTTCAGACTGCTTTTCGACCATCTTGCATGAATCGAGCATGAGTTTTTGAGTGGCATAAGAGATTCAAGGAAGGCAGGGAGTCTGTGAGGGAAGATGAGAGGTGTGGGAGGAGTAAGGAAGTCAATAGACCAGAGTTGATTGGCCAAAGGGTTAGGGTTAGGGTTACTATGTTGAGGTTTTAAGGGAGTTCAGGTAGAGATATCTAGGGAAGAGGCCAGCACTCTTCAAATCGGGTCAGTGGCATTTCCACCAGTACAATTCACGTGTCGCCGTATCCATTTCCTACGACGATAACCATTACATCACGGGCACCTTGGTGTAATAGCTATCGAAAAAGAAGCCTTTGGGTTACTCTCGACAAGTCACCAACTTTACTTTATTTATATAGTTTCAACTTAGTGAGATTAATTATACTTAGTAAACAATTCTAGCTTCAAATAAGTTTTCTTGATATAAACATTTTATATAAAGTTCCATGTATTCCTATCAAACACGAATAATTTGAATATATATTCTTTCCAGTATTCTTATACACGTTAAATGTTTCCGAACAAGCAGATGGTTTCATGTATTCTTACCTAACAGGAATAATTTTCAAGCACATCTATTTTACCTATTAATAGCACGGTCATCATCATCATCTTGTCGTGCCACCAGCAAGGATATCCCTGTCCCTCTCTCGCCACTTCTCCCAATCGTTCATCTCTTCCGGCGGATCCTCAGGGCTACACCCCGTATCCTTAGAGAGCTGCTGTATGTAGGTTCGAGCTGGTCGCCCTGCTTTTGCTCGGCCATGTGAAGGGGTCCATCGGAGTACATCACTTATGAGCTCGTCCCTACTTCTCCAGCAGTGTCTTGCATGTCTGGTTCGTCTAACTTGGATAGTTTTCGTGATGGGTGGTAGGTGGCCGTACAGATGCTACTTTGTTGGGTGTTGCTGCCAGGACTTGTTCAATATTGCTCTCAACATTCTTGTGTAGCTGCTGTCAAGCCTTTTCTCCAGCCGTTTAGTTAGCATCCATGTAGTGCATCCATATAACAGTATCGACACGATCGCTGCTTGGAAGAAACTGCGTTTCAGGTCTGACTTCCAAATGACTGATAGCCTATTGATAGCTGTCTATGCCTTTGTTAGTCGCGTGTCGATGTCTGTCTCGGTCAATACAAACTTTCAAGAAAATAGTACGGTAATAGGCTCTAACACTGCGGACCAGGGTGGATCTGGGTGTAATGTCAACGAAGGAATAACTCTTTACTTAACAGAGTACCAGATATGAAGCCTAACCATCGGATGTACTTTAGTGTCATATCAAGGGCACCCTTTTTGAGGGTGGTGGTGGCTTGCTCCTCTGAAGATGATTATGTCGGGGTATTCTAAACCTCACCGACAAGGCAGCTTAGATTTAGCAAAACACCTAAGGTATGGACTTCTTATTGGGCATCGTTTCTATATGATATCTTCTACTTAAACCATTTCTTAGACAGACTACGCAGATGATCTAGAGCTTCTAATTAATACACCTGCTCAAGCCGAATATATTGAATATATATATTGAATATTTGGAGCAGGCAGCAAGAGACATTGGTCTCTACGTGAACTAAGATGTAACAGAGTCCATGTGTCTTAATCAAGACTGTGCCATCACCGAATGAAATACCAAACCTCTGAAATTAGTAGACCATTTCATGTACCCTGGTAGCAATACCTCATCTACTGAAAACGATGTCAATATTTGCGTAGCTAAGGCGTGCCTTTCAATTGTCTGCTTAACGATTATATGAAAATATCTCTAATGAAATAAAACAGATACTCTTTCAAGCTGTAACCATGTCAGTACTACTGCATAGTTGCACCACTTGGTCTCTAACGAAATGCCAGGAGAAAAAAGCTAAATAGGAACTATACAAGAATGATGCGTGCTGTTTTGAATAAATCCTCGAAGCAGCAACACAAGAAACATCAGCTGTACGGCCACCTACTTCTCATCTCACAAACCATCCAAGTAGGACGAACAAGACATACTGTACGCTGCTAGTGAAATAAGGACAAGCTCAAAAGCGATGTTCTCAAATGGACTACTACTCATGGATACACCAGTGTTGGCCGACAAGCAAAAGATTACATTCATCAGCACTGTGTGGACACTGGATGCCGGCTAGATGACTTGCTAAGAACGATGACCGATAGGGGTGGATGGCGAGAGAGAGAGAGAGAGAGAGAGAGAGAGAGAGAGAGAGAGAGAGAGTCAACGGAATCGGTGCTGTTGGCACCCCTTGATGAAGATAATGAAGATCGAACTCACTTATCCGGAGTCAGGGGGAGTCCCCTTGGCATATGGACTAAAATGCTGGACTGTGATCTCGAAAAAAGCGGGTTCGAACTCAAGTCGCATATTACGTTCACCAAAGCAAACCAAATCTTTTCGGTCTAATACCCTTGGGAAATGTATGAACCCTCTTACCCCCTGTCCAGTAATTGGTTAAATAGTAAGATTTCTACTATTCTAAAAGTATGGCTTCGGCATTAAATAACCCAAGAAGGTTGATATGTCTTTAAACAAAGAAACCAAACCAAATAAATCTTGATAAATAACTATTCTATAGCGGCGTGGTTCCCATTTCTTTGCTTTTCGTAATTTGCCACAACAGAAACAAATACGACTCGTAGTAAGAAAGAAGTCAGCCCCATACCCGTCTCGATACCCACACTTAAAACGTCAAACGGCGGTGACCCAGTGTATTCAGTGGAAAGAAACATGTGCTTGAAACGAAGCAGGCAGGGTATTTCTCTCTTCAGGACTCTACGTGGGCGAGCATTAGATTATTCTGTCCTTCCCTATGAACAAACATTTGAAAATAGGATTAATTTCAGATATAAGACAGTACGCATCTAGTTTTTCGTATCTGTCAATAGTGTATGAAAACAAGAGAACAGGGTTCGATTTTTAGTTGTGGGCTGTGCTCTCTTATGGAGGCGGGGCAGCACCCTTGCGGAAGTTCTGGGGTTTTCCGTTTGGTCTTTCTGCCAGCGACGTCGAAAACATGTCAATTTTTATGTAATTTTAATCATAAAAGATCCTGCTTACTGATATAGTTTCCTCCGTCTCCTTCGAAGCATGTTTTGTCTGACTCCGCGGGCTATAGCTAAGATCTGACACAATGCGAATTTTTATGTGGAGTACAGCTGTTTCTTAGCTTAGTTCATCAAGACCTGTTGTACTTACTCAGCCACGGGCAGGATCTGACAAAAGGCCAAATTTTAAGCGGAGTTTAACTGTTTCTTACCAGCCGACACATTGACAAATACGTTATTTTTACGCTTGCAATCGGTGCCGGAAGTCTGCACGTCAGATGGTTTAGTGTCATTATCAGGATACTCTTTGGGGAGGGTTTTTGCCCTTTGCAGTTATGTAGCCGACTGGGACGTGAACACTTTAGCGTACTTTGTTTGTTTGTTTGTTTGTTCGGGTTTTATGGCTTATCAACCTTTATAGGTTATTTAATGCCAAATCTATTTTTATACTAATAAACACTTCTATTTTAAAAAATTCAGCTTAGCTGAAGTACACAGTTTAATTGTCAAAAGTATTTCTCTTTCAAGCTATTCAGTTTATTCAAACAGTTTTAATTCAAACGTTTCATTTTAGTATAAGTATAATTTTTGTTTACACACAGTTGAATGTTCGCCAATGGGCCGGGAGACTGGTGTTCAGTCTCAGGTCGAGTGATACCAAAGACTCAAAAAACCGCACTTGATGCCTCTTTGCTTAACACTCAGCATTATAAGGTTAGGATCAAGGGTAAAGTGGAGCAATCCAGGGAAAGGTGTAGTAGCTATTGAAAAGGGAGCCTTCTGGTAGCCCTCATCTACGATCGCCAAATGTCAAAACAGTTCTATTTCAAACAATTCAATTTAGTGTAAGTAAAGTTTCAATGTCGTAAACATTTCTATTTCAAACAATTCCGTTTAGCATAAAAACAGTTCTATTTCAAACAATTCAGTATAGCATAAGTACGCAGTTTAAATGTCAAAACAGTTCTATTTCAAGCAATTCAGTTTAGCATAAGTACGCAGTTTAAATGTTAAGACACTGCTATTTACAGTAATTCTGTTTAGTACGCAGTTCAGTTCTATTTGATCCATAGATAGGACCCTATCAGGTGCTACCAATCCGGGTCAGAGTGGACCTGGGAGCGATGACATTGAAGGAGGGTACTCCGCGTTTCCCAAAGCTCCAGCATTACTGGAATCTCACCATCAGATTATTTAATGTCATGCAGGACACTCGTGGTGGTGGTGATGGGGGGTCTTACCCCTTTGCAAAGATGCAGTCAGTGTATTCTATAGCCTGAGCCGGCCGGGAAACTAGCTTTGGTTGGGAGATGTAACATATTAAATGGTAAAACAGAAAATACATTTGTGAAAAGAAGTTTGGTTTCAAAAAGGATTGGTATCAAGTTTTAAGTCCATAAAAATTATCCAATCCAGTTTTAGATTAAATCCAGAAAGTTCCAAATAATAAATTCAATATCGGCAAGGATTCCATTATATATATATATATAGGTTTGGTTTCTTTATTTAATGGCATATCAACTCTTTTTAGGTTATTTAATGCCGAAGCCATTCTCCTAGAAGAACAGTAGTGATACTATTTAACCCATAGCTGGATATATATATATATATATATATATATATATATATATATATATATATATATTTGGGTGTAGAAAAATGTAATTAAAGCAATAAAAAGATCCCAAATTTCATTCATGATTCGATGACTCTTTTATATATAAGTTTTGGCGTAGAAGCGATTCATGTTGTATAGGAAGAACTAACCAGAGACTAAATGCTAGAATTAAAAATGTCCCTACCAAAATACATAATTTTTATTATCCATTTTTTTCCTAAAGAAACGACGCATTAAATATATTAAATCAGTTATTTTTTTATGTTTGGTTATTTCTTTGCTAAATGGCATATCAACCTTTTAATGTCAAAGCTATCCTTGTAGAATAACAGTAATCTTACTTTATTAGCCATTGCTGTTTTTAAAAAAATATTTATTCTATTTTATTGTTTTTTAATAGTAATTAGAAGTTACATTTTTTCTAGTAACCAAAATCAAAATTCTTCATAGCGTATAACCAAGAATAAACCAACACAACAGCAACCAATCAAGAAGAAGGAAATTTCTGAATTCAAACCTGTTTAACTCCATTTAAAAATTTACTTTGTGTCACATCCTACTCGTGGTTGGATATATATATATATATATATATATATATATATATATATATATATATATATATATATATATACGTGGTACATTCAATAAGATTTCAGACTTTTTTTTGTACACGCATTTAGAATTGGCGTAGTCTCTTGAAAATTCAGTATGTTCTTGCTATACATCTTATGAGATGATTGACCAATATTTATGATTTCAGCTTCAAATGAACAGCTACAGCAGCAATTGGAATACACCCTACTAAAGCCTGATTGTCACCCTACTAAAGCCTGATTGTCACAGCTGGGGAATTTCTAAAATGCAATCTGGACGTGAGGACACTTTTCAAGAACGATATGCAATAAAATTCTGTTTTAAACTTGGAAAAAATGCCACAGAAACAACGTATGGAATGCTTCAGAGTGTTTTTCGACCATCTTGCATGAATCGAGCATTAGTTTTAGAGTGGCATAAGAGATTCAAGGAAGTCTGTGAGGGATGATGAGAGGTATAGGAGGAGTAAGGAAGTCAATACACCACAGTTGATTGCCCAAAGGGTTAGGGTTAGGGCTACTATGTTGAGGTTTTAAGGGAGTTCAGGAAGATATTCCGTCGGAAGAGGCCAGCACTTCTCAAATCGGGTCAGTGGCATTTTCACGAGGACAATGCCCCAGTCCACAACTCCATCCTTGTCACAGGCTATTTGACCAAGATGAGCATCAAGACGGTTCCTCACCCTCCCTATAGTCCAGACCTTGCTCCCTGTGACTTTTGGTTATTCCCTAAGCTCAGGGGCTGTCGTTATGAGAGAATTGAGTAGATGAAAGAGGCTGTGACGAAGGTTATCGAGACGCTCACACAAGAGGACTTCCATGGAGCCTTCGAGAAGTTGTTGGAACGGTACAAATGCATTGCAGCCGGAGGAAATTACTTCGAAGGGGATTAGAGTTTCAAGTGTGTACTATCAATAAAAGTGCTCATACGAAAAAAGTCTGGGAATTTATTTAATGATCCTCGTATATATATATATATATATATATATATTGATGTGTGTGTGTGTGGGGGTATCATTCCTTCGTTTAAGCAGGTTTGATTAAATAATAAAGACACATGTTTATATAGTTTTATTAGGATCCTTTCAAGTTCCCGGACTTTGATTTTAGGTTGGATTTGGTAGATGAATTTACCGAAATTTTATTTTCTTTATTGTTGTTAATTGGTCTTTTAGCAAGAAGACATCGATACTTTCACGTGTCAAGCATCGTCGTGAACTGCAGGATCCTGTATTTTAAGGTATGTGTAGCTGTGCAGCAGTCCTTCGTTTATGTAGGTTTGATTCAGACAAGTGCTTTGTTAATTTCAGTAAATTCATCTACCAACTCCAACCAAAAATCAATAAGATTATGTAGACAACATTTCTTTACTATTTAATCAAACCTGTTTAATATATATATATATATATATAATCATGTCGTGCCACAGGCACGGATATCCCCGACCCTCTCTCGCCACTTCTCCCTATCGTTCATCGCCTCTGGCAAGTCTTCAGGGCTACATCCCGTATCCTCCCATAGCTGCTGTATGTATGTTCGAGCTGGTCGTCCTACTTTTGCCCGGCCATATGTGGGGGTCCATAGGAGTACATCACTTATGAGCTGGTCCCTGCTTCTCCAGCAGTGTCCTGCATGTCTGGTTCGTCTAGCTTGGATTTTTTTCGTGATGGGAGGCAGGTGGCCGTATAGTTGGTGCCTTGTGGGGTGTTGCTGCTAGGACTTGTTCAATATTGCTCTCAACATTCTTGTGTAATTGCCGTCTAGCTTCTTCTTCAGCCGTTTAGTAGCGTCCAAATAGTGCATCCATACAGCAGTATCGATAAGACCGCTGCATGGAAGAAACTGCGTTTCATTTTATCGGTCCGGTCTGATTTCCATGGGATCGATAGCCTATCGATAGCTGTCCATACCTTCGTTAGCCGTGTGTCGATGTCTTTTTCGGTTGATGAGATGCTGCTTCCTAGGTAGGTGAATTTGTCTACCAGTTTCAGAGGGGTACCGTCTAGTGTGGAGATGTCTCCTGTTTGATTATAGCACATATATTCCCATTTGTGTGTGTTGACATGGAGGCCAATGCCTGCGGCTGCTCGTTCCAAACTATTCAGTAGTGTTTCGGCTTGGTTGGGTGTATTTGCCAGTATCGCTATGTCATCGACGTAATCGGCGTCAGTAATTGTTTTTGCGAGGTACCTTCCGCTTCTTTTCTTTTTCAGCTCGAAGCCGTTTTCTCTGATTTTATCAATCGATTTTCTAAGCACGTAGTCTAGACAGATGATAAAGAGGTATGGGGTTAGCGTGTCCTCTTGTAGTAGTCCTGGTACAATGTCGAAGTATTCTGTGTCTCCATCTGGTGAACGTACTTTCACTTTTGGGTTTCTATAGAGAATCGTTATTGCTGCTACGGTTTCTTTTGGTAGGCCGTATGCTAGTAGGATTTGTTCCATCTTTCTTGTATAGAATATATGAAGAATATCATATAAATCTGTGTGTGTCTTCGATGTATGGGTATTGTTACATCGCTTATTCCCTTGCAGGTATATAACAAAATTAACATTCAGAGCATCTATAGTGCAATTAGAAGGAAAATTAACCAGGTTTGAGTTTCCTTCTAAATGCACTATATATATATATATATATATGTATATATATATATATATATTGGCACAGTGATAGAATTTGCCAATGGTCCAGGAGACCGGGGTTCAATCCCAGGTTGAGTCACACCAAAGACTAAAAAAATCGTACTTGATACTTCTTTAACACCCAGCATTATAAGGTACAGATCAAGAGTAAGTGGAGCAATCCAGAGAAAGGAGTAGCACCATCCCTTAAACCTCAATGTAGTAGCTATTGAAAAGGGAGCTTTTGGATTACCCTCGACAACGTTCAGCCAAGATAGCCCTGTATTGTGAGCTCTCCCCCGGCTACCGTGACCGAAGGGCACCAAAAAAAAAAAAAAAACGTTTTTATGACTCCCTCAAAAAGACCCTCGGTATTTGCCATATGGACGACCACCAGTGGTCGACACTTGCTGCTGACCATCAGGCCTGGCGCCGCAGCATCCACCAGGCTGTTTACACCTTTGAGGACTCGTTCAGGACCAATCTCGAGGAGAAACACCACCGGAGGAAGATCCAGGTAGCTTCAACAGTCATACTAGACCAGACTTTTAACTGCAGTCGTTGCAGCCGGACTTGTCTGTTTCGCATCGGCCTAGTCTGCCATCAACATACCTGTAGTCGACGTGCACAGCATCTTTCATAAATCTTCGTTCGCGAAGTCTAGCCAGAAGAATGTGTGTATTTATCACTGCATATATATTCATCAATGCATTGCTAATATCTATCACACTCTCTCTGTCTCTCTATCTCTCTCGGTATATATATATATATATATAGAGAGAGAGAGATTAGGTTTGGTTTGGTTTGGTTTTATGGCATATCAACCTTTGTAGGTTATTTAACGCCAGATCCATTTTTATGTAAATAAACAGTTCTATTTAAAACAATTCGGTTTAGCATGAGTACACAGTTTAATTGTCAAAAACATTTCTATTTCAAACTATTCAGTTATATATAACAATTCAGTTTAGTGTAAGTTCAGTTTCAGTGTCAAAAATAGTTCAATTTAAAACAATTCAGTTTAGCAAAAGCACGCAGTTTTAAATAAATGTAAGTACAGTTTAAATGTAAAAAAACATTTCTATTTCGAGCTATTCAGTTTAGTCAAGCAATTCTACTTCAGCTAATTCAGTTTTGTAAAAGTACTGATTTTGTTTAAACACAGTTATATGTCAGAACAGTTTTATGTTAAACAATTTAGTTTAGTATAAATACAGTTTCAATGTCAAAAAACAGCTGCAGTTGTATGTAACAATTCAGTTAAGTGTAAATACAGTTTTAATGTCGAAAAACAGTTCTATTTCAAACAATTCAGTTAAGCACAAGCACGCAGTTCAAATGTAAGTACGGTTTAATTGTCAAAAACGTTTCTATTTCAAGCTATTCAGTTTACTCAAACAATTCATTTTAGCATAAGTATACAGTTAGTTTTATTTAATCCATAGATAGGGCCCTTATCAGGTGCTACCACTTCGGACCAGAGTGGACCTGGGAGCGATGGCAATAAAGGCGTACTCCACATTCCCCAAAGCTCCAGCATTGCTGGAACCTCACCATCAGATTGTTTAGTGTCATATCCAGGACACTCGTTGGGGGGTTCTTACCCCTCTGCAGAGAAGCAGTCGGTGTATTCTACAGCCCCAGCCGACTGGGATATATATATATATATATATATATATATATATATAGAGAGAGAGAGAGAGAGAAATTAGCATTGCATTGAATGAGTCAGTATTTACGTAGTTAAAATTGCCATAACAATGGGGTACGCTTAGCGAAAACATTACCATCGTTAGAAATAAAACCAACAACTTGAGTTCAAATCCAGGACGAAGCTGTTTGTTCTTCACTTCGTACTAATGCCGTTGGGGAAGGCATGGATCCACATTCTCCCACCAGCTACTGGTAAGTGGTAAGCTCAATTGGGAGCTTTAGTCTTGGTAAGAAAAGAAAACTTCCTAAAAAAGTGACCTTATGTCACATCCTGGAAGAGGAATTGGATGTATGAATAGATATAGTGTATTCCCGTTGTATGAGGTTTGATAAAAATTTCTTTGTAAAACTAAATCTAAAATCTAACCGAAGCTGAACGACAAAGTGATGATGTCGAAACATCTAGATTCGTCAAAGACAATTCCCGATACATTTTTCTTCAGCTGTATTCAGTGGAACACCGGATTGTATAAGTGCAACACTCTATTTTCACCGCAGCTTGCTCAGTGAGAGTTGTTTCTCGTTTTCTAAAATAAAAAAATCATCTCAACTGTTCAATTAGAGGACGGGGAGGACATTTAAAGAAATACGACGTCTCAGCTTCGAATCATGGGCATTTCTTGCGATAAACAAGCGAAATATCACATGAGAAAACTTGTATATGGCCTCGGAAAGAAAACTTTAAGCAAGAAAATGAAGCTATTCAACTAGCTGCCAAAAAAGAACAACGCCATAAGGACCAACTATATTAAAGAGAAAAGAGATAAGATGCAAAAGAATAATAAGTGAAGGTTATGTGATGATAGAGACGAAACGATTAATCACATGATAAGCGAATACATCAAACTAGCACAAAAAGAGTACATGACTGGGTGGGAAAGGTGATCTACTGGGAAATGTGCAAGAAAGTGAAATTTGACCAAACTGCCAGATGGTTTATGCACCACCTGGAATCCGTCCTGGAGAATGAGACGTATAAAATTCCTCTGGAATTTTAAGATACAAACGGATCGCCAAATCCTGGCCAGACGACCAGACCTAGAGATAGTTAACAAAAAAAAAAAAGAAAAAAAAAAAAAGAAAAAGAGAACCTGAATTACTAACGGAAAAAAATATGCACAAGAGAAGAAGATACACGAATGAAAATGAACAAGATATCCGACAATTTAAATTACCATGACGAGGAAATCCGACGAACACCTACGCACAACCTACGGAAACACTGGACAGCTGTTTTGACCTTATTAGGTCTCATAAGCAGTGTATACCGAGATAGGTGTTCGCCGAATTTTCTGGTCATTGTAATTCAATTCACAATATAATTCCTCTACTAAAAAAAAGAAAAATATACATCTATATCCGACAAAGTTATAAAATTTCATCATGGAAGACATGAAAAACTAGAAAAGGAAATAGCCGGAGGAAAACCTTTTACAGTGTTGAGAATCCAGAGTGGCATCTTCTAAAACTTTTGTCATTATTATTTGTAATAGAAATGATGCCATTCAATGACATTCTTAGGAAGTTTACTAGGGGCTACAAATTTTTCAAATCACAAGAAAAGGTTTATTACCTATGTACATGGATGACATCAAACTGTTTTCAAAAATAATTTTTTAAAAATGGAGACGCTGATATAAGCAATAAGAATATACTGTCAAGATATAGGAATAAAATTTGGCTTAGAAAAATATGAAATAGACCTGCCAAACCAAGAAAGAATCAAAACGTTTGGAGAAAGGGAAAATTACAAGTACTTGGGAATATTGGAAGTGGACACCATCAAACAAGAGGAGAGGAAAGAAAAAAAGAAAAGAGTATCTTAGACGAACGAGAAAACATATCTAAATCAAATACAAGTGTAATAATAAGTATTCCTTGTTAGTCTTACATGTTGTTGGGATTGAACCTGCAACCTTCAAACAAATAAAGTTCGAAATCATTTTAACCAAATACAGCGAAAGTCTATGGATATTTAATAAGTCTTTTTTCCTGTGCTCATATTTTTTAAAAATGTAGTCTTTTTAATTATCGGTTCCCATATTGTATTCAACTCTACACTTGGTCTACCCACCAGGTCATTGTAGCCCAACATACGTGCTTATTCCTTAAGGCGTCTAATCCTCCAATGTTCAGCCCTATCGATTATTTCAACTTTATCCCATAAGGGCAGATGATTTCCCTTTTCCTTCCATATATGGTCTGCCATACCCGACTTTTCAATAAAAAAATCTGAACATGAGCACAGGTAAAAAATTATACATAATAGTGGTAATCCTAGTCAAGTAAGAACATTAAGTTTATGAGTCCCAAAATTTCACCCTGAATTGTCTAGATAGCGTAACGGTTATAGGCGTTGGTTCCCTAAGCTTCCAAGGAGACAATCATCTGGAGGTTGCAGGTTCAGTTCTGACTGCAGGCGAGTAAAAATAGAGGAATACTTAACACTTGTACCTGGTTATGGCTAACGGAATCAGAACAGGTGACCCCCGTGGATTCAATAAAGGACGTAGTTCGAAGTTCCGTAAAGGTTCCCGAGTTCGACAAACATCTGAAGAAGGCAGGAGGAAATATCGGCCGAAACGTTGTGGAAATAACAATAACGATGAAGACATTACTCCGAAAACCCTTAATGATAAAAATCATCAAGTTTCGTCTCAGAAATTTTGACAAATATTTAATAAGTTGTTGTGGCCCCGGAAAGGGTCACTAATGAAAACGCAAACACGCATATTAGATAACAGATTATATTACACAAGAAAGATAGAGTTACATAGAAAAGGTAAGAAGTCTCGTACTGTTCGGATAACACCGATATTGATCTGCGGTATTTGATGACCGCCTCATCTAACGGGCAAGTATGGCACAAGGCCTTTTTGTTGGTGGGTCCGGGAGCAGGGCCGTAGCCCACACGCGTCCGGCATTTCCCAAAAATACCTACGGCCCCGTCGGCATTCCCCTTATTAGGGGCGTCTCAGGCGCCGGGCGATTAACCCAACCCTCCCGAAGGAGGTAAAAGCCTGGGGGGAAGGCCCCCTGAGGCCGAAGGAAATCTCCAGGTACCGAGACACACTCGGCGAGATCCGTGCCGCAGATAACACGGCCGGCCGAAGTGCTACCCGACACCTGGAGAGGTATCAGACCGATCGTGATCTGCCCTCTGGCAGCGAAATCTCTCAGTACTAATAACGGTGAGAAGAGTCCATTATGGTGAGATGGGTAAGGCTCCCACAACATAAGTTCTCAAATTATTTTTACTTAAATTGTAACATTTCTTTTATAATTGGCGGCTAAGTGAGTTTGAACTCCAATTCGCTCGTTCATTTTCCAACTGGTACAAAGTGATTCCCCTAATAATAGATTAAATCGTAATATTGATTTTTTTTTCAACAAGGATTGTTTTGGCATTAGATTACCCACGAAGGTTGAAATTCCATTTTTTATAAAGAAACCAGTCCTTACATTTTTAAGGTTTAAATGAAACTTATGCAAGCCAAGAAAGTCTCGTAATGAAAAGAGGAATTTTAAAAATTTGCCATATCGTAATGTTTTAAATGAGTCAAATATTATTTTCTGTTGGAGACGTTTAATCAGATCTTGTCTAAAATCATGCCAGTGGTGTCAGAGTTATATATATACCGAAATTCTTCCAGTCCACTTGGCTACTGCTTCTCCAACAGGAGTAAGACAACTAGCGAGTATCGTGGTGTAATTGTTATCGTCGTAGGAAATGGACACGGTGACTCGAGTTCAAATCCTGGACGAGACTGATTGCATTTCACATAGCACTAATGCCCTTGGGAAAGGTATGAATCCAATTATTCTCCCTCCAGCTATGGGTAAATAGTAGGACAGACTGAGTTCTTCAGCCTTGGTGAAGCAACTAGTCTCGGAGAAGAAAAACTCTGAATTCAAACCTGTTAAACTCCGCTTAAAAATTGACCTTGTGTCATATCTTGCCCGAGCGGAGGGATTGGGTAAATAGGATCCTGGATATAATATCAAACCATTAGATGGTGAGACTCATGTATTTTTTAGGAATGGAGAGTACCCCTTCATTGCGATAACTCTCAGGTCCACTCAGACCCGGACTTATAGTAACTGTAGGAGTATATTTGTCGTACGTCCCACCAACCGGCACAAGGTCTTTTTTAAGGTGGGTTCGGGTGTAATACTGGCGCCAAGACAGAGTTGGCGGCTCCAAAAATGTTCCCAGTCGGCATTCTTCTAAAAAAGAGTGCCACATGTGCCAGGCGATAAACCTAGCACCTCTGAAGAGGGTTACAGCCTGGAGGGACGGCACCCAGAGGTTCGAGGAAAACCGGTCTTAATGTGCGTAACATGAATGCCGGCTTTTCAGTACCCAAGTCAAGTGACCTTGACTGACTGTTACTAAGCAGTCATAAAACATGCCCAACCAAATCCGTGTACCACCGAACACAACCGGCCGAAGTGCATCCAAGCCCAATAACTGTAAGGGTCCCATCTATGGGTCAAAGAAAGCTATTTATCATTTACTATATTTGAATTATTGGCTTAATGGGTAGAGTGTTCGCCAATGGTCCGGGAGACTGAGGTTCAATCCCAGATCGAGTCATACGAAAGACTTTTTTTAAATGGTACTTGATGCCTCCTTACTTAACTCTCAGCATTATAAGGTACGTATCAAGGGTAAAGTGGAGCAATCCAGGGAAAGGCGTACACTTCGGTGTAGTAGCTATTGAAAAGGGAGCCTTCGGGTCACCCTCGACTATAGTCGCCAACTTTATTTCAACTATTATTACTGAATTAATTTAACTGTGTGCAAATGAATAAATAGCATCGAACAGGATTATTAGTGTTAGATAGCAATACTTGCAACCATTCAGTGTCCTGAGTATGACATTAAATTTCACTTTTGAATTTGGAGAATGTTGAGTGCCCCTTCATTACCCTAACTAACTCCAAGTGGAAGTACTTCTTATAACCTCATCTATGGGTCGAACAGAAACTGTTGAATGTTTTACTTGAGATTATTATCAATATCAAACATAACTATAGTTTTTAAAAGGCAATACTTGAAAACAGTTAACTATGTGCAAACAAATAAATAATGTTGAATTGAATAATTACTGTTAAATAACCATACTCGCAACTCCTTCACAGTCTGCAAACAAACGATTAATATCTAATAGAATTCGTCGTATTTGATAGCAATTATATAAAACCATTTAAACAAACGGTTCGCTAACAAATCATAATATGATATAATATGATATAATATATATATATACATATATATATATATTTGTATAAACAGGATTAGGCATTAGATAACCCAAAAGGATTGAAATGTCATAGAACACAACCAAAGCAAAACAACTCCCCTCATCTCCGGCTAGGATTTAACCAATGCTCAATTTTTAAGCGGAGTAATGCTGGTTTCCCTTCTAGAATGGTTGTTTTAAACATGGCTATATAACTACTTTATCTGATATATATATATATATATATATATATATATATATATATAAAGAAAAGTAAAGTTAACGACCGTAGTAGAGAGCAATCGGGAGGTTCCTTTTTCAGTAGCTACTACACCGAAGCATCGATGAAGGTTCTACCCCTTTCACTGGATTGCTTCACTTTATCCTTCATAGGACCTTATAATGCTGAGTGTTAGGAAAGGGGATATCAAGTGCCATTTTATGCGTCTTTGATATGACTCAATCTCGGATTGAATCCCGGTTTCACTGGCCATTGGGGAACACTTCTACCCACTACGCTAGCACGGATATCCCTGTCCCTCTCTCGCCACTTCTCCCTATCGTTCATCGACTCTGGCAGGTCTTCAGGGCTACATCCCGTATCCTAACATAGCTGCTGTATATATGTTCGAACTGGTCGTCTTGTCTTTGCTAAGCCATATGTGGGGGTCCATAGGAGTACATCACTTATGAGCTCGTCCTTGCTTCTCCAGCAGTGTCCTGCATGTCTGGTTCGTCTAACTTGTTTAGTTTTCGTGATGGGAGGCAGGTGGCCGTATAGTTTGTGTCTTGTAGGGTGTTACCGCCAGGACTTGTTCAATATTGCTCGAAATATTCTTGTGTAATTGCCGTCTAGCTTTTTCTCCAGCCGTTTAGTTAGCGTCCAAGTAGTGCATCCATACAGCAGTATCGACACGACCGCTGCCTGAAAGAAACTGCGTTTCCTTTTATCGGTCATGTCTGATTTCCATATGATCGAGAGCCTATCGATAGCTGTCCATGCTTTCGCAAGCCGTGTGTCGATGTCTTTTTCGGTTGATGAGACGCTACTTCCTAAGTAGGTGAAGTTGTCTATCAGTTTCAGAGAGGTTCCGTCTAGTGTGGAGATGTCTCCTGTTTGATTATAGCACATATATTCAGTTTTGTGTGCATTGACATGGAGGCCAATGCCTGCAGCGGCTCGTTCCAAACTATGCAGTAGTGTTTCGGCTTGGTTGGGTGTATTCGCCAATATCGCTATGTATCGGCGTAGTCGGTGTCGTAAATCGTTTTTGCGGGGTACTTTCTGCTTCTTTTCTTTTTCAGCTCGAAGCCGTTTTCTCTGATTTTATCAATTGAAGTTCTAAGCACGTAGTCTAGACAGATGATAAAGAGGTATGGGGCTAGCGTGTCCTCTTGTAGTACTCCTGTTACAATATCGAAGTATTCTGTGTATATATATATATATATATATATCCTGTGGTACGTACAAAATTTTAGATTTGCTGTAAGTTGAGTATACATCATAAGTTCTTACTTTAGAACTTATGATACATGCTCAACTTAAAATTATTCTAATATATACATTTATGTGTGTGTGTGTGTGTATTGTAGTGAGTTTAAAGATCTGAACGATGTTAAGAAAAAGTTTAAATGTAAAATAGAATATTTTATTAAGGAAAATAACGATATAAAATTAAATTATATAATTACAAATAAAAACCGGACAGTGGTTAGAGTGTTCGCCAATGTTCCGGGTGACCTGGGTTCAATCCCAGGTCGAGTCATACCAAAGATTCAAAAAATGGTACTTGATGCGTCCTTGCTTAACACCCAGCATTATATGGTACGGATCAAGGGTAAAGTGGAGCAATCCAGGGAAAGGAGTAACGCCCTCCCCTACACCTCGGTGTAGTAGCTATCGAAAAGGGAGCATTCGTGTCACCCTCGACTATAGTTGCCAACTTTACTTATATAACATTCGAAAAAATAGATGATCAAAAACATCAGAACGGTTAAATAAATCCATAAAATCTAATAAATATTTTGTATTATTAAAA
This sequence comes from Sepioteuthis lessoniana, assembly GCA_963585895.1. Classification (NCBI taxonomy): domain Eukaryota; kingdom Metazoa; phylum Mollusca; class Cephalopoda; order Myopsida; family Loliginidae; genus Sepioteuthis; species Sepioteuthis lessoniana. The sequence goes on from OY757941.1 coordinate 6,744,841, forward strand.
ATTTTGGGGGTAAGGATATAAGATAAGGTCATTTTACTAAATTACACCGTCTCTTTACTTTTCACTTTTGCATTGTAAATATGATAAAAAATCTGTGACATCATTGGAACTTCGAAATCTCATAGTCAAGTTAAGTAATGAAGATAAACTCTCAATTTGGGATATTTCAAAGACTGTAGGGAAATCTAAAAGTGTTATTCATAGTATTTTAAGAAACCTTGAGGAAACTGGGTCATGTAAAGCCAAGAAGCCACCTGGCAGGCCCAGGGAAACTACTGCAAGGGAAAACAGATAGGCTGGTAATTAATAAAAAAGGATCGATTTGCGACAGCAACTGCTATCTCTAAAAGAGCGAATGCTAACCTTGGCATTAAAATATCAAGGCACACTATTTCCCGGAGACTTAATGAAATAAATTTGAACAGTCAAGTAGCTTCTATGAAGCCTCACGTTTCTAACAAGAACAAAATGAGCAAATTGATTAGAGGAAGTGTGATGGTGTTTGGTATGATTTCTGTCCTGGTACAGGACCTATTGTCAGGATACTCGGTAAAATTAACGCAACTATATCCAAAGAGATATTGAAGAAACATGTACCTTATTTGAGGCCTGCAATTAATCAACCCGCTGTATTTATATATGATAACGTTTGGTGTCACGCAGTGAAGTCTGTTAAGACATTCCTTTCTGGGGAGGATGTTATTGTTATGGAGTGACCAGCTCAAAGCCCAGACATGAATCCTATTGAGAATCTTTGGAAGTTACTAAATGAAAGAGCTAAGGAAGAGAATCCAAGAAACGTCGAAGAATTATGGACTAATTTGAAAGGAGAATGGGAGAAAATATCTGTTGATGAATGCAAGACATTAATTCGCTCTTGTAGCAAAAGATGTCAAGCTGTTATTGAAAATAAAGGTCTACACATCAAGTACTAATGAATTATGAACGCTATTTTCATTTAGATATGATGTATCCATTATAAAAGTGTGATTTATTTAATCGTTCTAATGTTTTTGATCATCTATTTTTTTCGAATGTTATATAATTATTCTTAGAACTTTATCAAAATAAGTTTATTGAGGTTTATATTTTGGAATTATATAATTTACCTTTATTTTCTTATTTTTCCTTGATAAAATGTTCTATGAAGCTTTAAAATAAAACGTTATTTTACATTTAGACTTCCTCTTAACATCGTTCTGATCTTTATGCTCACGACAATGCACACACACACACACACACATATATATATATATATATAACAATTACATCCTCCCCAGAAATAACATTATATATATATATATATATATATATATATATATATTAATATATATATATATATATATATATATATATATATATATATATAAAGAGATATAAAGTTATTTAGTTTTACTTAGCATCGTTCTGATCTTTATGCTCGTTAGTATATATATATATATATGTGTGTGTGTGTGTGTGTGTGTGTGTGTATGTGTGTTGAATAATGATTTTCGTTCTTGTAATTAAACAGAGGATAGCAGCTGATGTATTGGTTAGCGAGCTTGATAATCAGATCATTGCTTGTGAGTTCGATTCTCACTGAGCGTACCATACGTCTCGTCTTTAGCTACAACTAAGAAAAACTAAATAAATAACTTTATATCTCTTTCTATATATATATATATATGTCTACAATGTTATTGTTTGTAGTGTTTAAATTCTGGATTCGGCTTATTTATTTTTAATAGCATATCAACCTTCGTGAGTTATTTGATGCCTGATCCACCCCTGAAGAAAACAGTAGTGGTACTATTTACCCTATAGTTGTGGAGCGGTGGGGGGAGAATAAGAGGGTTTGTACCTTTCTCAAGAGTGTTAAACGTAATAGCGTGATTGGCGTTCGAACTTGCATACTATACTCTCGTACTCCAGCTCGTTAACCATTACACCACGGGGAAACCATCCATCTTAAACAGAGGAGAGAACTTCATGCAGTGAAAGGTTTTGCAGAGTAGGCAAGCAGATCAAAGTTAGTGAGCTCTATTCTAACTGGGTGTCCCACATTCTGTTAAACTAAGAGAAGCTTCGTAAAAGGAGTGAGGTTTTTATGGGAGCTTCGTCTACTGTAATATTAAGTTAAATTCGCAGGCTATTCTTAGTGAGTTCGATCCCACACTAACCTTGTACGAAATTTAGTTAAGTTTAGTCAGAAAGCTAATTGTTAAATCTTGAATTTCTACGTATTCCGTTGGTAATATTGACTAAATTTCTTTCTTTCTTTCTTTCTTTCTTAGTCTCTTCTATCTATCTATCTATCTATCTATCTCAGTTTTATATATATTAGTCTATTCTTATCTATCTATCTATCTATCTATCTGATTGCACCGGTTTACGTATAAATATCCTCACACATCCTCCTACACACTTTCCGTCTCTCTCTCTCTCTCTCTCTCTCTCTCTCTTACTCTCCCTTCTACCCCAACCCTCACTCTGCACACCATCACACATATCAGAAAATCCTAGCCACCCTCCCTTTCTTTGCACCCACAACTTTTCCCAGCCTGGCCAATCACCCGAACCACCGAACTTAACCACAGTCCCCCACCACACCTCGTGTCGTGAAAGACGCCACCCTCACCATCCAAGCAGACTATCCACCGCCCCCTATTTCTTAACTGACTTCATACAATAACAACAGCTGTATATTAGCAAGCACTCGGATGGGGGACTTGGCTATGAAAACTCTTCGCGTTACATAAAGAGTGGGGAGGTAGTGAGGACATTGATGCGATACTCTCAAGTCTGTGGAAGGTTGACCTAGTCATATTCAATTTATTTTTCAACTAGATGCCCGCTAAGCGACGTTAGAATGTCAATAATTTTTTTTTTTTTTTTTTGGCGTTTCACTCATAAACATCGCTAGAAAAACCAAGGGGAAGTAAATTTTACATACAGAGACACGTATGTATACACATACAGACACACAAAGAGAGAGAGAGAGAGAGAGAGAGAGAGAGAGACACACACACACACACACACAAACACACATACAGACATACACAAACACACACACACACACAAACAAACACGTGCGCACACACACGTTTGATAGCTGTGAAGACTCGTGTAATAACGCACGGAGCAATAGAATCGTCGAACAGTGTTCGAATTTCGGCTAAAACTGCTTACGTTCATATCGTATTAAATGTCCTTGGAGAAAAGCATGAATCCACTTCTCCCTTCACACTGATGTCTTATGACGGTATTCGGTCATTCTTAAAGAGGAGGGCACATCTGGTCTAAATTCAGAGTTTTCATTCTCCTACTTTGGTTACTTCACCAAAGCTTGTGAACCCAGTCCGCTCAACTGTTCTCTCTCCTAAGCTACAAGGCGAACAGAAGACATGAAACCACTTCTCCCTGCTCACTGATATCTGGACCAGGTATCTCATTACTACCTCAGGTTCACTTCGGAAGAGTGCTCTTAGAAAGGCGTGAATCCACTGCTCCCTGCACAATGATGCTCGGACAAAAGATGTCCATTACTATTTTAGGTTGATTTCTTCGTGGAAGGTATGAATCAACATCAACCTGCATACTGGACAAAATATGTTTTTTCATATTTACCCAACCCCTCCGCTCGAGCAAGATATGACACAAGGTCAATTTTGAAGCGGACTTTAACAGGTTTGAATTCAGAGCATTCCTTCTCCTAGACTAGTTGCTTCACACAGGCTGAAGAATTCAGTCTGTCCTACTATTAACCCATAGCTGGAGGGAGAATAATTGGATTCATACCTTTCCCAAGGGTAATAGTGCAATGTGAAATGCAATCAGTCTCGTCCATATGTTTTATTACAGTCACGTTTATTTCGGACTGGTTCGCTTGGGGAAGGCATGAATTCATTTCCCCTTCTCACTGACATCGTGACAAAAGGCGTCTAATTTCTTGCTTTCGGACTGGTGCCTTTGAAGATAGGCATGAATAAATTTCGCCTGACATTGTGTCTAGACAAAAAAGTTCACATTATTCTCATGTTGTGATACTCAACTAAGCTACTTTGAAAGGTTTGGTTTGGTTTGTTGGGTTTTATGGCATATCAACCATTGTAGGTTATTTAACGCCAAATCTACTTTTATGAAAGTAATCAGTTCTATTTCAAACAATTCAGTTTAGCATGAGTTCAGAGTTTAATTGTCAAAAACATTTCTATTTCAAACTATTCAAGCAGTTATATATAACAATTCAGTTTAGTGTAAGTACAGTTTTAATGTCAAAAATCAGTTCTATTTGAAATAATTTAGTTTAGCATAAGCACGCAGTTTAAATGTAAGTACGGTTTATTGTCAAAAACATTTCCATTTCAAGCTATTCAGTTTAATCAAACAATTCAGTTTAGCATAAGCATGCCATTAGTTCTATTTAACCCATAGATAGGACCCATATCAGGTGCTACCACTCCGGGCCAGAGTGGACTGGGGAGCGATGGCAATGAAGGGGTACTCCACATTCCCCAAAGCTCCAACATTGCTGGAACCTTACCATCAGATTGTTTAGTGTCATATATAGGACACTTGTTGGCAGGGTGGTCTTACCCCTCTGCAAAGATGCATTCAGTGTATTCTATAACGCTATCCGGCTGGGAAACTAGCTTTGGTCGGAAGTTGTAACATATAATGGTAAAACAGAAAATACATTTATGAAAAGGAGCTTGGTTTCATTGAACTCACAAAGGATTGGTATCAAGTCTTGAGTCAATAAAAATTATCCAATCCAGTTCTGGATTAAATCCAGAAAGTTACAAATAGTAAATTCAATATCGGCAAGGATTCCAATATATATATATATATATATATATATATATATATATATATATATATATACTTGGGTGTACAAAATTTAATTAAAGCAATAAAAAGACCCAAAATTTAATTAAAGCAATAAAAAGAACCAAAATTTAATTAAAGCAATAAAAAGACCCAAAATTTAATTAAAGCAATAAAAAGACCCAAAATTTAATTAAAGCAATAAAAAGACCCAAAATTTAATTAAAGCAATAAAAAGAACCAAAATTTAATTAAAGCAATAAAAAGACCCAAAATTTAATTAAAGCAATAAAAAGACCCAAAATTTAATTAAAGCAATAAAAAGACCCAAAATTTAATTAAAGCAATAAAAAGACCCAAAATTTAATTAAAGCAATAAAAAGACCCAAAATTTAATTCAAGATTCGATGATTCTTTTATTTATAAGCTTTGGTGTAGAAGCGATTCATGCTACTTAGGAAGAACTAACCAGAGACTAAATGCTAGAATTAAAAATGTCCCTACCAAAATACATAATTTTATTGGAAGTCCGACTAATGATCTCAGAAATACACCCAGGTCGTTAATTGCAGAACGTCTTATAAATAATCGTGACTCTGTTGAGAAGTTTAGTGTAGACTTTTTCTCTATATCGAGTAAATCACACTTTTTATTTCATCTTAAACTATTGGAGACTATTCATATTTTGTTCGGCAGACCTTCTATATAAAGATGTAAATAAAGAGAAGGTCTGCTTGGACTTAGTATCGTTTCGATACAGTCTCCAATACAATATATTTTTTCTATCATAAATATTTCAATATTTTTTCTTTTTATTTTACAAGATATTGTCCTCGATTTAGCGTTGTTGAGCATGGACGAAACCGGTCAGGTAACTTGTCCCCTTGCTTTTTGGCTTTTTAGATTCCCATAATGAAGAGAACTTTGGATCCTTTTACTGAATTTATATATATATATATATATATATATATATATATATATAGGTGTGTGTGTGTGTGTGTGTGTGTAGTTAGGCAGTAGTCGTTCATTTAAGCATGTTTCATTAAATAATAAACGCAAATTTTGTCTGTATTATTCATTTAAGATCCTTTCAAGTTTCCTGATAAGTGTCTTAGTTTCAGTTTGGAAATAGTTGATGAATCTCAAAAAAAAAAAAATATATATATATATAGTCATCCACAGAGAGACTGTTTCGTTGTATCACAACTCTTCAGTGTGGCGTGACACGTAGGACGCTAGGATCGAAACCCGTACACATTTACGCTAGACTTAGTATCATACCGCTTAGACAACAAGCGAACCACACCAGTTTGGTAATTATAAGGCAGTATGTTGTAGATTTCGTTTATTTATGTTTTTGCCTGACCGGATACCAGAGAGCTCAATTCATTCGAAGAGTTTTGCATTATGCGAGTAGCAGCCGTAAAATTCCAACCCACGTGGGGGAGCGTATATATATACATATATATAGTTAAAGTATTCGTTAATGTTGCGTAAGAGGTCAAGGATTAGATATAATGCAAATAATTTTTACAGTAGACAATTTAATATTCAATTAAGAAAACTAATTATAGGGTTTCTCAAAATAGATGCAACCCATTGATATGATAATTCATTCTGCATCATCTTTCATCTGAGTCTTAAGAAGCAATTAGAAAGGTCAAACCAGATGACAAGGGCAGATATTGATTGACTTTATCCTACAGTGCACGTAAAAGACCAAGTTCTTCGGGACGTCTTCGGAGTGACTTTTTCGGATTCCTTCCGACAGAATCTCTCCTCGCATCCACATTGTCAGGACATCTGGCAGTCAACTTCCTGCAAGATCTGGGATTTTCTTCTCTTCTTGTTGAGGTTGTTTATTGACCCTGTGATTTGAAATTTGTGTACCCAATGATAAATTTGGCTTTTCTGGGGATAATTGTTAAAGTTAAACTTCCTGCAAAATTTTCCTTGCAGTTTTGAATGATCTTGTCTTCAAATTAGTAGTGTCGCAAAATATTCAACCGGGCCATTGACCTAATGAGTAGGGTGTTCGCCAGTGGTCCAGGGAACCGGGGTTCAATCCTAGGTAATGCCATATCAAAGACTCAAAAAATGGTACTTGATGCCGCCTGACTTAACACTCAGCATTATAAGGTAAGGATCAAGGGTAAAGTGGAACAATCCAGGGAAAGGAGTAGCACCCTCCCCTACACCTCGGTGTAGTAGCTATTGAAAAAGGAGCCCTCGGGATACCCTCGATTAAGGTGGCCAGCTTTACTTCTTCAAGACATTGTGATCGAGGATTAATAGTCGCACAAACACACCCAGAAGAAATAATTTACTAAGCTATTTGCTGTACGAATGGGGCATCCAATGAGACTCTAACTCACTCGTGAAGGTTTGCTAGTCTAGCTTGCTAACCATTACACCACCTGATATACCCGACTTGATATGTATAAAGGGGTTATCTCAAACGCCTTTTGCAAAAATGGGGCACTAAGTCGTATGAATGAAGCACCCAATTACACTCGAACTCATTCGTGTAGGTTTGCTAATCTAGCTTGTTAACCATTACACTATTCGAGACCAGGGGAAACAACAACATAGCAATCCCCAAGAAGCCCAAAATAAAATTCACTTCATTTTGCCTTGAAAAAATTCAACACGAATTTAATTGATGAAAGTAAAAATGCAATTTATTTACTGGACTGTTGATGCTCACAAAAACATTGGAAAAATACATTCTATCACGATCTTTAATAAACATATCTATCAATTAAGCTATTTTCGCTATAGGTCTCTCTCTCTCTCTCTCTCTCTCTCTCTCTCTCGCTGCATCTTTACTCTCGCTTAATATCTATCGATCTATCTATCAATCTATCTATCAGGACCTATTCAAAAAATGCTTCCAGGCAGTTTGTCGACCATCATCATCATCATCATCATGTCGTGCCGCTAGCACGGATATACCTGACCCTCTCTCGCCACTTCTCCATATCATTCATCGCTTCTGGCAGGTATTCAGAGCTACATCCAGTATCCTCACATAGCAGCTGTATGTATGTTCGAGCTTGTCGTCCTGCTTTTGCTTGGCCATATGCGGGGGTCCATGGGAGTATATCACTGATGAATCCGTCCTTGCTTCTCTAGCAGTGTCCTGCGTATCTGGTTCGTCTAACTTGTATAGTTTTCGTGATAGGAGGCAGTTTACCGTATAGTTGGTGTCTTGTGGAGTGTTGCCGCCAGGACTTGTTCAATATTGCTCGCAGCATTCTTGTGTAATTGCCGTCTAGCTTCTTCTTCAGCCGTTTAGTTACCGTCTAAGTAGTGCATCCATACAGCAGTATTGATACGACTGCTGCCTGGAAGAAACTGCGTTTCCTTTTATCGGTCAGGTCTGATTTCCATATGATCGAGGGCTGTCCATGCCTTCGTTAGCCGTGTGTCGATGTCTTTTTCGGTTGATGAGACGCTGCTTCCTAGGTTGGCGAATTTGTCTACCAGTTTCAGAGAGGTTCCACCTAGTGTGGAAATGTCGCCTGTTTGATTATAGCACATATATTCAGTTTTGTGTGCATTGACATCGGCGTATTGTCATCAGCGTAGTCGGCGTCGGTAATTGTTTTTGCTCTGAAATAGACAGATAGATTGATAAACAGATTGATAGCAATGTTTATGTGTAAAACACACACACACACATACAGACATGTATTTATAATTATATTAGATAGATAGAAAGATAGATAGATAGATTTGAGTTGACTACGATAGATATATATCTAAACAAGATAAATAGATAAATAAATTGATAGATAGATAGATAGATAGATTATGAACAGACTGAGATAGATAGATAGATAGATAGATAGATAATGAACAGACTGAGATAGATAGATAGATAGATAGATACATATGAACAGACTGAGATAGATAGATAGATATGAACAGATTGAGATAGATAGATAGATAGATATGAACAGACTGAGATAGATAGATAGATAGATAGATAGATAGATAATGAACAGACTGAGATAGATAGATAGATAGATAGATAGATAGATAGATAGATAGATATGAACAGACTGAGATAGATAGATAGATAGATAGATAGATAGATATGAACAGACTGAGATAGATAGATAGATAGATAGATAGATAGATAGATAGATATGAACAGATTGAGATAGATAGATAGATAGATAGATAGATAGATAGATAATGAACAGACTGAGATAGATAGATAGATAGATAGATATGAACAGACTGAGATAGATAGATAGATAGATAGATGAACTCGGATATTATCTTTTCCGCCATTGGAAGGACGTTATGTCAATTTTTAAGCGCAATATATCTGGTTTGAATGAAAGATTTTCCTTCTTGACCGAATATCGAGGGAAGAGGAGGGTTAGAGATAGATTCATATCCTTCCCAACAGCATTAGTGTCAAGTGATTCAAGTCAACATCGTCCAGGGTTTAAACGCCCTTTTCTATGGCGATAACAGTTATATCACATTCCACGAGGATCATTAAATAAGTTTCCAGACTTTTTTCGTATGGGCACTTTTATTGATAGTACACACATGAAACTCTAGTCCCCTTCGAATTAATCTCCTGCGGCTGCAATGCACTTGTTGTACTGTTTCAACAACTTCTGGAAGGCTCCATGGAAGTCCTCTTGTGTGAGCGTGTCAATGACCTTCGTCACAGCCTCCTTCATCTCCTCAATTGTCTCACAACGGCAGCCTCTGAGCTTAGGGCATAAGCAAAAGTCACAGGGAGCAAGGTCTGGACTATTGGGAGTGTGATGAAGAGTCATGAGGCCCATCTTGGTTAAATAGTCTGTGACAATGATAGAGTTGTGGACTGGTGCATTGTCCAGGTAGAAATGCCACTGACCTGATTTGAAGAGTGCTGGCCTATTCCGACGGAATCTCTTCCTGAACTCCCTTAAAACCTCAACATAGTAACCCTAACCCTAACCCTAACGTATTGGCCAATCAACTCTGGTCTATTGATTTCCTTACTCCTCCAACACCTCTCATCATCCCTCACAGACTCCCTTACTTTCTTGAATCCCTTATGCCATTCAAAAACTGATGCTCTATTCATGCAAGATCGTCGAAAAACAGTCTGAAACATTTCATACGTTTCTCTGGCATTTTTTTCCAAGTTTAAAACACAATTCTATTGCAAATCGTTCTTCTAAAGTGTCCTGACGTCCAGATTGCATTTTTGAAATTCACCAGCTGTGACAATGAGTCTTTAGTTGGGTGTATTCCAATAGCTGCTGTAGTTGTTCATTTGAAGCTTAAATCATAAAAATTGGTCAGTCATGACATAGGATGAATAGCAATAACATATTGAATTTTCAAGAGTCTACGACAATTTTAAATGCCTGTACCAAAAAGTCTGGAAACTTATTGAAGGTACCACGTATCTATCTATCTATCTATCTATCTATCTATCGAGGTGCCCGTGGTGTAATGGTTATCGTCGTAGGAAATGGACACGGCGACACGAGTTCAAATCCTGGACGAGGCTAATTGCATTTCACATAGCACAAATACCATTGGGAAAGGTATGAATCCAATTATTCTCCCTCCAGCTATGGGTAAATAGTAGGACAGACTGGGTTCTTCAGCCTTGGTGGGGCAACTAGTCTAGGAGGAGGAAAACTCTGAAGTCAAACCTGTTAAAGTCTGCTTAAAAGATTGACCTTGTGTCATATCCTGCCCGAGCGGAGGGGTTGGTAAATAGGATCTATCTATCTATCTATGCATCTATCTATCTATCTATCTATCTATCTATCTATCTATCTCTGCTTCTGTCTGTCTTTAAATATATATATATATATATATATATATATATATATATATATATGAGTCTATCTATCTATCTATCTATCTATCGTCTGTGAAAAAAAGATGAACTAACACCAAATTCTTCACCTGTCAAGCATTCTACCCAGAAAGAATGATTATCGGAGTTACTTCAATGCTTTAAATATTTCCTGTTATTGCGTTAGTTTTTGTCTCTCAAACTCACAAGACTCGCATATTTGGCAATTCATTTTTTGATCACTCATCATTTTTCATGGAAAATATCTTCTTTTTTTTAAATTTTTTTTTACTTTAAATTTTTATCTGTCCTGTTTTTTGCGCAACGTAATTTGCTCAAATCAAAACGACCAAAAAAGAAAAGAAAAAGGCTTCTACGCCATTATTTATTTACGAGGAAAAAAAAGATAATACTTGAAGTTATACTCCATAAAGTTGTTAAAAAATTGTATATATTGTATATATACAAACCTCTGTGTGTTTGTTCGTGTCACGATCCTACAAAAACTTGGCAGCCAAGTCGGGTTGTGTGTGGGGGGAGGCTGTAGAATACACCGACTGCATCTCTGCGGACGGGTAAGAACCCCTCCTCCCCAACGAGTGTCCTGATATGACATTAAACATTCTGACTGTGAAGTTCCAGTAATGCAGGAGCTTTGGGGAATTTGGAGTATCCCTTCATTGCCATCGTTCCCAGATCTGCTTTGGCTCAGAGTGGTAGCACCTGATAGGGTCCTATCTATGGGTCAAATCGAATTAAACTGCGTCCTCATGCTAAACTGAATTACTTGAAATAAAACTGTTTTTAACATGTAAACTGCGTACTTATGCTAAACTAAATTGTTTGAAATAGAACTGTTTTGATATTTAACTGTGTTTAAACAAAAACTATATTCATGCTAAACTGAATTGTTTGAATTAGAACTGTTTGACTAAACTGAATAGCTTAAAATAGAAATGTTTTTGATAATTAAACTGTGTACTCATGTTAAACACGGCGACACGAGTTCAAATCCTGGACGAGACTGATTGCATTTCACAAAACACTAATACCCTTGGGAAAGGTATTAATCCAATTATTCTCCCTCCAGCTATGGGTAAATAGTAAGGCAGACTAGGTTCTTCAACCTTGGTGAGGCAACTAGTCTAGGAGAAGGAAACTCTGAATTCAAACTTGTTAAACTCCGCTTAAATTGACCTTGTGTCATATCCTGCCCGAGCGGAGGGGTTGGTAAATATGATAATCTGCCTGGTTTAATTTTCTAAATTTTTGACTATTGATCTCACTTTTATTGTTATTCACAAACGTTTCGATCGGTATATCCTTCGGTCTTTTTCAAGTGTTTCACGGCGAACTCGAGTGTCCTCACAGAATCTCGAATTGAACCCTTTATTTAAATCACAGGGGCTAAACTACAATATTTCAACTATTTCAAAGACGGCTATTTAGATGCAGTTCCGGGCCATTGGCCTAATGAGTAGAGTCTTCGACACTGGTCCAGGAGACCTTGTACAAGTGGTAAGTTATTGTAAGAATTCCTGTTGTTGGGATTGAACCTGCCACCTCCAGATGATTTCATTCAGAATCACTTTCCAACGAAACGCTTTATCTGCTGCGCCATGTGTCCTTGCCTAGATTAAGAACAATGATCAGTAAAAAAAATTTAATGAAGGAAACAGCTTCACAGTTGGCCCTCCACCCCCTGAAGTAGACGATATACTGCAGAAACTATCACGAATGAAGACTACGCAGATGATCTAGCGCTTCTTGCAAATACACCTGTTCTAACCGAATTCTTTTGTGAAGCCTGAAGCATGCAGGAAGAGATATTGGTCTCTGCAGGAACCCAGATAAAACAAATTTGATGTACCGTATTTCACGGCATATAAGGTGCACATTTTTCTTACTAGAACTATCTTTTAAAATTCCCCTGAGTCATTTATGTTTAAAATTCGCAATAGTCGGTCGAAATTAGGTGCCTGGCAACTCCTATTAGGTTTGACTTTAAAGTAGCTTTTAGATACCCCATATTCTCCCTCCAGCTATGGGTAAATAGTAGGACAGACTAGGTTCTTCAGCCTTGGTGAGGCAACTAATTTAGGAGAAGGAAAACTCTGAATTCAAACCTGTTAAACTTCGCTATGGAGGTGACCGTGGTGTAATGGTTATCGTCGAAGGAAATGGACACGGCGACACGTGTTCAAATCCTGGACGAGACTGATTGCATTTCACATAGCACTAATACCCTTGGGAAAGGTATGAATCCAATTATTCTCCCTCTAGCTATGGGTAAATAATAGGACAGACTGGGATCTTCAGCCTTGGTAAGGCAACTAGTCTAGGAGAAGGAAAACTCTGAATTCAAACCTGTTAAACTTCGCTATGGAGGTGCCCGTGGTGTAATGGTTATCGTCGTAGGAAATGGACACGGCGACACGTGTTCAAATCCTGGACGAGACTGATTGCATTTCACATAGCACTAATACCCTTGGGAAAGGTATGAATCCAATTATTCTCCCTCCAGCTATGGGTAAATAGTAGGACAGACTAGGTTCTTCAGCCTTGGTGAGGCAACTAGTCTAGGAGAAGGAAAACTCTGAATTCAAACCTGTTAAACTTCGCTATGGAGGTGCCCGTGGTGTAATGGTTATCGTCGTAGGAAATGGACACGGCGACACGTGTTCAAATCCTGGACGAGACTGATTGCATTTCACATAGCACTAATACCCTTGGGAAAGGTATGAATCTAATTATTCTCCCTCCAGCTATGGGTAAATAGTAGGACAGACTAGGTTCTTCAGCCTTGGTGAGGCAACTAGTCTAGGAGAAGAAAAACTCTGAATTCAAACCTGTTAAACTTCGCTATGGAGGTGCCCGTGGTGTAATGGTTATCGTCGTAGGAAATGGACACGGCGACACGTGTTCAAATCCTGGACGAGACTGATTGCATTTCACATAGCACTAATACCCTTGGGAAAGGTATGAATCCAATTATTCTCCCTCTAGCTATGGGTAAATAGTAGGGCAGACTGGGATCTTCAGCCTTGGTAAGGCAACTAGTCTAGGAGAAGGAAAACTCTGAATTCAAACCTGTTAAACTTCGCTATGGAGGTGCCCGTGGTGTAATGGTTATCGTCGTAGGAAATGGACACGGCGACACGTGTTCAAATCCTGGACGAGACTGATTGCATTTCACATTGCTCTAATACCCTTGGGAAAGGTATGAATCCAATTATTCTCCCTCCAGCTATGGGTAAATAGTAGGACAGACTAGGTTCTTCAGCCTTGGTGAGGCAACTAGTCTAGGAGAAGGAAAACTCTGAATTCAAACCTGTTAAACTCTGCTTAAAAATTGACCTTGTGTCATATCCTGCCCGAGCAGACGGGTTGGGTAAATAGGATCATTGATAATATTCATTAGATTAATTTCATCACGTTTAATATTAGCACTTTGTTTTTTTCTTGATTTGCCCAGCTGAAATTGGGGTTTGTCTTATACACCTATACGTCTTCTTTGAGCACCATTGGGACAAACTTCGTGCAAATCTTCTGCATCTTCAGTTCCTCGCGAATAATTGTGTGTACAGTTCCTGCACTGACATCAAACTGTGCACTTATTGTCTCTATAGACACACGACGGTCCTTATCCATGAAATTCTTTATCTGGCCAATCAACTCTGGTGTTCTGACTTCCTTACTCCTCCCACACCTCTCATCTTCCCTCACAGACTCCCTGCCTTCCTTGAATCTCTTATGACACTCAAAAACTGATGCTCGATTCATGCAAGATGGTCGAAAAGCAGTCTGAAGCATTCCATACGTGGCTTCTGTGGCTTTTTTTTCCAAGTTTAAAACACAATTTTATTGCATATCGTTCTTCTAAAGTGAACTCACGTCCAGATTGCATTTTTGAAATTCACCATCTGTGACAATGAGGCTTTAGTAGGGTGTATTCCAATTGCTGCTGTAGCTGTTCCTTTGAAGCTGAAATCATAAAAATTGGTCAGTCATCTCATAAGATGTATAGCAATAACATATTGAATTTTCAAGAGTCTATGACAATTTTAAATGCCTGTATAAAAAAGTATGGAAACTTATTGAAGGCACCTCGTATATATATATATATATATATCTATATATATATAAGTGTGTGTGTGTGTGTGTGTGAAAGATAGAGAGAGAGAGAGAGACCGAGTGAGTGAGTACATGCGTGTGTGTATGTGTGTAAATGGTCCCTGTCAGGGGGGACAATAAGATTAACAGCTTTTCTTTCTACTGTTCGAGAATTAAAGGTATTGAGATATCAAAAATGTTCTTTTTTTCAATCGTATCCTAATCTGGTTTGAATATGACGGAGCTATTTTGTAGCGTGTCTTCGGCAAAAGTAGCCTGATAGAGCCCATCGCTCTCCATGTCATCAACTGTTTTTAATTCACTTTTCCTTTCTTCTAAATTGATTGCCTAACTAAGACTAAAGAACCCGGTTTATACTATTTTTTACAAACAGGAAGGAGCGAATTCATGCCTTTCACAAAGGAGCCTAGTCTGTCCTACTATTTACCCATAACTGGAAGGAGAATTGTTAAAATCTTACCTTTCCTAAAGCTATTAGTGCTACGTGAAATACAAACAGCTTCGTTCAAGTTGTAGTAGTCATGCTCAGCCGTTTCCTCCAGGCCACTGCCGCAGCGAGGACAATTGGGCATGTCTTCCAGGCCCGCATTGTAAATCCAGCCAAGAAGGGGCAATTCGTTCCGTGCAACCCGCCAGGTGAGCGAGAACAAGGACTTGTTCAAAAAGCCTATACATGGCGCCTAATTCCAATGCGAGCAAATCTCCTCCATCGACCAGCCGACACAATCCACGAAAAGACCCTAAGTGGAGCCAACCACTAGATCCTGAAACAGATCCTTTCGAGATCGAGAAAGATCACTGGACCCAAGAAGGGTTGCGAAGAGCCTTGCGGCATGCGTGGAAAAACGGTGTTTCATCTCTAAGTTAATGTCAACGTTCAGCTTTGGGGTCTGACTTAAGGCGAGGAAAGGTATCGCTCGCCTTTCGTCTTTATACCGTTTCCTTCGACAAGGATCGGCCCAAGTAGGCCATTCTTTCAGCAAACCAGTGGTTCTCCAGATCAGGTATACCTAGACTCACGTTTTGCGGACGTTCACAACAGACCTATCTAGGGATAAACGGCCTTCGGCCTTCCCAAAGTAATTTGAGAAGGATCGTTGTAGCGCCAGCTATTGGTTCTTGGGCAAGTACAGACAATCGGTAAAGGACCGAGGGGAAGATGTACACAGCGCACACCTCCGCCCTGCTAGGTACCCACCTGGCCATCTACCATGGCTTGTACCTCCGACCAATTTCGCTCCAGTTTGAGGCCGGGCCCAAACCACACCCCGAGGATGCAGACAGGTCCGTCACACCAACAGAAAGGTCCAGGTAGGGTAACGCCACCTCTCCAGGTACCCAGATGCAAAATTTCGCTCTTATCAAAATTGATATTGGCCCTGCTATCTGCTCGTATCTCGCAACCGCCTTCTTCACAGCCTTTATGTCCAGACGGCTGGACACAAAGACAGTGATAGCATCGGCGTATCCGGATACCTTTGCCGAAAGAGGACAAGCAAAAAGAATGCTGCGCAGGGCCGGACATGCCTCCCTTTCCCTAAGCCCATGAAACAGGGGCTCCAAAGCGAGGACATAGAGAAGAGGAGAAAGTGGGGCAACCCTGCCGGACTGACCGCTTCATCGCGAAAGCCACCGAGTGCTACCCATTTACCTGCACCACTGCCAGCGGGTTAAGGTACATCATGCTAATTCATTTGCAGAACTCCGGTTTGAATCCGGCAGTCTCCAAAATAATTGCCAAAAACCGATGGTCTACCGTATTGAGTTATCTTGGATCGATCTTCCCTTCACAGCGTAATTCTGCTTAGGTCCAATCAGATCGTTAATGACAAGCTCCAAACGGTTCACTAAGACTCGGGGGAAAATGTTCAACTGTTTAGCAGTGTTATTGGCCTGTAGTTATCTAGTCCCCCTCACCCCAAGCATGCCTGCCACCTTTCTTCAGCAATGTGATGCCGCCCTTGGTAAGGCTACCTGGGATGGTTCCCTAGGCGAACCAATAGTTGAACACGTCCGTTAGAATAGGCACAAACATGTGCAACAGCCTCAAGAACACTTTGTTGAATAAACCCTCTAGTCCTGGCGATTTGTTGAGGTCGACCTGCTTCAACGCATCACGGACTTTGCATTCAGTAACAAAACCCTCAGAGCTAGCCGCTTCCGCCTCTCGAAAGCGGGGGAAGTCAGCTAAATAGCTGCGAAACTCCTGAACCGGGAGGTCAACACCGCAAACAAAGCGATCACGAAAGTGCGCCTGATAAGCCTCGCGCATTGCACGATTCGACCGGAGTAAGTGCCTGTCCGGGGACTTGACGAAACCGATATATCATTCTCACGCGCGAGCGCGTTGGATTTCATGGCTTCGTTAGGAACTCTTTTTAACCTAGATCTAACTACGTATTCCTTGCGCTCAAGGTCTCGTCTAGATAAATTTATGAATAGAGAATCCCCCCTCCACCGCCTGGCAAAACTTATCTTCTCAAGATTTTGCTACCTTAGTCCTATCTAAGTTGAACTAGCGACTCTACTTGGTCTAATCTCTAAACCTATGTTTAAGAGACTCCCACCCAACATTCCCGGTAAGCGCCCTCACTGACGCCTGCTGAATTAGGGATTCCAGCCGGTTCCGGGAGTCCCATATCTCCAGTAAGGAGGTATTGAACTTCCACTAGCCGGCTAGACTAGGCCTATTAGCTAGCCGCACACTGACCCTAACAAGTCTATGGTCAATCTGCCTTATACATAGTGGAATGTGGGACACGTAACAAAATCTGTCAGCTCTTCTAACATTCTGTCCAAATAAGATTTGGCACGGACAGAGGGCGAACTATCTAGCTACGTCTACATCTTCCTCTCTCCCTGGATGATCCAGACGGAACCTGTCGACCAAGACAGCGAGCAATAAAGTCGATCAGGCTGCTTTCACACCTTCTCGACCCTCTAGCTCCCCTTCCAATCCTAATTATCTTGGGATCGCATTTCAGTCACCCACTAAAACTATCCATTTCGGATCGTCGAGGAACGGCGCCAACCATCGAAAAAGGGAAACCCTCTCTGCAGCGGTATTGGGCGCATAAACCGCGACCACCCGGAACTCGAAGCTTTTAACGGCAGCATCAGCCACAACTAAACGGCCCCTGTCATTTTTAAGAACAAGATTTACATCAGCATTAAGGCAGTGTCTAATTAGCAAAGAGAACACAACGCAACTACGGCTGCCGTATGCTGAAAGACGACATTGTTGTCCTCTAGCGCCCGACAGTCCGCAACGCAAGTGAAATGAGTCTCTTGTACTGCTGTAACATTCACACTGAGGTTCGAGAGTTCAACAAGAAAGAGCGAGCACTTGCTTAGATCCCTCAGTCCCCTCGCATTCAACCAAGCAAGGTTTAGCGAAACCCAACTCACTTACCTTATTCAGTGTCGACTACGGGACGGAAATCCTCGGTGGGAGAAGATGCCGACGGTTTGCCACAGGGAGCTGTCTCTAGACACCCCCTCCAACATCCATGGGGTACTTTAATTTGAGGGCCCTGTAAAATGAAAGATGATCATAAACAGACCCGCTCTGAACAACAGTGAAAAAATTTTTTGAGTGAGGGGTGCTCCAACTTCACCAACATTATGCCCGCATTGGTTTGACTAGCTTTCACCAAGAACTTCCACAAGTTCTGGGTTCGGCTGCCAGCCGAACAAACGAAGGTGGTAACCATGGGTGCACCCCTGAAATTCAAAGGATTGGCAACTTTTAACTTGTTTACTTTTTCAGTGGCTTGAGTGTTTTGTGGAGCTGGAAGTCTACAATGTCTTCCCGGTCCACAGAACACTAGAGTCTCTAGGTTTGTTGGGGTTTTCGGCCGGCAAGATTGGTTTAGTTCTTCGCCGGCTCTTTTGGGTTGATGTTGGTCCGTATTTTTCTTCTAATTGCGTTCTTGTTTTTTTAAATTTTTGTGGTAGAGGAGTTCAGGTTGAGAAAGAGAGGGTAGAGTTGGAGAAAAGGTGGCCGTAGAGGGTGAGGGCGCACGTGGGCTGCGAGTGGGGTTGGTTTTATTTTGGTGTTGAGAGGAATGTTCGGCTTGGTCATGTTGAGGAGTTTGATGAGGCTGTTCTTGATGAGGGAGGGTGAAATTGTTTTTCTGGAGGGGGTTGGTTTTTAGAAGTTGTTGGGGTTGGGGGGGTTAGTAATACTTTTTTCCTCTTTTCCGAGGGGGATTGTTGAGGTGGGGGCGTTGGGACAGGGTTTCTTGGCGTGGCCTTCTCCGATGTCCCTTCTTTTCAAGTTTACTGTTGTTTCCATTGTTTCTTCTGTTTGTGATGGGGGGGATTTTTGTAGTGGAGACAGTAGCTGTGTTATTATTCTTTGGTGCTTGGTTGGTTTGACTTGCCGTTTCTTTTGTTGTCGTTGTTTCTTTTGTTGATTCTGCTGTTGTCGTGTAACTCGATGTGTCTTTAGGTGTTGTTTTGTTTATAGTTTTGATGTATACTTTCTTTTTGGTATTCTTGAGTCCATTGGTTTTCTTGATTGAGCTGGTTTTTATTGTTTTTCCTTGATGGTTGAGACGATGTCTTCAGTTGTGTTTTGTTGTTTTTCTTTTGGGGCCTTCTGAGGACGGGCTTTTGCTCTGTGGCGGAGTTTTTTGAAATTCCAGCAGGGTGGACGCCTGCCCTCTACCACCACCATCATTTTTCTGTCCCGGCAGTCGATGATATCCGGAGGGCTTTCGGGTTTTTTGCCCTGGTTGAATTGGGTTGGTTGATTGTACGGTACTGTTTGACGGTGAGCCTGGTAGAGGAGGCCAATCTGATTTTTCTTCCGGCCCAGATGAGAAGGTTTCCATGACGGCCCAGGTGGTGTTTTCCTTGGAAGACCCAAAAAGATCCTGTGAGCTGTTTGATTTTGGTTCCTCCATGTTTGTAGAAGTCACTCAGGAGCAGGGTGAAGAAGAAGGCTGCGAAGTTATTTATTTCTTTGGGGAATTAATAGAGCTTCGCGGCACAGTATATATTATGAAGAAGTATTTAATGGAGGGGTAGGTGTGTAGTCAGAGTTGAGATGAGTATAAAGCAATGGAACCAGGACTACCACCTGTTATAAATTGGAAAATAATTAAAAGATCCCCTTGACAAACAATTTACATGGTAAGTGTATTTTATGCTTAGAAGAGAAAATATATATAGTAGAATATTTAAAAGAATATTTGCTTAATACCAGAAAAGAAATGATTTCGGCATGTATGTACCATAGCCATATACGGATATGTGTGAAACGTACATAGATGTTCATAACGTATATACATAAAACATAGGAATCTCGAAACACGAAAAACACTTACGACTTCTTAGTTCAGGTACGAAACTTTTTATTACCTTTGAGTTTAAAGGTCCTTCGACATAAGGAGAGAGATACACATTCTTTCTATTCTGGCTTTGCCCTCTGCCCCCACCCCAACACGTGCGCACCCGTCGCAAGGCCTCCGCGAGCAAGCGAAAGTCAACCGTCTTTTTCTGAGCCAGGAACTCAACTCAACTAACTGACTTTTTCAAAATCCCCAAAATCATCAGCGCGCTTCCGGTGCGTGACGTCACCCGCACTCTGTAGCCTCGTTTCCCATCTGGGCTATTGTGACATATCTGAGTGAAACGTCCGCTCTGCGCGCACGCGCGTGAACACCTGAGTTAATGTTGCACCTAAGTAACCCATGCACTGAGCCGAAAGGTTCTCAGCCTAACTAAACCCAAAGGCATAAAACGAAATCCCTCGGCCATTATATTACATGTAGACATAGAACAAAATTCTTAGTATGATTTAACTTGATATATTATTAACATTAAATATATTTAACTAATTTAATTTATTATTTTATTTCTATATATTGATATATTAATCCATAATTTTTACAAAATAAACCAATCAATTATTTAATTTTTCTAATAAAAAATACAATTGAATTTAATAAGTCAAGTATAAATATATGTTTTTATAATAAGATAATAAAATAAAAATAAAAAAAAAGAATAATAAGATTAATAGATTATTTACCAACCCTTCCGCTCGGGCAGGATATGACACAAGGTCAATCAATATCGTCCAGGATTTGAACTCGTGTCGCCGTGTCCATTTCCTACGACGATAACCATTACACCACGGGCACCTCCTAATAGACTTATAATGAGTAGAAATTATTCCGATACTATACCGTTTTTTTTACACTGTTTTTTACTATAGGTAAACATAAGTTTACGAAGCGATAATATAATTTTTCATATTATAAATTATTAGTTAAATTAATAAAATATCTTTTACATATGAATTCTTAACTTATGATGATTACTTAACATATGATATGTGAATTACTTCTTAATTATTTGTTTATTACGATTGACTTGACATTCGATATGTTGATTTCCTCTTAACATTAATTTTTACGATAATTTTTATAGTTGGAATTGGTTTTTGTAAAATAAGATCAGTATTGAATTATTATTTCCAGATAACAAGAATTATATTTAATATCTATAAAACATAATAGTTTCAACGAAAGTACGAATGCGAATCTTGTTTAAAAATTTAGATTAGTCGCGTACCGCTATATACTTATTCCAGAATTATGTTTTTTTTAAATTTTCAGTAATATTTAAATTAGAGGTAACAGGCTTTTTTTTGTTTGTATAAACATTGTATAAATGAGAAAAAAATAGACACAATATCTGTACCGTCAAAAAATTTTCTTAATTAAAAATATGATAATATATTAAAAATTATTTTGATTAAAAGATCATTTTAATTTTAAAGATAGAAAAGAAATTTTACTATACTTACTATATAGTTATGGCCCTGGGAAAGAGTCGCAAAGAGAACAGAAGACCACGGTTATAGTATAAACATATATTTACAAGAACAAAGGATGGTTACAAGAACATAGGACGGTAAGCTGGTTCGCATAACCGTGCAGGGGCGAGGTTAGCTTCCGGATCTGGGACGACTTCGTATTGCTACGTCTTCCGGTATTTATGGAGAGTGGTTGAGTCCATTAGTAGGTGATTCTGCCACAACATATATATATATATATATGTGTGTGTGTGTGTGTGGGAGTGAGGGTTTGTTTGGACAATTTTTATAGAAACGCCTCTTTTTTTTCAGTGTGGTTATATTTAAATTCTTCACACATTACAATTTTCGCAGATACATCCGTGTGCTACAAATTCAAACCCAATATTCTTCAAATGGTTCAAGAAAAAAATTAGTTCTTTTAAAGCCCCACACCCAATATGTTCCAAAATAACTCACCGTCGGGTAAGTTGGAACATGTATACGTTAATATTAAGTGGTTGCGTCTATTTTGAGACACACAATATATTTGAACGCAAGGATATAATCTGCATTTTTTCTGACCTATAGAAAATTGTTGGGATGGTGAAGTGTTTTCATCAGAAACTAGTGTTCCCTGTGGATCTCTCGCCTTATAAACCAGTCGACTGGAGTTATAGAATACGCCGATTGCATCTCACCAGAGGAGTAAGTCCCTTCCAACGAGTGTCCTAAATACGGCACTAAGCAATCTGATGGTGAGGTTCCAGTAATGCTGAAGCTTTGGGGAATGCGGTATACCCCTTCATTGCTATTGCTCCCAGATCTTCTCTGGCCCGGAGTGGTAGTACCTGATAGAGTCCTATCAATGGGTCAATAGAACTGTTTGGAATTTAAACAGAGTGCAAACAAATGACTTATGTGAAATTTGATCATTTAACAGTGTGGAAATAAATTACTGATGTTAGTTATACATAGTAATACTTAGAACCATTTAACGTTGACTTATGCGCGATTGAATTGTTTGAAATAGAACTGTTCTGTCATTTAAGTGTGTGTAAACAAATGTTTGATGTCCAATTGAATTATTCTTGAATTTAGAACTATTTAACTTTGTTGACTTATGTTGACAATGGCCCAGCGGTTAGAGTGTTCGCCAATGGCCCGGGAGACCTGGGTTCAATCCCAGGTCGAGTCATACCAAAGACTTAAAAAATGGAACTTGATACCACCTCGCTTAACACTCAGCATTATAAGGTACGGTTCAAGGGTAAAGTGGAGCAATCCAGGGAATGGAGTAGCGCCCTCCCCTACACCTTGGTGTAGTAGCTATCGAAAAGGGAGCCTTCGGGTCACCCTTGACTATGGTCGCTAATTTTACTTACTTACTTATATATGAATAATCCAGATTTGGCATTAAATAACCGACAAGGGTTGATATGCCCTAAAACCAAGCTAAACCAAAAGTATACTGGATATTTACAGAAGTCATGGCTCGAGGTAAAGCTTTGATTATTATTCGAGGAATGTCATAACTTGTCATAATTTCATATCCATGCGTCCCGTCCGCAGTTGTATTATAATAAACGGTGAAGAGACCAAATACAGTCCTATTAAGGCGTTGCATATTGTGTAAGCAGTGATGGGGGCAACGACAGCGGATAGAGGCGTTGAGTCTCTACGGTTCCAGGTGAGGATTGAAAATATATATCAACCTTCAAAGATTATTTGATGCCGAAGCCGCCCTAGTGGTAATTTTTAACCCCTTGCTAATGGAATAAAGGGGTTCATACCTTTACCAAGATATATATATATATATATATATATATATATATATATATATATATATATATATATATATATCCAAAGCTTGGAAGTGGATAGCCCAATCAGAAGATAGATAATGTTGGCCCTCCATCCAACAAAAAAAAAAAGGGAAGGGCGGGACCCAATAAGAAAATTGTTCATGGGGACTTCCCACAAAAAAAAAAAAAAATTTCAAAGTCAATGGTTTTTGTAATATTATTTTCTATCAGAAGATAGCGGTTTCAATTCCTACCCAAGCCGGTCAGAGTGTTACTTGGTTAAAAACGTGGTGCGATAGACAACAACTACGGAAGGCAGTAATTCCTGGGGATATGGTTACAAGACTCAGCATTCCTATCCGAGGTCGCGGTTAAATCACCTGTAGACAGCTTGAGGTGAAATTTGGCCGAAACGTAGAGAGAACAAGAACTACCCAGACGAGGACAAAAGTCCGCAATAAAATTAATACTCAGACACTATTGGTCATGATCAATGATTTCTTCATCGATGTGGCTTTCATGATAGTCAAAAGTCATTATTGAATACTCAAAATACGTGGTGCCTTCAATAAGTTCCCAGACTTTTTTTGTACAGGCATTTAAAATTGTTGTAGACTCTATGTTATTGCAATAGAGCTTATGAGATGACTAATCAATTTTTATGATTTCAGCTTCAAATGAACTGCTACAGCAGCAATTGGAATACTCCCTACTAAAGCCTGATTGTCACAGCTTGTGAATTTCAAAAATGCAATCTCGACGTGAGGACACTTTAGAAGAAAGATATGCTATGAAATTCTGTATTAAACTTGGGGAAAATGCCACAGAAACGTATGGAATGCTTCAGACTGCTTTTCGACCATCTTGCATGAGTAGAGCATGAGTTTTTGAGTGTCATAAGAGATTCAAGGAAGGCAGGGAGTCGATGAGGGATGATGAGAGGTGTGGGAGGAGTAAGGAAGTCAATACATCAGAGTTGATTGGCTACAGGGTTAGGGTTAGGGTTACTATGTTGAGGTTTTAAGGAAGTTCAGTTAGAGATTCCTTGGGTCAGTGGCATTTCCACCAGGACAATGCACCAGTCGACAACTCCATCCTTGTCACAGACTATTTGACCTAGATCGGCATCAAGACAGTTCCTCAGCCTCCCTATAGTCCAGACCTTGGTCCCTGTGACTTTTGCTGATTCCCTTAGCTCAGAGGCTGTCGTTATGAGACAATTGAGGAGATGAAAGAGGCTGCGATGAAAGTCATTGACACGCTCACACAAGAGGACTTCCATGGGGCCTTGAAGAAGTTGATGGAACGGTACAACAAGTGCATAGCAACCGGTGGAGATTACTTCGAAGGGGACTAGAGTTTTGTGTGTGTACTATCAATATAGGTGCCCATACGAAAAAAGTCTGGAAACTTATTTAATTATCCTCGTATATATATATATATATATATATATGGGGCGGGGGTGATTCCTCTTAGCGTAGTGGCTAACGTGCTGGACTACGACATTATAGTAAATGAGTTCGAACTCCAATAGTGCTATTGCGTTAACTTTTGGTCAAATACTTTTTGAAAAGGCATGAACCCCTCTATTCCCACATCAATAGGTTAAATATTATCATTGCTGATTTTGTTGGCATTAAATAATCTTATTTACCCAACCCCTCCGCTTTGGCAGGATATGATACAAGGTCAATTTTTAAGCTGAGTTTAACAGGTTTGAATTCAGAGTTTTCTTTCTCCTAGACTAGTTGCCTCATCAAGGCTGAAGAACCCAGTCTGCCCTACTATTTACCCATAGCTGGAGGGAGAATAATTGGATTCATACCTTTCCCAAGGGTATTAGTGCTATGTGAAATGCAATTAGCCTCTTCCAGGATTTGAACTCGTGTCGCCGTGTCCATTTCCTACGACGATAACCATTACACCACGGACACCTCCTGTAACCACGGGCACTTCCTGTACCACTTCACCATCTGTTGGCATTAAATAATCCATGAAGGTTGATGTGCCATATGAGAGGAAAAAATGAATACATTAAAATGAACAGGTCCACAAGAGAATTTTCTTTTTGATTATTTTTTCTTCATGTGTTTGCCGAACTCGGGAGGTTCCATGGAGGTTCCCGAGTTCGACAAACACCTGAAGAAGGCCGGAGGACATATCGGCCGAAACGTTGTGGAAATAACAATAAAGATGAAGACAATATTCCGAAAACCCTTAATGATAAAAATGCATAATCTCTCCCAGTCTTTCTCTCTCTCTCTCTCTCTCTCTCTCTCTCTCTCTCTCTCTCTCTCTCGATATATATATATATATATATATATATACACTCTCACACTTGTATATTTGGTTTGGTTTGTTAGTTTAATGGCATATCAACCTTCGAAGATTATTTGATGCCAAAGCCGCCCTAGTCGAAGAACGTTAGTGGTAATTTTTAACCTCTTGCTAGTGGAATAAAGGGGTTCATACCTTTACCAATATATATATATATATATATATATATATATATATATCCAAAGCTTGGAAGTGGATAGCCCAATCAGAAGATAATGTTGGCCCTCCATCCAACAAAAAAAGGAAGGGCGAGACCCAATAAGAAAATTGTTCATGGGGATTTCCCGCAAAAAAAAAAAAAACTTTCAAAGTCAATGGTTTTTGTAATGTCATTTTCTATAGATAATATTGCCAAATTATTTCGTCTCTCCTATGAAATAGTTGATCGGAGATATGGTTGAATCTGTTTTAGTTTTGAAAATCTTTTTCGTCTGCGCGGGGCCCAATTTAAATACCTCTGTCCTATTGATTATATATATATATATATATATATATATATATATAGAGAGAGAGAGAGAGAGAGTGAGATTAAACGATGGTTACTTAAAAAAGAGAAATTCTTTATCTGATTGAGATCTTTTTAGTTGGAATATTTCATTGACAAACAGAAACAAACAAGGGTCTCTGACCTTTTTTTTTTATCATTTTTTTCATGTAGCTACATTTTTTCGAAACTCAAAACGTGTCTATGGCACATTCTTTACAACTTCTACTTTATCTCTCATTTACTGTCCTCACAAAGAGCATCATGGGAAATAACAACTTTTATTATTATTATTATTATTATTATTATTATTATTAATAGTAATATTATTATTATTATTGTCTGTTTCATTTCTTTAAGTCTTTCTTTCGTTTTATTCTTTTTTTCTTTCACTTCATTCGATTTCTTTCTTTCTTTCTTTCTTTCTTTCTTTCTTTCTTTCTTTTCACTCTTATTTTCTTTACTTCACCATATGTTCTTTTTCTTTCTTTCTTTCTTTTTTCTTTCTTTCTAATTCTCCATATGTTCTTTCTTTCTTTCTTTCTTTCTTTCACCATATATTCTTTCTTTCTTTCTTTCTTTCTTTCTTTCTTTCTTTCTTTCTTTTCACTCTATATTTCTTTACTTTACCGTATGTTCTTTCTTTCTTTCTTTCTTTCTTTCTTTCTTTCACCATATATTCTTTCTTTCTTTCTTTCTTTCTTTCTTTCTTTCTTCATTTCACCATATATTCTTTCTTTCTTTCTTTTTTCTTTTTTTCTACTTCACCATATGTTCTTTTTTTCTTTCTTTCTTTCTTTCTTTCTTTTCACTCTATATTTCTTTACTTTACCGTATCTTCTTTCTTTCTTTCTTTCTTTCTTTCTACTTCACCATATGTTCTTTCTTTCTTTCTTTCTTTCTTTCTTTCTTTCACCATATTTCCTTCCTTCCTTCCTTCCCTTTTCTTCACTATTCAAATTGTCTAACCGTCTTTGTGTATTTAACTATATTGATATATTTGCCTCTCCAGAATTAGGGACAGACAGCTTTTTTGTGTGTTCTTTTGATTTTCACAGATAAGTTAGATATTAGTTTGTTTAAAGAAAAGTAAATTTAAGAATAAATAAAAAGAAAAAAAAAAGAAAGTAATATAAACCTTCAAGAATTCTTTCCTTTTTCGCGAAAAATCCAAATATTCTCTTTGAATCTGTTGTCAAAAATTCGGGAAGTTGAAGAAAATATAAACAACATGGCCGGTTTCTTCAAAACAGTCTGGAGAGTGTTAGCATGTTCATTTGTCACTCTGGAATTAAACCCTGTAGAGTGACTCAAAAGTTTTGCAATATTTTGCTGCGCGTTAGTTAGTGGCACGTATATCACTTAACCGTGAGAGATAGCGCTGTGGTTGATAGTATTGTGGCATTTGGTGCACTGACACGTTGTGCATTGGTTTCTTCTGCATGTAATTTAAAAGCCGAACAGATGCACGTGCAACGTAGTCTAATTCGGGAACGTATGTTTTACAAGATCGAACTGAAACAAACAAAAATACTTTTGCGAAAGGTGAAGGCAAAGTTGATTATAGTACAGTAACAAAGTGGTGGTAGAAATTTGGCTTAGGTAGGCCTAGAACTGCAGATTTCGAGGCCGTGCTCCAAGCAATAGAAGCAAACCCGTCTAGCAGTACTTTGAGGGTATAAGCCGAGCTTGACATCTCACAGCCCAGTGTGGTTCGTCATCTTCACAACTTCGTTAAAAGAATCTGGAGTTGCCGAAATTGTTCCTCATGTTATTAAAATATTGCAAAACTTTTGATTCATCCAAGTGATCAGTTTAAAACACGAAGTAAACAAGAAAATTAGCACCAACTCGGATTATCAAATGACATCATGTATAGAGCATTACATAAGCAGCATATAAATATATATAAATATATAAATCAAAATTCGGTAACATTAGATTATAAATCTATTTCCATCCTGCTAAGAGCATTGATATGAATCAATAACTCCAAAAAAATTTAACAGGAGTTCTTCAGATCCAACATGGATATAATGAATACAGCCAGAATGGGGGTAATCACAGGAGGGAAGGGAAGGGAAGGATTCTTCTCCCATTAAAGATCACTTCCGGTCTACTTTCATTTCCGGTTGAGACCATAAAAATAATGAGAAGGCGTAAGTTTTAATTTAAATTCTACAATAATTTAAACTTCATTTTAAAGTAACTCTTTAGTTTTAACAATAAAATAAGGAATTAAAACAAAACAAATTTAAAAAAAACCCTGAAAAGCAAAGACCACATTCAAATAGATTACAGTAATACATATCTTAAACTCCAACCTTCCCTTACGTCATTTACTTCCCGCCGTTTTTTTTTTTTCTTTTTGAAATGTACATACACCTCTGAGAATTAATTTTTATTTATTGCGGACTTTTTGTCCTCATCTCTGTAGTTTTTGTGTTGTTTTTTCTTTCACTACGTTTCGGCCAAATTTCACCTCTGGCCTTCTTCAGGAGATTTACCGCGACCTCGGATAGGAATGCAGAATCTTGTAACCGTATCCCCAGTAATTACTGCCTTCCATAGTTGTTGTCTATCGCACCACGTTTTTGACCAAGTAAACCTCTGGCCGGTTTGGTTAGGATTTGAAACCGCTATCTTCTGACAATGCTCACCAGGAACCGTAGAGACTCAACGCCACTATCTGCAATAAATAAAAATCAATTCTCAGATTAAGAAGCCTCATCTCAAAATGATTCTAATTAAAGACAATTACATACGCCTCACCTTACATGATGAGATCTTTTAATTATCTTACATTATCTATCTCAATTCAATAATATTTCTAGAGTTAATTAATTATTATCTTAAATTTTCGGCTATAGTTTAAATTTATTTCTATGCCTACACACACATTTATACACACACACACACACACACACACACACACACACACACACATATATATATGTATATATATATATATATATATATACCAACGCCTCTACACAAGCAGGTCAATTTTTTAAACGCAGTTTAACCTGCTTGACTTTAGAGTTATCCTTTTCCTAGAGTTGTTGCCAAACCAAAGTTAAAGAGGCAAGTCTGCCCTACTTTTTAACAATATCTAGCGAGAGGATTGTTTGATTCATACCTTTTCGGCTAATATATATATATATATATATATAGTACAATTTGATGGAGACTCAAACTCGGTTAAGTCATCATATTATTTTTTATTTTAATTTTTATTTTTTGATTCCTTTATTTTATCATCTGAATACGAACTGTCACTCCATATTTGCTACTCTGCGACTAGAGAGAAGCATGTAAATAGTCATCTGACGAGACGGAGAGTATTGTAATATTCTCCACCGAAATAAATTTATTATGACGACTTAACCGAGTTTGAGTCTCCATCAAATTGTACTATATACGCTCTGAATGTGAATTTTGTTATACCACAGCGAATAAATAGGGAACTAACAGTAGCCATACATTGAGCACTCTCATAGATTTATATGATTTTCCTCAAATATTCTATGTAAAGAATAATCCACACCTACTGTCCTTGGACAGTGACTGGATATTTTAAAGATATATATATATATATATATGTCCGGACATTGGCCTAGGGGTTAGAGTGTTCGCCAATGGCCCGGGAGACCTGGGTTCAATCCCAGGTCGAGTCATACCAAAGACTCAAAAAATGGTACTTGATGCCTCCTTGCTTAACACTCAGCATTATAAGGTACGGATCAAGGGTAAAGTAGAGCAATCCAGGGAAGGAGTAGCGCCCTCCCCTACACCTTGGTGTAGTAGCTATCGAAAAGGGAGCCTTTGGGTTACCCTCGACTATGGTCGCCAACTTTACCAACTTTACTTATATATATATAATCAGAGGGAAATACTATAAGGGGTAAGAATATCCAGTTGAGTGCTCAATGCCAATGGCTATCAATTGATATATTATTTCTTAGACAACACTGATTGATTTATTTAATCTTCATCATCATCATCATGATGTCGTGCCGCTAGCACGAATATCACTGACTCTCTTTATTCTCTCTAACATTCATCGTCTCTGGCAGGTCCTCAGGGCGACATCCTGTATCCTCACATAGCTGCTGTATGTATGTTCGAGCTGGTCGTCCTGCTTTTGCTCGGCCATATGCGGGGGTCCATAGGAGTACATCACTTATGAGTTCGTCCTTGCTTCTCCAGCTGTGTCCTGCAAGTTTGGTTCGTCTAACTTGGATAGTTTTCGTGATGGAAGGCAGGTGGCCGTATAGTTGGTGCCTTGTGGGGTGTTGTCGCTAGGACATGTTCATTTTTTATTTTTAATTCTAATTAAGTCACAACCCACAATTGATTTTTCCAATTTCGCAGTTTAAAAAAAAATCAGTAATATTCTAAATCAGAGGTAACGGTTGTTTTTTTTAAAAAGAATTTTTAAACATTATATTTGATCATATATTTCTATCTTTGAAGTATTTTTTTAATTAAAAAATGGATTGCCCGGTCGGCAGGGGTTGTAGAATACACCGACTGCACCTCCGCAGAGGGGTAAGACCCCACCAATGAATGTCCTGATATGACACGAAACCATCGGATGGTGAGGTTCAAGTGATGCTGGGGCTTTGGGGAATGCGGAGCACCCCTTGATTGCCATTGCTTCCAGGTCCACTCTGGCCCGGCGTTGTGGCACCTGATAGGACCTTATCTATGGGTTAGGTAGAACTAACAGCATACTTATGCTAAACTGAATTGTTTGACTAAACTGAATAGTTTGAAATAGAAATGTTTTTGATACTTAAACCGTACTTACATTTAAACTGCGTGCTTATTCTAAACTGAATTGTTTGAAATGAAACTGTTTTTTGACATTGAAACTGTACTTACGCTAAACTGATTTGTTTAATATAGAACTGTTTTGACATTTAATTGTGTGTAAACAAAATCTATACTTATACTAAACAGAATTAGCTGAAGTAGAACTGCTTGACGAAACTGAATAGTTTAAAAGAGAAACGTTTTTGACAATTAAACTATGTACTCGTGCTAAATTGAATTGTTTAAATAGAACTAATTGCAACCTACAAAGGTTGATAGGCCATAAAACCCAAACAATCAACCAAATAAAAAATGGAAAAGGTTTTAAAATATTTTTTACATTCTTTTCTCGCCGGAAGCTGTGGAAACCTGTCTAATTCATGTTCAACTACACAAATGTATTTCTTTTCTCCACCTGAAGAGGGTAATTTTATAGACCCAATATAGATTTATAATCAGACTACAAAATTGAATTTTTTCTTTCAGTTTTATAAAGTATTTATATTTGTATATTTGTGTGTATGTATATGTGTATGTTGTCATCCACAGGGTGTTTCGTTGTATCACAACTTATCAGTGTGGCTAGACATGCGAGATGCTTCAAGCTAGGAACGAAACCCGGCTGACTTTACGTTAGTCGGATATCTTACCGCACATCCTTTAGCTAACTCTGCGTAATGCACATGTGTCACTTTTGTTTTATTTACATATGTAGGCTTAACGGCTACCGAGAGCTCAATCCATTAATGTGTGTGTGTGCACACGTGCGCGTGCATATAAATATAATTATCGAGATATTCATTAGTAATGAGTTCGATTCTCATTGGGTTCCCAGTATATATAATTGTGGAATGATCTTTTTTTATATTATCATTTTTCGTTGGTTATATCTTATCATTCGGTTTAGTTAGGCTTAGAACTATTCGGCTTAGTGCACGTGCAGGTACACACATTGAGCGCAGGTGTTCACGCTCGCTCGCTGAGGATGTGACAATCACAGATGTCATAATAAAAACCCCAGATAGGAAATTGAACTGGGGTGCGAATGACGTCATGCCCGGAAGCGATGGGCTGGGATTCTTGGTGATTTTGAAAAAAAAAGGGAGTTAGTTGAGATCCGAAGCTGGGCGAGGCCAGTTGAGATTTGAAGCTGGACGAGGCGAGTCCAGTTTGTGGCCTACGGGATACGCCGTGCATATGTTGGGTCAGATGGAACGGTCAGCATAGTAAAAAAATGTGTGTCTCTCTCTCTCCTCGAGTCGAAAGACTAAACTCAAGAAGTCAATAAACGTTTCGTACCTGAACTAAAGAAAGTCGTCACTGTTTCGGGATTCCTATGCATATGAACATTTCACATATCGGTATATTTCACATATCGTTATTTTGGCCGTATGTTACACGATTCTCATTGGGTTCCCAGTATTTTGGGCCTTGTGTAGAGTTTAAAAACTTTACTGAATGACTATGAATAAAAACTCTTGATTAAATGACGAAAGTGATTTTATTACCCACTCCCCCACCAAAAAAGCAGGGTGTTCTGGATAGGACAATTAACTGACGAAGAATCTGACGTAGATCATATAGTTCTGGAGATCCAGTTTGGTTTGGTTTTATGGCATATCAACCATTGTTTTTTATTCAATGCCAAATCCTGTTTAAATATATGATTTGTATACACATTTTTTTTAGATACACACAGTTAAAGGATCAAACAGTTCTATTTCTAATAATTCAATTTAGCATAAGTCAACAGAGTTAAATGGTTCCAAGTATTGCTATGTATCACTAACAATTCAATTAAACAGCAGTCATTAGTTTACACACTGTTAAATGACCAAACAGTTCTATTTCAAACAATTCAATTAAGCATAATTCGTTTGTTTGCAATCATTTTAAATGTGAAACAGTTCAATTTGAGCCATGGATAGCACCCTGTCAGGTGCTACCACTCCGGACCAGAATCGTTGGGAGGGGGTCTTACCCCTCTGTAGAGGTGCAGTCGGTGTATTCTACTGCCCCAGTCCAAGCAGTTGTACAGATCAAATAGGAATGGGAATTCAATAGGTATACTAATTTCTTTGCACGAAGTTATATGATTTTAAGTTATCTCTATTGCCCGTGGTGTAATTGTTTTGGAGGTGCCCGTGGTGTAATGGTTATCGTTGCAGGAAATGGACACGGCGACACGAGTTCAGATCCTGGACGAGACTGATTGCATTTCACATAGCACTAATACCCTTGGGAAAGGTATGAATCCAATTATTCTCCCTCCAGCTATGGGTAAATAGTAGGGCAGACTAGGTTCTTCAGCCTAGGTGAGGCAACTAGTCTAGGAGAAGGAAAACTCTGAATTCAAACCTGTTAAACCCCGCTTAAAAACTGACCTTGTGTCATATCCTGCCCGAGTGGAAGGGTTGTGTAAATATGATAATGTGAGGTACCCGTGGTGTAATGGTTATCGTCGTAGGAAATGGACACGGTGACATGAGTTCAAATCCTGGACGAGACTGATTGCATTTCACATAGCACTAATACCCTTGGGAAAGGTATGAATCCAATTATTCTCCCTCCAGCTATGGGTAAATAGTAGGGCAGACTAGGTTCTTCAGCCTTGGTGAGGCAACTAGTCTAGGAGAAGGAAAACTCTGAATTCAAACCTGTTAAACTCCGCTTAAAAACTGACCTTGTGTCATATCCTGCCCGAGCGGAGGGGTTGGGTAAATATGATTACCTGATCCATTGGTCTAATGAGTAGAGTGTTCGCTAATGGTCCAGAAGACAGGGGCTCAATCCTATGTCGAGTTCATCCCGAAGATGCAAAAAATGGTACTTGATGCCACCTTGCGAAACACTCAGCATTATAAGGTAAGGATCGAGGGTAAAGTGGAACAATCCTGGGAAAGGAGTAGCGCCTTCCCCTACGCTTCGGTGTTGTTGCTATTGAAAAGGGGACCTTCGAGTCGCCCTCGACTATGGTTGCTTACTTTACTAATTGTAATCTTATACTTTTGAATCGATTATTAGTGTTTGATAGGAATACTTTAAACCATCTAAATATGAGCGAAAAAATCATGATAATCATCATCAAGGTGTCCGGTCTTTTACAATCCATTTGGGAAGACATTAAGACGACACCTTGTGTCCACGCAGAGCAGATGAATGTAAGTTTAAAAATATGGTGGAAAACCTATTTAAGATGAACAGAAATTTATTATTTTAGGGGGAAGGGTTTCGTTTGATTTGGTTTGGTTGTGTTTTATGGCATATCAACCATTGTAGGTTATTTAATGCCAAATCCTCTTTATACATATATAGTAAATATATATGATTTGGTTGGGTTGGGTTTTATGGCATATCAACCATTGTAGGTTATTTAATGCCAAATCCTCTTTATACATATTTAGTAAATCTATATGATTTCGTTTGTTTGGGTTTTATGGCATATCAACCATTGTAGGATATTTAATACCAAATTCTCTTTATACATATATACATATATATTAGATATATTGATTTGATTTGGTTTGGTTTTATGGTATATCAACCATTGTAGGTTATTTAATGCCAAATCCTCTTTATACATATATAGTAAATATATATGATTTGGTTGGGTTGGGTTTTATGGCATATCAACCGTTGTAGGTCATTTAATACCAAATCCTTTTTAGACATATATTAAATATATGATTTCTAAACACATTTTGAAGATATTATTTTTAAACATGCCTGAGCACTTTATTTTTATTTTAAATTTTTTGCACCGTTTAATGGTTTCTATTAATCTAAAACAATTCAGTTTAGAATAAGTACAGTCTCGTTTACACAGTCACTGGTTTAAATACAGTTTTTTTTTTAGTTTACATACAGTTAAATGTTAAAATACTTCTACTTCAAACAATTCAGTTCAGCATGTGAAAGTTGAATTGTTCCAAGTATTTTTATGTACCACTAACAATTCAATTAAACATCAGACATTTGTTTATACCCAGTTAAATGTAAAAACAGTTAATTTCAAACTATTCAGTTTAGTATGATAACAGTCTTGTTCTATTTGACCCGATGGTAGGATCTTATCAGTTGCTACCACTCCGGGCCTGAGCTGACCTGGGAGCAATGGCGATGAAAGGGTATTATTAAAGCCTCACCATCAGATTGTTTAGTGACATATCCAGGATGCACACTGGGAGGTCTTATCCGTCTGACTCGGTCAGCTTTCGTTTGTTTTTGGGCTGATTTTCATGGGTTCTAAATAACTCGCCACGTAATTTTTGTTTTATTTTTGTTTTCGTATAATATTATTGTGAACAATATTAGTTGATTGGTTGTTTGAGTTTTATGGCATATCAACCTTTGTAGGTTATTTAACGCCAAATCCATTTTTAAGCAAATAGTCAGTTCTATTTCAAACAATTCAGTTTAGTGTAAGTGCACAGTCTGATTGTCCAAAACATTTCTCTTTTAAGGTATTCAGTTTATTCAAACAGTTTTAATCCAGCTAATTCAGTTTAGTATAAGTAAAGATTTTGTTTACATACAGTTAAATGTCAAAACAGTTGTATGTTAAACAATTCAGTTTAGTCTAAGTATAGTTTCAAAATCAAAAACAGTTCCATTTGAAATAATTCAGTTTACCATAAGCACGCAGTTTAAATGTAAGTAAAGTAAAGCTGGCGACCATAGTCGAGGGTGACCCGAAGGCTCCCTTTTCGATAGCTACTACACCAAGGTGTAGGGGAGGGCGCTACTTCTTTCCCTGGATTGCTCCAGTTTACCCTTGATCCGCACCTTACAATGCTGAGTGTTAAGCAAGGAGGCATCAAGTGCCATTTTTTGAGTCTTTGGTATGACTCGACCTGGGATTGAACCCAGGTCTCCCGGGCCATTGGCGAACGCTCTAAATTTCAAGCTATTCAGTTAAGCTAAACAGTTCTAAGTCAAACAATTCAGTTTAGTATGAGTATGCAGTTAGTTCTATTTAACCCATAGATAGGGCCCTATCAGGAGCTACCCTTCCAGGCTAGAGTGGACCTGGGAGCAATGGCAGTGAAGAGGTGCTTCACATTCCCCAAAGCTCCAGCATTACTGGAACCTCACCATCAGATTGTTTAGTGTCATATGCAGGACACTCGTTGGGGGAGTCTTACCCCTCTGCGGAGAAGCAGTCAGTGTATTCTACAGCCCCAGCCAACTGGGCAAAAACAATATAAGTAAAATTTATTAAATCAACATTTTAAGATATAAAAATAAAAATAGAAATAAAAATAGAAATAAACAAAGCTATAAGAGTTAGTAAGTTAGAATAATTATTCTAGAGGGTTCGAGAAAGTTTTTATCTCTTCGAAATACAGGGTGTCTCAAAATAGAAGCAACCCATTGATATAATAATGATTTATTACTGAGACAAACGCAGTTTCTTCCAAGGAACGGTCGTGTCGATACTGCTGTATGGATGCACTACATAGTCGATACTGTTGTATGGATGCACTACATGGACGCTAACTAAACGTATGGAGAAAATGCTTGACGGCAACTACACAAGAATGCTGCGATCAATATTGAAAAAGTCATGGAGGCAGCACCCCACAAAGCAGATACCCACAAAGCAGCAGCTGTACTGCCATCTACCACCCATCCAGAAATCTATCATAGTTAGACGAACCAGACATGCGGGACACTGTTGAAGAAGTAAAGACGAACTCATAGTGATGTACTCCTGTGGACCCCTTCACATGGACGAGCAAAGGCAGGACGACTAGCTAGAACCTACATACACCAGGTCTGCGCCGGTACGGGATGTAGCTCTGAAGACCTGCCGGAAGCAATGAAAGATAGAGAAAGGTGGCGAGAGAGGGTCAGGGATATCCTTGCTGATCGCTCGACATGATGATGATTGAGACAAGCGCAATGGTGGTCATTTGGAACCCATACAATAAGAAATATATCCTTTAAGTTAGAGACATCATATCAAAGTTATTTAAGTGTTATTATATCATCTTCCAGGACATGCAATCTTTTTTTGGGGGGTTCTTATCTCACTAATAAATCAATATCATATCCTGACGAAAAGGCACTATTTTTCGGCGCTAAAGGCTCGGGCCAATCATTTGGCCTCTTTCTTCCTCATCTCTATTTCATCCGGTCATGCCATCAATGACCTATATTCCCTTCTCTATCCACCCGAACTGGCAGCGGTGACCTGCATTCTGTCTGCTTTAGCGGTCAGTCCCTGGGGCTTGTTAGTTCAAACACAGAAGGTAGGGGAATTCATCTTCCCTTTTCCTCTCTCGATGGCATACCACGTCACAATATTAATGGGTTGCATCTATTTTGTGAGAGTTTTTAATGATTTTGTGTCCAAATAAGTAGTGAGGCAAAATATTTTTTCCACTCTCGTCCAAGGCATAGTGGTTGAAGATTAATAATTGTTATTCTATACTATTTTCTAATCTGAAACAAAAAAGAACACAACATTATTATTAGAAGAGTTATTAGCTGTCACATCGACCCTATGTATATATACAAATATTGAGTGGGCAGAAATAATAGGGCAGTCACATGGGTCCCATGTATATTGAAATACCCTGTACATAGACTTGAAGGAATTGCTCAGAAAGACTAACCACCTCCCCACGAATCTGCAGTCTGATGGAAAACGAACTTATATATATATATATATAAAGATGTGTAAAAAATAACGAGAACCTTGAAAGAAAAAATTAATCATCTTCACGATACTCTACTTGGCGTTCAACACGCCTATTCCAGAGAGTTTTGTAATTGGTCGAAGCACCTCTGAAACTTCTTTTTTGATATGGATGAAGGTGAGACGTCCGATCATTTTCAATGTCCTTCACATTCTAAAAATCAGACCGTGAAGATATTTTCTAATACCAAAATAAATAAATAAATAAATAAAATAGATAAATAAAATAAAAAAAATCAATATATAAACGGATTTCTAATGCGTATTCAACTGGATCACCCTCATAAAAAAGAGATAATGCTGACAACTTTTGCACATAAGAATAATTCACACCTATACCGAGAAAGAAACACATATACACATATATACATTCAAATATCGGTAAATAGGAGGTTAAATAGTAGGACAGACTAGGTTCTTCAGCCTTGGTTAGGCAACTAGTCTAGGCGAAGGAAAACTCTGAATTCAAACCTGTTAAACTCTGCTTAGAAATTGACCTTGTATTACATCCTACCCGAGCGGAGGGGTTGGTAAATATATATATATATATATATATATATATATATACAAATATCTATATACATAGTAGATATATCAATCAAACTTGCTTGATCTTTGCCTATCTATCTATCTATCTATCTATCTTTTCCCTCTCTGTCTCTCTCTATATATTCATATCCCTCTCTCTCTCTCTCTCTCTCTCTCTCTCTCTCTCTATCTATCTATGATGTAATGTTTTGCAATTTGGGTAAATGGACCATGAGTTGCGAGTTAGATTCTCACTGAGTGCCCGATACATCACGCCTTGTGCTACGACTGAAATAATCTATCTATTTAGTTAAGTCTATTTCTATCTATCTATCTATCTATCTATCTATCAGATAGATGTAAAAATACATGGTTTGGGGCAAAATTAGAAGGTCAATGACTTGGAAAATAGAAAATGGTGTATACAAATATTTCGAACGATGAAAAATTTAACTCATGACATATGCTCAAACACCCCCCCACACCTCACACAAACACACACATATTTGTATATATATATATATATATATATATATATATATATATATGATTATTTTAAGTTGAATGTTTTTTTAAAGTAACCTTTTATTATCTGATGTAGACTTTGGATAAATTAGTCGAGGATGTTTATTTTAAATCTATCTATGTATCCGGCCATCCCTCCATCCCTCCATGTATATATATATATATATATATATATATATAAGAATGCAGTTGTGTCTACTGTGGAAGTAAATAATTTTGCTATATGCATATCTCCATGGTTCACATTTATGTACTATCCTCTTCAAAAACCCTCAACCTACGCACACTTGTATATCTAGATAGTCGAATGATATATATATATATATATATATATACGACAATTATTCAATAAACAAGGTGAATTTCTCCGAAGTAATTGGCAATTGGAAGGGTTGTAGATAGTTAAATCTTTTTAAATCATTTTTGTTCTTTTCAAAAAAAATCAAGAGTCAAGGATCCTTTTATGTCTGGGAAGACAGTGAGCGTGATCTTTTTTGTTTTTTTTTACTTGGCTGCCACACTTGGATCATTTTCTTTATCATAGAGTCAGTGCGTCGTTATAAAAGCATGATTAGCCTATTTGAAAAGAGAATTCTTTTGGATAAGAACATGCTTCTTCGTACTCTTCACCTATTTTTCTGTGAATTTCACATGCTTTGTATTTTTCAGTCACCCAAAATTTGATGACAGACCTCTGTTCAAGTTTAGAGCATTCAGTTTGATTAGGTGCCATTTTAAATAGCTCGAAAACAAAAATTTTTGTGATGTTAAAATAATTTTGGCTGTAAAGCAATTGCAAACAGTATATATATATATATATATATATATATATATATATATATATATATATATATAGTTTGTTTTGTTGGGTTTTATCGCATATCAACCTTTGTAGGTTATTTAACGCCAAATCAATTTTAATGTAAATAATCTGTTTTATTTAAAACAATTCAGTTTTGCATTAGTACACAGTTTAATTGTCAAAAACATTTCCATTTCAAACTATTCTAGCAGTTATATGTAACAATTCTGTTAAGTGTAAATACAGTTTTAATGTCGAAAAACAGTTCTATTTCAAATAATTCAGTTAAGCATAAGCACGCAGTTTAAGTGTAAGTACGGTTTAATTGTCAACAACGTTTCTATTTCAAGCAATTCAGTTTATTCAAACAATTCATTTTAGCTGTTAGTATGCTGTTAGTTCTATTTAACCCATAGATAGGGCCCTATCAGGTGCTACCACTCCGGGGCCAGAGTGGACCTGGGAGCGATGGCAATCAAGGGGTACTCCGCATTCCCCAAAGCTCCAGCACTGCTGGAACTTCACCATCAGATTGTTTAGTGTCATATCCAGGACACTTGTTGGTGGGGGGTCTTACCCCTCTGCAGAGGTGCAGTCAGTGTATTCTACAGCCCCAGCTGACTGGGCAAATATATATATATATATATATATATATATATATATATATATATATTGTTCTGTAATAGTTATCATCATAGGAAGTGGACACAGCGACACGAGTTCAAATTCTGAACTTGTGACCTTGGGAAGTGTAAAAGTCCAACTATTTTCTCTCCAGCTAGAGGTAAATGGTAGGGCAGACTATGCTCTTCAAAATTGGTTTATTAAACGGTCGCAGGGAATTCAAACCTATTAAACTCATCTTAAAATTTGGAAATTTACTAAGCTTTTTTGCTCAGATGTGGCACAAGGCCATATGAAAGGGGCACCCAATGAGACTCGAACTCACTCGTGTAGGTTTGCTAGTCGAGCTTGCTAACCATTACACCACCAGAGGCGCCTAACTCATCTTAAAATTTGACCTTGCATCGTATTCAGCTTGCGTTGGGGGATTATATATATATATATATATATATATATATATATATATCCTAGTACACATATACTTTCTGCGTAAAAATCGAAAAATTATGCATATATATATATATATATATACTAATAATATCCACTCAGCATCCGAAGACTGTGGATGTGGATAATTCTTGTATAGAATATATGAGGAATATCATATAAATCTATGTGAGTGCTCGATGTATGGCTATTGTTACATCATTTATTCCTTGCAGGTATATAACAAAATTCGCATTCAGGGCATATAGAGTGCAATTAGAAAGAAACTCAAACCTGGTTAAGTTGTCATTATAAATTTATTTTGACGGAGAATATCATTATACATGTTAGACTTGAATTCATCATTTGCTGTTCCGCAACCTCAAGTCTAACATGTAAAAAGTCATCAGACTTTTCTCCGGCGAAATAGATTCATAATGACAACTTAACCAGGTTTGAGTATATATATATATATATATATATATATATAAAGTAAGTAGAGTTGGCGACCGTAGTCGAGGATGACCCGAAAGCTCCCTTTTCGATAGCTTCTACACCAAGGTGTACAGGAAGAGCGCTACTCTTTTCCCTGGATTGCTTCATTTTACCCTTGATCCTTAACTTATAATGCTGAGTGTTAAGCATGGAGGAATCAAGTACCAATTTTGAAGCTTTGCTATGACTCGACTTGGGATTGAACCCAGGTATCCCGTGCCATTGGCGAACACTCTAACCATCATGCCAATGTGAAAAATGAACAAATTAGACTCACACTCAGATACGTACGTATATATATATATATACGTACGTATCTGAGTGTGTGTCTAATTAAGTAAGTTGACGACCGTAGTCGAGGGTGACCAGAAGGTTCCCTTTTCAATAGCTACTACACCGAGGTGTTGGGGAGGGCGCTACTCCTTTCCCTGTTACATATATATATATATGTATATATATATATATATATTTCCTAAAAATCATATTTATGAATACATATTGCGTAAAATTCAACAAATTACATCAAGAGAGGCATATATATATATATATATATATATATATATATATATATATGAGTAATGTATACATAAATTATTGTTTACTTTGTATACTAAGAAAAGCACACACTACACATTTCCGCATACATCCCACACCAACACATTCACACAAGCTTTTATATGTATATATATATATATGCAAATTTCATATATATATATATATATATATATATATATATATATGCAAATTTCATATATATATATATATATATGCAAATTTCATATATATATATATATATACATATATATGAAATTTGCATATATATATATATATATATGCAAATTTCATATATATATATATATATATGCAAATTTCATATATATATATATATATATATATACATATAAGTGTGTGTGTGTGTGTATGTTTATATATAGTCAACCAGTTCTTAGTCGACTAAATTTATTCAAACTGAATTTAGGACGAATAATATACATATATTTTTTCAGTATAAATAAAATTACAAAGAGGTTTTTGTGGGTGGAATTGAGATAAATATTTTCAATAGATCTCACATGTCACGACCGCGGGAGATGACTCTCGGTTAGCTCGTCTAAATCAACGCCAGGTCTTCTGGGATTGAAAAGTCGGTCTTTTAGCGCAACTGTGTCGTTCCCAACGAAGCAAGAGAAAGGAAAGAAAACGACAAATAAATAAAAAAATAAATAAAATAAAATAAAATAAAATAAAATTGAACAGAATAAAATGAATAAATAAATAAATAAATAAGAATGAAAAAAAAAGGAAAACAAATAAAGAAAAAAAAAAAAAAAATTGGAAACATGTGGGTAGTGTCAACGCTCGGACGATAATCTTAAAACAGATTCCCTAGACTTTCTCTCTCTCTCTCTCTCTCTCTCTCTCTCTCTCTCTCTCTCTCTCTCTCTCTCTTTCTTTCTCTACCCACCCATCTCCAACGGCTGTCGTTCTTGGCAAGTCTTCTTGAAAACTCTGTGTCCGTTTAGAGCTGATGAAGGCCAGCCAACACTGGTGTGTCCATGCGTAGCGGTCCATGTGACAACATTACTTAGATGTTTGTCCTTACTTCACCAGCAGTGCCCATCATGTCTCGCCCATCTTATTTGGACAGTTTTGGTTATGGAAGGTAACTGGCCGTACAGCTGCTGTTTTATAGGGTCCGGCTTCAAGAATTCCACACAGTCTCTAGGCGTTTCGTTAGAGTCCAAGTAGTGTCGCCATACAGTAGTACTGACCCGGCTACTGCTCGGAAAAATTCTATATCTACCATTGTGGGTTATTTAATGCCAAGTCCTCTTTATACATATATATTAAATATATATGATTTGGTTTGGCTGGGTTTTATGGCATATCAATCATTGTAGGTTATTTAATGCCAAATCCTCTTTGTACATATATATTAGATATATATATGATTTGGTTTAGTTAGGATTTATGGCATATTAACCATCGTAGGTTTTTTTTTACCGCTGAATCCATTTTTATACTTATATACAGTTCTATTTCAATCAATTCAGCTCAGCATAAGTACAGTTTTTTTGTTTACACACGGTTAAATGTAAAAATAGTTCTTTTTCAA
Source organism: Sepioteuthis lessoniana (assembly GCA_963585895.1). NCBI lineage: Eukaryota > Metazoa > Mollusca > Cephalopoda > Myopsida > Loliginidae > Sepioteuthis > Sepioteuthis lessoniana. The sequence continues at coordinate 6,788,082 of OY757941.1, forward strand.
GCAATTCAGTTCAACACAAGTACGCATTTTAAATGTCAGAACAGTTCTATTTCAAACGATTCTGTCTAGCATAAGCACACAGTTAAGTTTTATTTAATTATATTATCACAACGTGATATCATGCGGCTTCTGACAAAATTCCCAGGACTCTCTCTCTCTCTCTCTCTCTCTCTCTCACTCACACACCTTCCGCCCCTATCGATCATCGCACTTGGCAAGCACTTAAAACTGCAACCAGTGTCCGCGCAGATAACGTGATATTATTCGGCCAATGTCAAATCTGCAAGATTTTCTCCGTTTCGGTTCTGACCTTGGGAGTATATTGACATGACAGCTCCCAAATTGACCGAAGAAATTAAAATGAGCAATGTGTGTCGTGCCAATAGCTGCCTCAAAAAAAAGGGTCCAGAAAAACGACCGACAGCTGGCTATGTGCGAACCTTACGGAATTTTTATTTTAGTGATTGGTAGATTTTACGGCATGTCAACCCTTGTTGGGTTATTTAATACCGAATCAATATTTTTAAAACAATTATACAGTTTTAAGTAACTTATGATAATCAATAGAAAACAATAATATCTTTAAGTAACTATTCTTGGTTGGTTTTACGGCATGTCAACTCTTACTGGGTTATTTTATGCCAAAGTCTGTATTTTTTCATGAATTTTACATTGTTTCCAGACATTGGCATGATGGTTAGAGTGTTCGCCAATGTCCCGGGATACCTACGTTCAATCCCAAGTCGAGTCATACCAAAGACTTAAAAAATGGTACTTGATGCCTACTTGCTTAACACTCAGCATTATGAGGTACGGATCAAGGGTAAAGTGGAGCAATCCAGGGAAAGGAGTTGCGCCCTCCCCTACACTTTAGTGTAGAAGATATCGAAAAGAGAGCCTTCGGGTCACCCTCGACTATGGTCGCCAACTTTAATTTACCACGGAAACATGTAGCGCCCTCCCCTACACCTTGGTGTAGAAGCTATCAAAAAAGAGCCTTCGGGTCACCCTCTCATTGTTTCAAGTAACTAATGAAAATAATCATATCTAAACAATTATTTACTAGTAACTATTATTTCTGAAAATAATTTTCACACGGTTCTAGGGTTTCAAGTATTTTTCTTTGGTTGGTTTTAGAGCGTATCAACTCTTTTTCCCTTAATGTCGAAATTTATATTTTTTCAAGCACTTATATAGTTTTAAATAACTAATAACAATATTAATCATTTATAAAAAAAAAAATAAGTATTTAGTTGTTTAAAAATACTGTCCGATTTTAGAATAAACTTTCATTTTTGAATAATTGGCTTTAAACAATGTTTTAATGAATGAAATGATGATCCCTGAACATCCAAGCATGTCTGCCATTGATTAAAAAGGTTTTTCGTGTTTTAATGGTTAGTTTCCATTACACTATAAATTAATTTGTCGACGTTACCAAGGCCTTCGATTCCATTCACAGAGGGAAGTTGGAACAAATCCTACTAACATACGGCCTACCAAAAGAAACTGTAGCAGCAATAACGATTCTCTACAGAAACACCAAAGTGAAAGTACGTTCACCGGATGGGGACACAGAATACTTCGACATTGTAGCAGGAGTACTACAAGGGGACACGCTAGCTCCATACCTCTTTATCATCTGTCTAGACTACGTGCTTAGAACTTCGATTGATAAAATCAGAGAAAACGGCTTCGAGCTGAAAAAGAAAAGAAGCAGAAGATACCCCGCAAAAATAATTACCGACGTCCACTACGCCGATGACATAGCGATACTGGCAAATACAACCGTCCAAGCCGAAACACTACTGCATAGTTTGTAACGAGCCACCGCGGGCATTAGCCTCCATGTCAATGCACACAAAACGGAATAAATGTGCTATAATCAAACAGGCGACATCTCCACACTAGACGGAACCCCTCTGAAACTAGTAGACAAATTCACCGACCTAGGAAGCAGCGTCTCATCAACCGAAAAAGACATCGACAAACGGCTTACGAAGGCATGGACAGCTATCGATAAGCTATCGATCATATGGAAAACATAGGCGATGAACGAAAGGGAAAAGTGGCGAGAGAGAGAGAGAGAGAGAGAGAGAGAGTCAGGGATACCCGCGCATTCATCACCTCTGGCAGGTCTTCAGGGCTACATCCCGTATCATCTCATAGCTGCTGTATGTATGTTCGAGCTGGTCGTCCTGCTTTTGCTCGGCCATATGCGAGTGTCCATTGGAGTACATCACTTGTGAGCTCGTCCTTGCTTCTCCAGCAGTGTCCTGCATGTGTGGTTCGTCTAACTTGGATAGTTTTCGTGATGGGAGGCAGGTGGCCGTATAGTTGGTGCCTTGTGTGGTGTTGCCACGAGGACTTGTTCAATATTGCTCGAAACATTCTTATGTAATTGCCGTCTAGTTTCTTCTCCAGCCGTGTATTTGCCAGAATCGCCATGATGCTGCATAAACATGTACATGTGTATATAAGCATATTTATTATGTGAGTATATAACATGTGCGATTTGGTGCCGAGACCAGGATATGGGACCAGAGTATGGTCCTTTTAGGGTTTTGAAATTTCTTCAAGGAATTATGGAGGGCCCGTTGTGTTGAGAGGATAAAGCATGCATCCGGACTGTACCTTGATGCACAAATGCTAAGATGGCCAACCACGCAAATATAGTAAGACAAATTTAGATAATAATTAGCCGGGCAAGTGTTATATAGAGAGAAGGTCGCCTTCTAAGTAATATATTATTTGCTGTATTTCAAGTGATTCTTTTTGTGTTTTTAGCCATCTATTGTCCTTGTAAATTATTCTGTAAAATATGTGTGAGGGTGATGGAGACGAACGTGAAGGAAATTCCACATGTGGAATTTTGAAAAATAATTAATGAAGGATTGTTATTTTTTGACCTTTTGACCCGGCCAAAAATGCCATTCAAGGTGGTGCACCGGAAGGAAGGGACACATCCTGGTCGCTGGAAATCGGAAGAGGTTGCGTAGGCGTTGAGGCGTGTCTATATTACTGCGTGGGAGTTTGAAGGTAATATAAGGCCGACGAATTGAGGACAGTGAGAGATAGGCGAGAAGGAGGGCAAGCAGTACAGTGGAAGACGGAAGTAGACTCGCGTCTAGTAGGAAAAGCCAGCACCCCGGAGAGTGGACTCTCAGTGCTCGGTTGAGCAGTCATAGAGAACGAGAAAGACACAACGCTGACGGCCATAACTTCGGGGTCAAAATATTTCAGTAATGTTCGGTCTCCAGCTCTCTCTCACACGCAAACTTGGAACAATCCTTTCGAAACTTACAAATAAAGTTGAGAGGTAAAATATTTTATAAAGAAGTCTTCCTGCGTCTTCCTTGCGTGCGTCGTTAATTCTTGCGACTTTATCATTGTGCGTCTCTTTGATTATTTATTGTGTCGTTATGATGCTGCATGAACATGTATATGTGTATATAAGCATATTTATTATGTGAGTATATAACAGTCTCAGAAATTTAGACAACTAATAACAAGGTCACCCCTAAAGGTAAATGTAGTCGACATGGTGGTTGTGATACTCTCGACGGATTTACAAGGCCTTACTCGTCAAAGGCTTCTGTCGGGAATTTGATAACTAGCAAGTAGCTGAATTCATGCTTGAAGTAGTTACACGGTCGGTGCAAATCTGATTTTCTGGTCATTCAAAAAAAACTATAAAGTTGATGATAAGTTCGACTTGCAACTGTGTAATAATGTTGTAGAATCCATTGAATATCTGCAAAAATTATGGGGTTTCCGTTCTCATGGAGCATCATCAGCACGGATATCCCTGACTCTCTCTCGCCACTTCTCCCTATCGTTCATTGCCTCTGGCAGGTCTTAAGGGCTACATCCCGTATCTTCACAGAGCTGCTGTATGAATGCTCTAGCTGGTCGTCCTGCTTTTGCTCGGCTATATGTGGGGGTCCATAGGAGTACATCACTTATGAGCTCGTCCCTGCTTCTCCAGCAATGTTCTGCATGTGTGGTTCGTCTAGCTTGGATAGTTTTCGTGATGAAAGGTTGGTGGCCGTATAGTTAGTGCTTTGTGGGGTGTTGCCGCCAGGACTTGTTGAATATTGCTTGCAGCATTCTTGTGTAATTGCCGTCTAGCTTTTTCTCCAGCCGTTTTGTTAGCATCCAAGTAGTGCATCCATATAGCAGTATCGATACGACCACAGCTTGGAAGAAACTGCGTTTCATTTTATCGGTCAGGTCTGATTTCCATATGATCGATAGCTTATCGATGGCTGTCCGTGGGACACTGCTTAGGAAGCAGTGTCTCATCAACCGAAAAAGTAGGTAGGTGAACTTGTCTACCAGTTTCAGAGAGCTTCCGTCTAGTGTGGAAATGTTTGATTAAAGCACCTATATTCAGTTTTCTGTGCATTGACATGGAGGCCAATGCCTGCAGCGGCTTTTTGCTTCAATATAAATAATTATCAAAAGTGAATTAGAATCCTTTACTCCTTCCTAAATAGAAGTATTAATATAATCATGGACCGCTGTTAAATATGTTATGCAAATTACAACCCCTTACTCCTTCCAAAATATTGCCCAGGTGTTACCACTTCGGTAATACCGAGTGGGCCAGGGAGCGAGGGCAATGAAGGGGTACTCCGCATTCCTCAAAGCTCCAGCATTACTGGAACCTCAGCAACAGATTGTTTATTGTCATATCTAGGACACTCGCTGGGGGAGTCTTAACCCTCTGCAGAGATTTGGTGTATTCTACAGCCCCAGCTGACTGGGACAGTGTGTTTGTATGTGTGGTATTGGTAGTTGAGGATACTGAAAATACTGAGACTGAAGCTTCGATTTAAATAAAAAGATCTTAAATAGAAAAGTGTGCAGAGCTGAGTTACGATTTGAGTGGAAAGTATAAATGTGGGGAATGTGGAGTACCCCTAATATATATATATATATATATATATGGAATGTGGAGTACCCCAATATTTTATATGGGGAATGTGGAATACCCCTTATATCCATATATATATATGGGGAATGTGGAGTACCCCTTATATATATATATGGGGAATATAGAGTACCCCTTATATATATATATATGGGGAATGTGGAGTATCCCTATATTTATATATGGGGAATGTGGAGTACCCCTATATTTATATATGGGAAATGTGGAATACCCCTTATATATATATATATGGGGAATGTGGAGTACCCCTTATATATATATATGGGGAATATAGAGTACCCCTTATATATATATATGGGGAATGTGGAGTATCCCTATATTTATATATGGGGAATGTGGAGTACCCCTATATTTATATATGGGAAATGTGGAATACCCCTTATATATATATATGGGGAATGTGGAGTACCCCTTATATATATATCTATGGGAAATGTGGAGTACCCTAATATTTATATATGGGGAATGTGGTGTACCCCTTATATCCATATATATATGGGGAATGTGGAGTACCCCTTATATATATTAATATATTAGGGTTCATCAAATGACAAAAATTTCAAAAGATGAATTTCTCCCCAATTTAGTTTGATTTTATTTGTATAAATAGGCTTTCACGCAAAAAAATTGTGGAATTTTGTTTACTTTTCGTATGGCCACCTTCTATGTTTAGTATATTATGCCGTATATAATTTTTTGTCATATTTTAGTGGAGATAAGAAAAACTAAATAGAAATTTATTATCGGTTCGTTTTATGACTTTTTAGATAGATAAATGCGGGTAGTTAATAAGCCTGTATCACAATTCATGAATAGTTGATGCACTATAATTCTAAATGGAATGAAAAACATTTCTAATAAAATAAATTCACCTACCTAAAAAGCAGTGTCTCATCAACCGAGACAGATATCAACACGCGACTTGCAAAGGCATGGACAGCTAACGATAGTCTATCGGTCGTATGGAAGTCAGACCTGGCTGATGAAATGAAACGCAGTTTCTTTTCCCAAGCAGCGGTCGTGTCGATGCTACTGTATGGATGCATTACATAGACGTTAACTAAACGTATGAAGAAAAAACTTGAGGGCAACTACATAAGAATGCTGCGAGCAATATTCAATAAGTCCTGGAGACAGCACCCCAAAAAGCAGAAAACTATCCAAGTCAGACGAATCAGACATGCAGGACACTGCTGGAGAAGTAAGGACGAACTCATAAGTGACGTACGCTTGTGGACCCCGTCACATGGACGATCAAAGTCAGGGCGACAGCTAGAACCTACATACAACAGCTCTGAGGCGATACTGGATGTACCTACCGGAAGCGATGGACGAGAGAGAAGGGTGAGGGTCAGGGATATCCGTGCTGATGGCATGATCTGATGATGTTGATGATCATTTATGTACATAATTATAAGCAGGTCAAGCTGTATTTATTTTTTAAAGGAACATGTGCGAAGAGTTGGATTTATTTATATTATTCTATCAATAAAATATCAATAAAAAAGATTTTATTGATATACAGGGTGAAACGATAAAATTGTCGTCCTAAAGAAAAAAACACTACAGGTTTATTTTAAAACTTTTATTGAAAAAATCAATTCAGCTAACTTGATTATGTAGAAGAGCTGACATCTATAGGGTGAAACGATAAAATTGTCGTCCTAAAGAAAACAACACTACAGCTTTATTTTAAAACTTTTATTGAAAAAATCAATTCAGCTAACTTAATTATGTAGTAGAGCTGACATCTACAGGGTGAAACGATAAAATTGTCGTCCTAAAGAAAACAACACTACAGCTTTATTTTAAAACTTTTATTGACAAAATCAATTCAGCTAACTTGATTATGTAGTAGAGCTGACATCTACAGGGTGAAACGATAAAATTGTCGTCCTAAAGAAAACAACACTACAGCTTTATTTTAAAACATTTATTGAAAAAAAAATCAATTCAGCTAACTTGATTATGTAGTAGAGCCGACATATATTCAATGTAACCGCCTTCAGCTACAATCACCGCCTCAATACGGATCCGGAACTGGGAGCATGCCTTTTCCACAAGCGCCGGCGGGAGCTCGGCGAATACTCAGCGGATGGCGGCTATCAGGCTGGCTTTGGTGTTGTGGGAGGTCATGTAGGTGATATTCTTGACGTATGACCAAACGAAGTAGTCCAGCGGGTTCAGGTCGGGGGAGGAGGGGGCCTGACGGACTTGACTAGCCTGAGGTTCTTTGTCTTCTCAGTCAAGATCTGGCTTGTCTGGCGCCTGTAGGACCTACACTTCAAGTCCTCCTTCACACATGCATTCACAGTTGTGTGTGAGACGCCTAAATCTCTAGCAATCTGCCGAATAGGCCACTGAGGAATTTCATCAATGATTGCCAGGACTTTTTCGATGAACTCCTTGGTCCGGGTCTTCCTGGCGGTGTCCTTCCAAAGGGTCGTCCGATGCGTTGAGCTGTGCCCTCAAGCTTTGAACCATTCGGATTTGTATTTTGAGGGTGCTGGCAATGGTCCTGTTGTCATAACTTTGATCGGTAGAGAGCATGAGTTGTACAGCGGCGCATCTCCGATCTCGCTCGTTGAACATTGTGTCACTTTCAGACATGATAGAAGACTCCTATCGCTTTTGGGATTTGTACACAACTGGCCAACTCGTAGGTGGTCTGCATCAAAAAAAGAAAATCGGTTTTCATTTAACGGAAATGGAATCATGTCGTCTTTTTTAAGGCGACAATTCTATCGTTCCACCCTGTATAGCTAAAAAATAAGGCATGATTTTATACATATTTTGCAAAAGATTTTATCCTGAAAATATGATTTTTGATGTAAGTTCCTATGTTGATTGATACGAATATTGAAGTGCAACGTGGTCGTATAATTAACTCCATTTTTAGAAATAAATATTTATTTCATATAACAAACATGGTGCCTGTAGTGTAATGGCTATCGTCGTAGGAAATGGACACGGCGACACGAGTTCAAATCCTGGACCAGACTGATTGCATTTCACAGAGCACTTATACCTTTGGAAAAGGTATGAATCCAATTATTCTCCCTCCAGCTATGGGTAAATAATAGGGCTGACTAAGTTCTTCAGCTTTGGTGAGGCAACTAGTCTAGGAGAAGGAAAACTCTGAATTCAAGCCTGTTAAAAATTGACCTCGTGTCATATCCTACCTAAACGGGAGGGGGTAAATACATGTAATAAACAAAATAAAATTGGGGACAGACCACAGTTTTAATGTCAGGGCATTTGAAGCACCCTAATAAACTAGTCTTGATGTATCCAGGGCTCTACCTAATAAAAGCCTGGTAACCATGCAACTGGAGAATTGTGATTGGAAGGGAGCATGTAATAGGATAAATCACTTGTTAATAATATCAAATAATTAGCTAACTAAAACTATATTCATTAGTAGGTATCCTAGTCAAGTAAGAACATTAGATTTATAAGTTCCAAAAATTCACTCTAAACCGTCCAGCATACACATAGCGTAATAGTTAAAGGCATTGGTGTCCTAAGCTTCTAAGGAGACAATCATCTGAAGGTTGCAGGTTTAATCGTCACTACAGGCGAGTAATATACAGGAATACTTAACACTTGTACCCGGTTATGGCTAATGGAATCAGAACAGGTGATTTTAATAAAGGACGTAGTTCGAAGTTCCGTGAAGGTTCCCGAGTTTGATAAGGCCGGAAGAAGGCCGGAGGACATATCGGCCGAAACGTTGTGGAAATAACAATAAAGATGAAGACAATAGTCAAAAAAACCTCAATGATAAAAATCAACAAGCTTCGTCTCAGAAATTTAGACAACTAGTCTTGATGTATCTAGGACTCTACCTAATAAAAGCCTGGTAACCATGCAACTGGAGAATTTGATTGGAAGGGGGCAAGTATTGGGCTAAATCACTTGTTGATAATATCAAATAATTAGCTAATTAAAAACTATATTCATTAGTAGGTATCACTTTTTATTCATTCATAAAAATTCTCTCAATTGAAAGCTTAAGTATAACACATGCCATGACACAGACATGCCATGACACAGACCGAGAATGATTGATTAGTTTCTTTGTTTTTAATGGCATATCAACTCCTTTTAGGTTATTTAATGCCAAAGCCATTCTCCTAGAAAAACAGTAGTGGTACTATTTAACTCATAGCTGGGAGGATAAGGGGGTTCATACCTTTCCCAAGGGTATTTGCCAATGCCATTCTCCTAGAAAAACAGTAGTAGTACAATTTAACCCATAGCTGGGAGGATAAGGGGGTTCATACCTTTCCCAAGGGTATTTGCCCGAAAGTGAACGTAATAGCGCGACTGGAGTACGAACTCACGTACTACGATTCCGCAGTCCATCGCTTTAACCATTACGCCACGAGGACACCCGAGAATGATTGAGAGGTAGGCAATGGCGAACCCACGAAAGAGAAAGCGAAGGCAGCAGTCTATTTGGCAAAAATCGGTGATGAGAACGATGTAATGGATCGGTATATCTGTTAAAATTTTTGATAACATCATTAATACCATGTACTATTGTCGGCTGAGGCAATTGAATAGACTGACTGTATCATTGCGGAGTGGCAACACCCTCCCCACAACGAGTGTCCTGGTAATGATACTCAACATTTTGATGGTGAGGCTACAGTCCTTGAGCTTTGGGGAATGTGGCGTACTCCTTCATTGCCATTACTCCCAGCTCTACTCTGATCCGGAGTGGAAGAACCTGCTAGGGTCCTATCGATGGGTCAGATAGAACTGTTTGACGTTTTAAGTAGTGTACAAACGAATGATATGCTAAATGGAATTGTTAGAATTAGAACCGTTGGACTATTTAACTGCGTATTGGTTTAGTCTCGTTCGGTTTTATGGCATATCAACCCTTGTAGGTCATTTAATGCCAAATCCTTTTTATACATTTATTAAATATATAATTTCTAAACACATTTTAGAAAATAACATTTTTAAACAAACCTTAGCTGATTTTTTTGGCACACAGTCAAATGATTTCACTTAATTTCAAATAATTCAGTTTAACATAAGTACAGTCTTTGGTTTACACAGTCATTGGTTTAAATACAGTTAGATGTAAAAACAGCTCTATTTCAAACAATTCCGTTTAGCATAACAAAGTTAAAAGATTCCAAGACTTGCTATGTATTAATAACAATTCAATTAGACATCAGTTATGGGTTTACACACTGTTAAATGATCAAACAGATGTATTTTAAAGAATCGGTTCACTTAGTGCAATGTGAGCCTGATGAGCCGAGGCGAGCAACATTATTGACTCCTTTTGACAAAAAAGGAGTCCATCATGTAGCTCGCCCACCCGGAGGTAGCCCAGCCGAAGTTGAGAGCCTTACGGCCTCAAGTCTGCCATTGTTCCTTTTCAGAGCCCCGCTCTGAACCAATATCCAGCACGGGCTTCAGAGAGTAATAAAGAATTCAATTTAGCATAAGAACGCATTTTTTGTTTACACACAGATGAATGTAAAAGCAATTACTTTCAAACACTACAGTTTCTCATAAGTACACAGTTCAATTTTACCAATAGATAGGACACTATCAGGTGCGACCACTCCAGGTCAGAATGTACCTGGGATCAATGTCAGTAAAGGGGTACTCTATATTTCCCAAATCTCTAGCAGTACTGAAGCCTCGCCATCAGATTGTTTAGTGTCATAATCAGGACACCCGATGGGGGAGTCTTACTCCACTGCAGAGAAGCAGCTCCAGCTGACTGGGCATTTAACTGTGTGTAAACAAATAGCTAAGGTTTAATTGATTTTTTAGCGATACAGGACAATACTTAGAACAATTTAACTGTGTGCAAATAAAACTATTAGTGCGGAATACTTGAAACAGTTAAACTGTATGCAAAATAGAATTATTGGTATTACATAACAATACTTGGAACTATTTAACTGTGGGCAAATGAATGAATAGTGTTGAATAGAATAATTAGTGTTAGATAGCAATACTTGAAACCATTTACTGTGTAGAAACCATAACAATACATGTGTTTAAAAAAAACAAACAATTCCAATTCATTTAAAAATGAAATTACTTTCAAATCATATTTGTGTCAAAAAATGACTGACGTTAGATTAAATTCCTAATGTTGCCTAGCACTACTTGAAAACATTTAACTGTGTGCAAATAAATAAATTAAAAAGACGCTCAAATCAGGCATATTGGATATGTGTAGACTGTCATCCACAGACAGACTGTTTCGTTGTATCACAACTCTTCAGAGTGGCTAGACACGTAGGACGCTTGAAGCTGAGATCGAAACCCGCTCAACTTTACGTTAGACTTAGTATCATACTGCTCGGCCAACAAGCGAATCACGTCAGCGCGGGAATTATAAGGCATTATGTAGTCGCTTTCGTTTGTTTACATTTTTGCCTTACCGGATACCAGCGTGCTCAATTCATTCGAACAGCTTTGCATTATGCGAGTGACAGCTGTTAATTCCTTCACCAGAGGGCTCAACCCCTCGTGGGGGAGCGTATATATTGTCTTCCACTGACAGACTGTTTCGTTGTATCACAACTCTTCAGTGGGGCTATGCATATATATATATATATATATATATATATATATATATATATAAGGGAGCCTTCGGGTTACCCTCGACTATGGTCGCCAACTTTATATATATATATAATTAGGATTTAACATTGAATAACCTACAAGGGCTGATATGCCGTAAAACCCAACCTACCAATATCGGAGAAAGCATTGCCGAAGGTTTGCTTGATTTGACCGATCGATATATAAACCTGCGAAATAATGCTGATAAAAATGCTCGCCCATTATATACGGTAACCGGCTCATTGGTCTAGTGGGTAGAGTGTTCGTCAATGGTCCGGGAGACCTAGGTTCAATCCCAGGTCGCGTCATACCAAAGAATTTAAAGATGGTACTTGATACCTCCTTGCTTAACACTTAGCAATATAAGGTACGTATCAAGGGTAAAGTGGAGCAATCCAAAGAAACGAGTAGCGCCCTCCCGTACACCTCGGTGTTGTACCTATTGAAAAGAATCCTTCTGGTCGCCCTCGATTACGGCCGCCCTCGACTACGGTCGTCAACTTATTATATACGGCACAAAAGTCTATTTTTAAACAGGTAAACAGTTTATATTTTAGAGAAATATATATTGCTATTTAAAACAAGTAAACACTTTATAATTTAAACAGGTGAACAGGTCGTACATCAGAAAAGTAAACACTTTATACTTTAAACACGTAGAAACTTCATACATTTGAAAGGTAAACACTTTATACTTTAAACACGTAGATACTTCATACATTTGAAAGGTAAACACTTTATACTTTAAACACGTAGATACTTCATACATTTCAAAGATAAACACTTTATACTTTAAACACGTAGATACTACATACATTTGAAAGGTAAACACTTTATACTTTAAACAAGTAAGCACCTTATACTTTAAACTTGAAAAGACTTCATACTTTTAACAAATAAACACATATTTTAAACAAGTAAGCACCTTATACTTTAAACTTGAAAAGACTTCATACTTTTAACAAATAAACACATATTTTAAACAAGTAAGCACCTTATACTTTAAACTTGAAAAGACTTCATACTTTTAACAAATAAACACATATTTTAAACAAGTAAGCACCTTATACTTTAAACTTGAAAAGACTTCATACTTTTAACAAATAAACACATATTTTAAACAGGTGAACACTTGATACTTTAAACAAGTCAGCAGTTAGTACAATAAACTTGTATACACTTTGAAGTTTAAACAGGTAAACATTTTATAGATTAAACAAGTAAAAACTCTAAACTTTAAGTAAGTAAATATTTCATATTTTAAACATGGAAATATTTCATATTCTAAACAGGCAAGCGCTTCATACTTAGTTGTAATATTAATGTTTTGAGAGCCAATGTATTAATAAAATTATGATAAAAATTGTGAAGAAGAAGAAAAAGAAGATTTATACATATCTCCTTTTCATCTATCTATCTATCTATCTATCTATCTATCTATCCCTTTTTAGATCTATCTATCTATCTATCACGCTTTCTTCCTTTATATCTTTTTTTGTTTTTCTTGCTTGCTTTCTCACTGATATTCTATCTCTTCCTCTGTCTCCAAATATTGCCACACTCTCTCACATACTAACACAAACGCAAATATATATCATAGATAGATATCCTATGTATATATCCTATATATCTGCACACACACACACACACACACACATATATATATATATATACGCATGCGTGCACACACACGCACACACACACACACATATATATTGAATATCATATACATACATATATACATCTATATACACATATAATATATATATATATATATATACATACACTCACATACAGAAAGAGAGAGAGAGAGAGAGAGAGAGAGAGAGAGAGAGATCATGGAACGTTCCTGCTGATGCCAGTTAAATGTAAAGAAACATTATCATATTAAGAATGAGAAGCTGTGATGTTGACCTCGTCGGCTTTCAGAAAAAGTCTTTCTGAGAAATCTTTCACTGTTCATTTAAAAATTTAAACTTTCACAGCATAACCTCCACCCACACCTACAACAAAAAAAAAACACAAAACACAAAAAACCAAAAAACCAAACAAGTAAAAACAAAGCAAAACAAAATAACAAAATAACAACCCCACCCCAAACACGAAACGTAGGTACTTGTCCCTGTGTACGATCGAGCGAGTGAGCAATGTCACATGACCATCGTAACCCGAGACACCAGCGTCAAATCACAAAGACCTTTAAGTCGCTAAGCCGCCAAACGCAACGCCAGCCGCGAATGTAAACACAGAAGAAACCCGAGCCGGTCACGTGCTCCCCTCGATGACGTCAGCGGTGACGTCACGAGAAGCGTGTGTCCGTTGTTCTCACGGGATTCGGCTATGAAAAAAAAAAAAAAAAGACAGTACAAAAATATGAAAGAATGAGAAAAAGAGGCGGGGGGAATGAACAAATACGTAGAAACGGTTAATAATAATAATAATAATAATAATAATAATAATAATAATAATAACCAATAGCTAACACTGATGTAAAAACTCTAAAGGAGTTAATAAAAATAATAATAATAATTGAAATTTCACTATACTAATTAATAGTATATGCACAAACCAGAATCTGTCCTTGAAAATGAAACGCATAAGATTCTCGGGTACTTAGAGATACTAAAAAAACAAAAACAAAAAAAAAACCCAGCTAAAAGACCAGACCTAGTTTTAATTAATACTAAAAAAAAAAAAAGAATGTCATCTAACCGATTTTGCCGTCAAGCAGACCACAACGCGAAAATGAAAGAAAGTGATAAGATTGACAATTTCTTGGACCTTTCCAGAAAAAGCTGTAGAAAATGAAGGTGACGGTGATGCCATTAGTAATTGGTGCACTTGAAACGGTACGCAAAAACCTAGAAGGGAGACTGGAGGAATTCGAAGCTAAACCATATAGATCACAGCTTTGTGAAGATTGGTTAGAATATTGAGAAGAGTCCTGGAAACTGTTATGGGGGACATATCCTACCATACCCCAAAGATGGACTCATGCAACCTAAACATATTCGCCGAGCTTAGCTCGTTCTGATAAGACAACTTCTCGTTTCTTACGAGACATTTGACAGACAGACTGCAAACCGAGAACGGCTAGTACTTCCTTTGTATGACTTCCTTTTTCTGCTAATACAATAACGTTCACCTATCAACCGTTGTTTGAGTTGTTCTTCCACCGGTCTTATCTGAAGACCACAACAGAGACTTAAAAAGACTTGTTGTCACCCAGACTCAAAAAATAATGTTAGTTAAAGATATCATGAAAAATTCGAATAATAATAATAATAAGTACCTCGACCTTGAAAGAGAATTAAAAAAGCTGTGGAACATGAAAGTGACGGTTGTACCGATTGTGATTGGTGCTTTAGGCACAATAACTAAAGGATTATTAAAAGGCCTGGAGGATTTGGAAGTTGGCGGACGGGTAGAGACCATCCAAATTACTAAGAACGGCCAGAATACTGAGAAGAGTCCTGGAGACTTGAGGAGACTTGCTGTCACTCAGACTCCAGTGAAAAACCATCAGCTAAAACTGATGTGAAAAACTCTCCGGGAGTAAATAATAATAATTATAATAATAATAATTTTGAGATACAAACGGTTCTCCAAATCTGAACCGGACGACCAGACCTAGTGACAGTCAATAAAAAAAAGGAGAACCTGCCGAATAGTGGACTTTGTCGTCTCAGCAGACCACAGAGTGAAAATAAAAGATCAATAAAAGAAATTGAAAAGAGAAAGTGAAAAAGTACCTTGACCTTGCTAGAGTATTGAAAAAAAAACTATGGAACATAAAACTGACCGCAAATTATTGGTGTTAGTTATAAAAGTAAAGTAAAGTTGGCGACCTTAGTCGAAGGCTTCCTTTTAAATTAAACATTCGATTTCAAAGATCGAGTGGACGTTAAACTATTATATAACTCAGTTGAGTTCGAGTCCAGTGGCAGTTACAGTTGAAGACGGAGTTATAGACGAGATGTGTTAGGGAAAGCCACACCAGGCCGAAGGGGCTTGGGGCCCTGATGAGTTCAGGTCCAGAGAAGATGCTGATGAGATGCAGTAAAGAAAGCCATCACCCAGCAGGGTGGACCACAGGGCCTCCGGTTGAGCATTAGGAGAACGAGAAAGACACAATGTTGACGGCCATAAAAGTGGGGATCAGGATATTGCAGTTCTGTTCGGTCTCCAGCTTCCTCTCACAGTAAAACCCCACACAACCTTTTCGAACCCTTACAAATAAAGTGAGAGGTATATATATTTATAAAGAAGTCTTCCTGCGTGCGTCTATTATTCATTGCTTGGTTTGTTTGGTTTTATGGCATATCAACCTTTGTAGGTTATTTAACGCCAAATCCATTTTTATGTAAATAATCTGTTCTATTGAAAACAGTTCAGTTTAGCATAAGTACAGTTTAATTGTCAAAAACATTTCCATTTCTAACTATTCAAGCAGTTATATGTAATAATTCAGTTAAGTGTAAATACAGTTTTAATGTCGAAAAACAGTTCTATTTGAAATAATTCCGTTAAGCATAAGCACGCAGTTTAAGTGTAAGTACGGTTTAATTGTCAACAACGTTTCTATTTCAAGCTATTCGTTCATAGATGTCAAAATAAAGATCCGATAGAAAGGTTGACCAGTGGATGTGAATGACGTCATGCACCGGAAGCGCGCGCGCGGAGGATTTTGGGGGATTTTGAAAAAGTCAGTTAGTAGAGGTGAGTTGAGTCCTGCCTCGGGAGAAGACGGTTGGCTTTCGCTTGCTCGCCGAAGCCAGGCCAGTGGCCTTTGTGACGGGTGCCACACGTGTTGAAGGGGGGGGCAGATGGAAAAGCCAGAATAGAAAGAATGTGTATCTCTCTCCTTATGTCGAAGAACCTTTAAACTCAAAGGTAATAAAAAGTTTCGTACCTGAACTAAGAAGTCGTAAGTGTTTTTAGTGTTTCGAGATTCCTATGTTCTATGTTATATATTTTATGAACATTATGAACGTTTTGCGTACCGGTATGAATATTTCCATTTCACGAATTCATATCTGGCAATGGTACATTAACTATTATTGTAACGCCTTCATTATTTTCATTATGTACGTTCTACCACGGATAACTATAGTATATATAATACGCAACATATCTTCAAATTATTATTGTATTCTAGCCCAAATCTCTTCCCTACATATAATACCAATATTGTACAATATTTCATAGTATATTACAATACAATATATCCCTATTCCACGGTATTTATATGATTCTGGCCTACCATACTACACTCCCTTAAATACGCACACAAATAAAATCTTTGTTATTACCCTCAACATACAATGATGATGTTTTGTTCTTTAGTTATAATCACCAACGCATACAGAAATAGATATAGAATCTTTCCCGACAATACTATTGCAAAATCAGATACATTGGCGCCTAGCATCCGGTGAAAACAATGCACTGCGCATGTATGTTCACATACGCATGCACTATATACCACTTATATATATATATATACATACACACAATAATACGTAACTATGCCTCCACCCACCCACACAATCACACGTAAAGATTCCTACACAATCCCAACGGTTTTTTATTGTATTTTTCGAGTTTTGATTCATTTCATTTTGTTATCTGCCAGATGATTGTTGTTTTGTAAAGACTTCATGAAAACCAGGGGTTGCAGACAAAATTTCATGGCATTATATATATACAAATCGAATATTCATTTATTATATATATATATATATGAAAGGAAAACCTTTAAAAGTTACTCATATTTTTTGTAATAATGTTTATTTTATTTAAAGAAATGTTACATCTACATCTTCAGACAAAGAAATAACGAGAAATTTCAAATAAAAAGTTGTTTGAATCTTTGAGATGAAGATTGATGATTTTATCATTAAGGGCTTTCGGACTGTTGTCGTTATTGTTATTTCCACGATGTTTCAGCCGATATATCCTCTGGCCTTCTTCAGGTGTTTGTCGAACTCGGGAACCTGCACGGAATTTTGATTTACATCCTTTATTGAATCCACGGGGGTCGCCTGTTCTGATTCCGTAAGTCATGACCGGGTACAAGTGTTAAGTATCTCTGTATTGTTACTCGCCTGTTGTCAGGATTGAACCTGCAACCTCTAGATGATTGTCTCCTTAGGACACCAACGCCTTTAACCATTACGGTATGTGTCCTGCTGGACGGTTTAGAGTGAATTTTTGGAACTTATAAACCTAATCTTCTTACTTGACTAGGACACCTACTAATGAATATTGTTTTAATTAGCTAATTATTTGATATTAGTAACAAGTGATTTATCCTATTACATGCTCCCTTCCAATCAAATTCTCCAGTTGCATGGTTACCAGGCTTTTATTAGGTAGAGCCCTGGTTACATCAAGACTAGTTGTCTAAATTTCTGAGACGAAGCTTGTTGATTTTTATCATTAAATTTTTTCGGACTATTGTCTTCATCTTTATTGTTATTTCCACAACGTTTCGGCCGATATGTCCTCCATTCCATTCCATAACCGGGTACAAGTGTTAAGTATTCCTGTATATTACTCGACTGTAGTGAGGATTGAACCTGAAACTTTCAGATGACTGTCTCCTTAGAAGCTCAGGGAACCAACGCTATAACCGTTACGTTACGCCATGTGTCCTTCTGGACAATTCAGAGTGAATTTTTTGGGTATTATAAACTTAATGTTGTTACTTTAGCTAGAATTACTACTATTATGTATAATTTTTTACCTGTGCTCATATTCAGTTTTTTTTTTTCATCTAACCTTTTTAATTATCGGTTCCGATATTGTAGTCATCTCTATACTTTGTCTACTCAGTAGGTCATTGTAGCCCAACATATGTGCTGATTCCTTAAGTCACCTAATCCTCCAATATTCAGCTCTATCAATTATTTCAACTTTCCCTTTTCCTTCTATATATGGTCCGCCATACCCGACTTTTCAATCTCACCTCGTACTACTGCCTTTCGATGTTCTTCTAACCCTACTTTTAGTGGGTGACCTGTCTCGCCTTAGTATATTTTACCACAACTGCAAGGGATGGAGTAAACACAATTCTTGATCGTATTGAATTCCGTTGGTGGCTTGACCCGGAAGAGATACCTCCAGAGAGTTGAACCACTTGTGAATACTGTCCTGATGTCATATGGACTACATATCTTTTGGATCCTTTCTGCTAGTCCCCTGACATAGGGTAGACATACAGTGGTGAGTTTTCGGGTATTGTTCTCTATCCTCCTATCCGGGAGGTAAAAAGGTATTCGTACAATGCAAATAAAATAAAGGCAAAGTTGCTGAGGGTGACCCGAAGGCTTCCTTTTCAATAGCTACTACACCAAGATGCAAAGGAGGGTGCTACTGCATTCTCTGGATTGCTCAACTTTTCCCTTGATCCTTATCTTATAATGCTGAGTGATAATAAGCAAGGTAGCATCAAGTACTATTTTTTGAGTCGTTGGTGTGACTCTACCTGGAATTGAACCCAGGTCTCCCGGGCCATTAGCTAACACTCTAACCATCATGCCAAATAACAGACACAATGCAAATTTTAGATCTTAAAGCTTTTAAATTGCTTTTATCCTCTAGAATGTTCCAATAATGTTGGAAGTTTATATTTTTAGCCAAAAAACATACAAACAGTCAATTCTGTAATTGATATTCGTGAAAGAAGGTTATCATCGTGGCAAAAGGTAAATAATGGACAAATTTTCAAAAAGAACTGATCGTTAAATTCTGGAAGGTAAAAGTCACAGGAAAATCTCAGACAACATAAATATTTCATTTACTACAATTAGCTTAAGTTTTTTTTTTGTTTACTCATTAGAATTTTTCACATCAGCGTTGGCTGATGGTCTTTTACTGGAGATTGAGCGACAGCAAGTCACCTCAAGTCTCCAGGACTATTTTCAGTATTCTGGCCGTCTTCAATAATGCTGTTGTCTGGATGATCTCCATTCGGTCGCCAACTTCCAAATCCTCCAGGCCCTTAGATAATCTTATAGTTACCGTGCCAAAAGCACAAATCACAATTGGTATAATTGTCACCTTCATGTTTCATAGCTTTTTTTGTTTATTATTATTATTATTATTATTATTATTATTATTTTACTCCTTTAGAGTTTTTCACATCAGTGTTAGCTGATGGTTTTTCACCGGAGTCTGAGTGACAGCAAGTCTCCTCAAGTCTCCAGGACTCGTCTCAGGATTCTGGCCGTTCTTAGCAATGCTGTTGTTTGGATAGTCTCTGTCCGTCCGCCTATTTCCAAGTCCCCCAGGCCTTTCAATAATTATTTAGTTATTGTGCCTAACGCACCAATCACAATTGGCACAATCGTTACTTTCATGTTCCACAGCTTTTTCAATTCTCTAGCAAGGTCGAGGTACTTATCTTTCTTTTCACTTTCCTTCAGATTTATTCTGTGATCCGCCGGGACAGCAAAGTCGAAAATTTTGCAGATTCTCTTTTTTTGTTGTTGATTATTATGAGGTCTGGTCTTCTGGCCTGGATTAGGTGATCCGTTTGTATGCTAAAGTCCCATTGGAGTTTATGTGAGTCATTTTCTAGGTCAGGTGTTGGGTTGTGCATATACCATTTATTAGTATGGTGGAATTGAAATTTCCTGCACATTTCCCAGTGGATCACCTTATACTCGTTCTGTGCTAATTTGCTGCATTCGCTTATTATGTGATTGATCGTTTCGTCTCTGTCACCGCATAGCCTACATTTACTGTTTTGTTGCATCTTATCTATCCTCGCTTTATTATTATTATTATTATTATTATTATTATTATTATTATTATTATTATTATTTACATATTTAGTTATTATGCGTCTATGTACAGTATCGGCCCATTGGCTTCGTACGTAGAATATTCGCCAATTTACCTGGGAGATCGGTGTTCAATCCCAGGTCGAGTCATACCAAAGACTCATAAAATGGTGCTTGATGTCGCCATGCAAAACACTCAGCATTATAAGGTACGTATCAAGGTTAAAATGGAGCAACCCAAGGAATGGAGTAGTGTCATTCCCTACCCCCAGGTGTAGTAGCTAATGAAAAAGGAGCCTTCGGGTCGCTCACGACCTCGGTCGCCTACTTTACTTTACTTTAGTTGCAGTTGATTATATGAAAAGTATGTCTATTCATTTGTTGGAATGCTATAGGAATAGAAAATTAGTTGGTGTACGGATATTTGTCCCCCCCCACCTCCACTGTGTTGATTGTTTGGGTTTTATGGCAATACAACCTTTGTAGGTTATTTAAAGCCAAATCCATTTTTTATCTAAATATTCAGTTCTATTTTAAACAATTCAGTTTAGCATGCGTACACAGTTTAATTGTCAAAAACATTTCTATTTCAAGCTATTCAGTTTAGTCAAAAAGTTCTAATTCAATTAATTCAGTTTAGTATAAGTACATATTTTGTTTACACACGGTTAAATGTCAAAACAGTTCTATATAGACAATTCAGTTTAGTGTAAGTACAGTTTCAATGTCAAAACAGTTCTATTTCAAACAATTCAGTTCAGCATAAACACACAGTTTAAATGTAAGTACAGTTTAATTGTCAAAAACATTTCTATTTCAAGCTATTCAGTTTAGTCAAACAGATCTAATTCAAACAATTCAGTTCAGCATAAGTATGCAGTTAGTTTTATTTATAGATAGGGCCCTATCAGGTGCTACCATGCCTGGCCAGAGTGGACTTGGAAGCAATGGAAATGAAGGGGTGCCTTGCATTCCCCAAAGCTACGGCATCACTGGAACCTCACCATCAGATTGTGTAGTGTTATATGCCGGACGCTCAGGTGGGGGGTTACCTCTCTGCAGAGGTGCTGTCGGTGTATTCTACAGCCCCAACCGACCAGGCAAACCCACTGTGTGTGTGTGTATATATATATATATGTATATATAATTCGGAGGTGTCCCTAAGGTGTAGTTATATACTTGCCGAAATAATTCATAAGACAGATGATTTTCCGCAGAAACTATGACAGATGCAGACTGCGCTGATGATCAAGCGCTTCTTACTAATTCATCTGCTCAAGCTAAATTTTTGCTGCATAGCCTGCAGCATGTGGTCGAATGAATTGGGCACCCAATGAGACTCGAACTCACTTGTGTAGATTTGCTAGTCAAGCTTGCTAACCATTACACCACCAGAGGTGCCCTACGCGTTATTCAACCAATACGAACAAGACATGCAAGTAAGAGCGAACTCATAAATGACGTTCTCCTATGGACTCCAATACATGGATACACCAGTGTTGGCTGACCAGCAAAAGGTTACTTTACCCTGATCTGTAAGGACACTGGATGCTCTCATAGGATTTACAAAGAGCGATACCAGATAGGGATGGAATTTATATAGTTGTCCCTAAATTGTGAGTTTATATATTTGCTGTTGTTGTTGGCGACCGTAGTCGAGGGTGACCAGTAGGCCCCCTTTTCAATAGCTACTCCACCGAGGTATAGGGGAGGGTTCTACTCCCTTCCCAGGATTGCTCCACTTTACCCTTGATACCTACTTTAGAAAGATGAGTGCAAGGAGGTATCAAGTACCATTTTTAAAAGTCTTTGGTATGATGCGACCTGGAATTGAACTCAGGTCTTCCGGACCATTGGCGAACACTTTACCCACAAGGCCAATGAGACGACAAACCTTATATTGCTGTGTGTTAAGCAAGGAAGTATCAAGTACCATTTTAAAAGTCTTTGGTATGACGCGACTTTGGATTGAACACTCTACCCACTAGGCCAATTGTAAGTCCTCACAAATACATAGTTGGCTATGAGTTATCTATCCATCTAGAGTTAATTTTCAGCTAGAATAAAAGGTTTTCTTTTAAACAATAAGAGCAAATAAATGGCTTAACCTCCGAGAGAAAAAATAAGAGAGTAAGAAGTATCTTAAAATATGATGAGAAAAAAAAGGAGAGGAAGGAGGGTCAAAGGAGACATAAAAGAGAAAGTGAGAGAAAGTGAGAGAGAGAGAGAGAGAGAGTGAGAGAGACGGAGGAAGAGAGAAGAGAGATATAAGAAGAAAGAGAAGAGCTCAAAGAAGAGTGAAGGGCCATAAAGAAAAAGAATGAAGAAAAAGAAGAGACGAAGAAGGAAAAAAGCCACCAGGAGAAAGAAAGAAAGAAAGAAAGGAAGAAAGAAAGAAAGAAACAAACAAACAAAAAGAAAGAAAGAAAGAAAGAAAGAACGGAACAAACAGAAAGAAAGAAAGAAAGAAAGAAAGAAAGAAAGAAAGGAACAAACAAAAAGAAAGAAAGAAAGAAAGAAAGAACGGAACAAACAAAAAGAAAGAAAGAAAGAAAGAAAGATAGAAAGAAGTAAATAAACCAAAAAAATTTAAAGAAAGAAAGAAAGAAAGAAAGAAAGAAGCAATTAAAAAGAAAGAAAGAAAGAAAGAAAGAACGGAACAAACAAAAGGAAAAGAAAGAAAGGAGTAAATAAACAAAAAATTCTAAAGAAAGAAAGAAACAAAGAAGCAATTAGAAGAAAAAAGAAAGAAAGAAAGAACCGAACAAATAAAAAAGAAAAGAAAGAAAAAGAAGCAAATAAACAAAAAAAAATCAAAAGAAAGAGAGAAACAAAAAGAAAATTTGACAGGGGATTAAAAGAAGAAGAAAAGTTAGCAACAAAGAAGAAGAAGAAGAAGAAGAAGAAGAAGAAGAAGAAGAAGATAAGTAAAAGCAGGAGTGACAAAGGTAGTCAAAGAAGACGAAGAAACAGAAGAAGACGAAGTCACAGAAGAAGGAACAGAAGAAGTCACAGAAGAAGAATAAGTCACAGAAGAAGAAGAAGAAGAAGAAGAAGAAGAAGAAGAAGAAGAAGAAGAAGAAGAAGAAGAAGGGGGAGATGGTGGTGGTGAGTGAGCAAGATACGGCAATACATAATAAAATAGCATTTTATAAATAAAAATATGCCCAATCCAGTTATGGATTTGGATCTGTCGTCGTTTTCCTGGAACAAGGCCATGCAAACTGGGTACTTGAGACATTTATTCTCTTTCAGCCCAAAACGTAGTTTGGTACAAGACTAGGAGAGTTGAGTATTCAATCCACGAAAAATATGGTCAGCATGATAAGCTTTCTGAACATCGTGCCGACTTACCGAGTTAGTCTGGCACAAGGTGAATATATTTGTAACTACTTTAGGTTTTTGGATATCTATCTATCTATCAATCTATCTATCTATTTATCACAATTTGTTCGGATCTATCTATCTATCTATCTATCTATCTATCTAATTAATTCTGTCCTTATCTATCTATCTATCTATCTATCTATCTATCTCAGTTTACATCTATCTATCTATCTATCTATCTATCTATCTATCTATCTATGCCGGTGTGTTCATATCTATCGATCTATCTCTGTTAGCATCTACCTAATCCAGTTTGTTTGTGTCTCCTTCATCTCTCTCTTTATCTCAGTGTGTTCATATCTATCTATCTATCTATCTATCTATCTATCTATCTCAGGCTGTTCATATCTATCAATTGGCTGTCTGCCAGTTGATCTATCTATCTATCTATCTATCTATCTATCTATCTATCTATCTATCTATCTATCTCAAATAATTCATATCTATCTATCTATCTATCTATCTATCTATCACAATTTGTTTGGATCTATCTATCTATTAATCTATCTAATTAAATCTGTCCCTATCTATCTATCTATCTATCTATCTATCTATCTATCTATCTATCTATCTATCTATCTATCTAATTAATTCTGTCCTTATCTATCTATCTATCTATCTATCTATCTATCTATCTATCTCAGTTTACATCTATCTATCTATCTATCTATGCCGGTGTGTTCATATCTATCGATCTATCTCTGTTCGCATCTAGCTAATCCAGTTTGTTTGTGTCTCCTTCATCTCTCACTATATCTCAGTGTGTTCATATCTATCTATCTATCTATCTATCTATCTATCTATCTATCACAATTTGTTTGGATCTAACTATCTATCTATTAATCTATCTAATTAATTCTGTCCCTATCTATCTATCTATCTATCTATCTATCTATCTAAAGCGATAGAGAGGGAAAACAGACTGACATAGACAGATAGATTCTGTATCTATTTCAGTCCGCTTCTCTCTCTTTCTCTTCTTTATTAATTTCTTTTATTTTTCTCTCCAATTTAGACATCTTTCTTTCTTTCTTTCTTTCTTTCTTTCTTTCTTTCTTTCTTTCTTCATATTATTTCACTTTCTTTCAATCAATCTTCACTCCACTCCTACATTTTTTTCTTTTCTTCTTTTCTTTTTCTTTTTACAAATCATTTTAGATCGTCTGCATTCGATTTTACACATTGTTTAACCCTTCATTTCATTAATGCATATTTGAATATTTTCTTTTATCTTCTTGAAATTCCGCCATCTTATCTTTTTCTACAATTCCTCCTTTAGTTTTTCCCCATGTTGCATCTTTTCCTCGCCTCACTTCCTTCCGGTTCATGCCTACTTTGTGCACAATAC
>OY757941.1:6815671-6838171 GCA_963585895.1 Sepioteuthis lessoniana
AACCATCCAAATATGCGAGACACTACTGGAGAAGTAAGGACGAATTCGTAAACGATATTTTCCTATGGACCCCTTCAAACGGACGAGCAAGTGTTGGTTGACAAACAAGAATTTATCCATAACAGCTCTGTACGGACACAGGATGTAGACTAGAGGACGAGCTGGAAGCGATAGATAATAGGAGCGGATGGGGAGTGTTGCATAGCCATTACCATGATTAACTATACAAACACATAGTATATATATATATATATATATATATATATATATTGATGAATATATACTGACGCAATGAATAAAGACGAGCGAAGACTTCTTTAGAAAAATATACCTCTCACTTTATTTGTAACGTTTGCGTGTGAGAGGGAGTTGGAGACCGAACAGAAACTGCAATATATTGACCCCCACTCTTGTGGCCATCAACGTTGTGTCTTTCTCGTCTCCAGGGCTACTCAACCGGAGGCCCAGAGGCCAACTCTGCTGGGTGCAGGCTTTCTCTACAACATCTTGTCACCAACGGGTCTCTAAACTCCATCCGGGGTCCCGAGGGCCCCTTCGGCCGGGTGTGGCTTTCCCTACCACATCTTGTCTCTAACTCGACTTATCCCCAACTCGTCTGATCTCCAACTCGCTGACTTCCTGTTCCCACCGAGTTATATAATAGTTCAATCGCCCACTCAATCTTTGGAATGGCATGTTTGACCATCATCAAGCGGAAATAACTGTCATGCAGTTCAGAGGTCACTCTCTTCCGGTGCTTCAGTCTATGAGTGTGTTATGGGCTTTTACCTTATTCCATTTCGTCAGTCAAATCCGCCTATGCGATTTCTTTCGATTACTGGCCATTGGAATGTTTTACTTCCTTCCAGTGCATCACTTTGGAATGGTATGTTGGGACGGGTCGAAGGTCAATATACAACAGTGAGAAAGAGTTATGGAAATCCGTGCTGGCAGCGTGACGATGATTATATATATATATATATATATATATATATATAAAGAGAAAAAGAAAGAAAACGACCGCACCTGGGGTAACTGAATGGATCCGAAAAACCTAGACGGTGTTGTAGCTATTGAAAAGGGAGCCTTCTGGTCGCCCTCGACTATGGTCGCCAACTTTACTTACTTTACTATGATACGTTTATGATGTTATACTGTATCTGACGGTGAGGCTTCAGTCCTGGAGTTTTGCAGAATGTGAACTAACCTTTCATGATCATTACTCCCAGGTCCACTGTGATCCGGAGTGAGTGTACCTGTTAGGGTTTAAATAGAACTATGTTATGTTTATGATACTATAATGTGTCAGATGGAGAGGCTTCAGTTCTGGAGTTTTGCTGAATGTAGACTAAACTTTATTGCTCCAGCGGTTAGAGTGTTCGCCAATGGCCCGGGAGACCTGGGTTCAATCCCAGGTCGAGTCATACCAAAGACTTTAAAAATGGAACTTGATACCACCTTGCTTAACACTCAGCATTATAAGGTACGGTTCAAGGGTAAAGTGGAGCAATCCTGGGAATGGAGTAGCGCCCTCCCCTACACCTTGGCGTAGTAGCTATCGAAAACGGAGCCTTCAGGTCACCCTCGACTATGGTCGCTAACTTTACTTATTTACTATGATGTATCAGATGGAGAGGCTTCAGTCTTGGATTTGAAATTGGTTTTTCGGTTACCCCAGGTGCGCTCGCTTTCTTTCTTTTTTCTTTGTATATATATATATATATATGTATGTATCATCATTATCAGGTCGCGCTGCCAGCACGGATTTCCATGTCTCTTTCTCCCCATCCGCCCCTATTATCTCTCGCTTCCGGCAGGTCTTCTTGACTACATCCTGTGTCCGTACAGAGCTGTTATAGATAAGTTCTTGTTTGTCGACCAACACTTGCTCGTCCGTTTGAAGGAGTCCATTGGTAAACGTTGTTTATGAATTCGTCCTTACTTCTCCAGTAGTGGGTAATGTGGAGTATTTTATTGGCATTACTCCCAGGTCATACCCTGACCCCGTGTTGTAGTACCTGTTAGGGTCCCACTTATGGGTAAAATAAAACAAGTGTCCTTGGTGCGACACTAGACGGTATCTGAAGGCGAGTCTTCACACACACACACACACACATAAATATATATAAGCAGAATTAAGCAAAATATAAATCACTCGAGTTGATAAACGGGGTGACCCCCCCCCAAAAAAAACAGAACCCATATATTTTTGACTGAAATTCGTTAATTTAATTCTAGCCTTTTCTTTTTTTTTTCAGGATATGAAATAGATTCTGTGCATGAAAAATTGGGACCATAGTATTCACCAACATGTCCTGGCCTACCAAGGAAAAGAATGGTTAAAGCGATGTAATGGTTAAAGCGATGAACTGCGGAATCGTAGTACGCGAGTTCGTACTCCAGTCGCGCTATTACGTTCACTTTCGGGCAAATACCCTTGGGAAAGGTATGAACCCCCTTATTCTCCCTCCATCTATGGATAAATAGTAGGACGGACTAGGTTCTTCAGCCTTGGTGAGGCAACTAGTCTAGGAGAAGGAAAACTCTGAATTCAAACCTGTTAAACTCCGCTTAAAAATTGACCTTGTGTCATATCCTGCCCGAGCGGAGGGGTTGGTAAATAGTACCAAGGAAAAGAATTAGAATTATTTTGCTTTATTTTTGTAGAAGTAATAAAAAAAAGTTTAGGGGTTCTGTTTTTTTTTTTTTTTTTTTTTTTTTTGGTGGGGGTCACCCTGTACCATAAAAAGGAACAGAATATATCCTAACCAAACAGCAACACTTCAACACACTGTAACCTTCATCTAGAAGAGAAAAATAGCCATAAAAACTGTTCCAGAACAACAACAAACACCGCCCTTAAACGATTAGAATTCAAATACAAATGATGGCATGAAAAAAAAAAAAAAATTCAAATCCATCATCATCATCATGTTGTATCGCTGGCACGGATTTCCCTGACTCTCTCTTGCCACTCGTCTTTATCACCCATCGCATTCGGTTGGTCCTTTAGACGGCATACTGTGTCACTACAAAGCAATTGTAGATTAATTCTTGCTGGTCGTCCAACACCTGCACGTCCGTGTGAAGGACTCCACCGGAGAACGTCACTTATGAGTTTGTCCTTACTTCTACAGCAGTATCTAACATGTCTTGGTTGTCATATTTGGATGGTTTTAGAGATGGGAGGATGGTGGCTGTACAGCTGCTGTTTTATGGGATATTCCTCTTAAGACACATGAAAACTAATGACTCAAGATTAAAGTATCATAAAAATTAAATAAAAATTAAACAAATTAATAAAAAGATAAATGCAATAGAAAATTAGAATTAAGATTTGAATAGATAAAACAAATCGGCTTGTATATTTAAAAGAATCCAAAAGAACAGTGAAGATTTGCCGTCACTTAAACTTCAGTAAAAGACCAATTAAAACTTACACAATAGTAGTAAAAAACACTAGGCACGATTGGGTTGGAAAGGTGATCAACTGGGAATTGTGCAAGAAATTAAAATTTAATCATTCTACCAAATGATATATGTACAAAGGATTTTGAGATCCAAACGGATCACCGACTCCCAAACAGAAGGCAAAACCCGACATTAATAACCAAAAAAAAAAAAAAAAAGAAATTGTCAACGGAATTTTGCCTTTCCGGCGGACCTCAGAGTAAAAATCAAAGAAAGAAGAAAGATAGACAAATACTCAGATCTTGCTAGAGAGCTGAAAAAGCTGGCGAGGATGAAGACAAGTTATTGTAATGAAGAACTATAGAAGGAAAAAATGCCTTTAAATTGATGATAATACGTGGTACATTCAATAAGTTTGATGATACATGGTACATTCAATAAATTGATGATAATACGTGGTACATCAATACGTGGTACATAATACGTGGTACATTCAATAAATTGATGATAATACGTGGTACATCAATAAATTGATGATAATACGTGGTACATTCAATAAGTTTCCAGCCTTTTTTTTGTACAGACATTTAACATTATTAAAAAACACATGCTCGATTCATGCAAGATGGTCGAAAAGCAGTCTGAAGCAATCCATTAGTTCTTCTAATGTTAAAAATTGTTGTCGACTCTTGAAAATTCACTATGTTATTGCTATACATCTTATGAGATGACTGACCAATTTTTATGATTTCAGCTTCAAATGAACGGCTACAGCAGCAACTGGAATACACCCTACTAAAGCCTGATTGTAACAGCTGATGAATTTCAAAAATGCAATCTGGACGTGAGGACACTTTAGAAGAACGATATGCAATAAAATTCTGTTTTAAACTTGAAAAACCTGCCAGAGAAACGAATGGATTGCTTCAGACTGCTTTAGGAGCATCTTGCATGAATCGAGCATGTGTTTTTTAATGGCATAAGAGATTCAAGGAAGGCAGGGAGTCTGTGAGGGATGATAAGAGGTGTTGGAGGAGTAAGGAAGTCAATACACCAGAGTTGATTGGCCAAAAGGTTAGGGATTGGGTTACTATGTTGAGGTTTTAAGGGAGTTCAGGAAGAGATTCCTTGTGAAGAGGCCAGCACTCTTCAAATTGGGTCAGCGGCATTTCCATCAGGACAATGCACCAGTTCACAGCTCCATTCTTGTCACATATCATTTGACCAAGATGGGCATCAAGACAGTTCCTCAGCCTCCCTATACTCCAGACCTTGCTCCCTGTGTCTTTTGCTTATTCCCTAAGCTCAGAGGCTGTCGTTATGAGACAATTGTGGATATGAAAGAGGCCGTGACAAAGGTAATTGACACGCTCACACAAGAGGACTTCCATGGGGCCTTGAAGAAGTTGTTGGAACAGTACTACCAGTGCATTGCAGCCGGAGGAGATTACTTCGAAGGGGAATAGAGTCTTATGTGTGTACTATCAATAAAAGTGCCCATACGAAAAAAGTCTGGAAACTTATCGTATACCCCTCGAAACATATCAGTCAAAGGATATGATAAAATGTGTCGTACCCGAACCAAAGGTAATTGAACGAAAAATAGCCAAATGGAAATGAAATGGAAATCAGCATCTTAACTGTTTTTGTCGGTCGTCCCACCAACCGGGCGAATATGGCACAAGACCTTTTTTAAGGTGGGTCCGGGCGCGGGGCCGTAGCCCAGACGGGCCCGGCATTCCTCAAAATGCCTCGGGCCCCGTCGGTTTTTCCCTAAAAAGTGGCATATCTGGCGCCAGGCGATAAACCTAACCCCTCCGAGGAGGGTTACAGCCTGTGGGGGCGTCCCCTGAGGCTTGAGGTATGTGCAGAAGACAGGACACACCTGACCAGATCCGTGCCGTTGACACCATGGCCAGCCGAAATCAGTATATTAACATTCTTGCAAGAGTGTCCAACGTATTTATGAGAACTGGGACATACTCATTAATATTCATAAATAATGTTTAACGGAAATATATGAGAGATGGGGCATACCCATTAATATTCATAGGTAAGGTCCAACGTATCTATGAGAGATGAGGCATACCCATTATTATTCCTAGGTAATGTCTGACGTATCTATGAGAGACGGGGCATACCCATTAATATTCCTAGGTAATGTCCGACGTATGTATGAGAGATGGGGCATACCTATTAATATTCATAGGTACGATATATAACAATAAGTAAATACAAAATTCAGGAAAGAGAAAGTGATAAAACATGACACCTTGAAACTACCGGCATGCCAGTAATAGTAGCAGCCCTGGTTATATTCAAAAAAGGGACAGATAAACACACTAACCAGATACTTGGTAGTCCCAGCCAACATGAAAGGCAAAAATTGCGCTTTGCGGAATTGCTCATCACCTTTGAAGAGTACTATCAAAGTGATTTGAAAATGATACCAAAACTACAGAGTAAAAACTTAAGTATATAGAATACGTATAATCACTAACTCCCCTCGTGCTAGGTCTTGGTTAAAGACCGGATGAAGGATTGTAAGAAGCCGAAAGTAAAGCTAAAAATTAAATAATGATAATAATAATAATGATTATACGGTGACCAATAGGTTGACAATAACTATGAAACAAAAAATGGGAAGAAAAGCAACTCTATGAGTGCTTTAAATGACATCTTACAAGAGAAAAACTGGACGTGGCTAAGAAAAAGAAACGTTAAAAGTGAAACTGAGTCTCTCCTAATAGCAATACAAAACAACGCCATAATAACCAATCAAATCAAAGCGAGAATAGATAAGACCCAACAAAATAGCAATTGTAGTTCATGTTGTGATAGAGACGAAACCATCAATGACATAATAAGCGAATTAAGCAAAGTAGCACAGAAGGAGTAAAAGACTAAACACGACTGGATGGGCAAGGTGATCCACTGGGAGATATGCAAGAAATTTAAATTTGACCATACGAACAAATGGTATATGCACAAACCAACAGATGTCATGGAGTATGACACACACAAACTCCTATGGGACTTTGACATACAAAAGGATCACCTAATCTCGGCCAGACGACAAGACCTAATAATAATCAACAACAACAACAAAAAAAAAAGAGAATTCGCAAAATTGTTAACTTTGCTGTCCCTGATAACCACAGAATAAAACTGAAAGAAAGTGAAAAGAAGGATAAGTACCTCGACCTTGCTAGGGAATTGAAAAAACTATGGAATATGAAGGTGACAATAATACCAATTGTGACTGGTTCATTCGGTACAGTATCTAAAGGATTATTAAAAGGACTGGAGGAGTTGGCGGACGAGTGGAGACCATCCAAACTACAGTATTGTTGAGAACGGCTTGGAGATTTTAAGAGACTTGCTGTCACTCAAACTCTAGTGGAAAACCATCAGCTAACGCTGGTGGGAAAAACTCCCTAGGGAAAAAATAATAATCGGGACCTTATTAGGGAACTGAAAAAAAGAACTGTGGAACATGAAAGTGACGGTGATACCAATTGTAATTGGTGCTTTAGGTACAGTCACCAAGGGGTGGGTATAAAGACTGGAAGACCTGGAATTAAACGGACGAGTGGAGATCATCCAAACTACTGCATTATTGAGATCGGTCAGAATACCGAGAAGAGTCCTGGAGATTTGAGAAGACTTGCTGTCACTCAAACTCCAGTGGAAAACCATCAGCTAACGCAGGTGGGAAAAACTCTCAAAAGAGTAAAATGATATATCAAGTGACTAACTAACGAAATCTTTCAAAAGAAGACGGGGCCATGACTAAGAAAGGGTAACTCTAAGAGACAATTTATTATCATTAATAATATAAGAAAGTCACCTAAAAGAACTGAAACACTAAATACAGAAAATCAAACCATCACAGAACCCAGTAAAACAGCATCAATGTTAACACAAGAAGACGATCTGATGGTGAAGCTCAAGTAATGCTCGAGCTTTGGGGAATGTGGAGTACTCCTTCTCTGCCATAACTTCCAGGTCCACTCTGGCCCAGAATGGTAGTTCCTGATAGTGTCCTATCTTTGGGTTAAATAGAACTAAGTGCATACTTATGCTAAACTGAATTGTTTGAAATAGAACTGTTTGACTAAACTGAAATACTTTAAATAGAAATGTTTTTGACAATTAAACTGTGTACTTACTGTTAAACTGCGTGCTTATGCTAAACTAAATTGTTTGAAATGGATTGGGTCCTATCTATGGGTCGAATAGAACTGTTTGACGTTTAAACTGTATACTTATGCTGAACTGAATTGTTTGAAATAGATATGCTTTCGACTGTTAAACTGCGTACTAATGCTAAACTGAATTGTTTGAAATAGAACTGTTTATAAGTATAGAAATGGATTTGGCATTAAATAACCTACAATGATTGATATGCCATAAAACTAAACCATACTAAAATTACTTAAATCGGCGTTAAATGACCCGAAAAGGGTTGATGCCCCAACCAACCAACCAACCAACCCCAAACGAAAATATCACATAACTGAAAGAATTAATATATGCTGAAGCAAAACGAATCAGTGATAAAATAGATATGTCTCAAAGGAAACCAAACAGAAATGAAAAACCTTGATGGGAAATGAGGCTAGAAGGTCAAATAAAGAAACTGCGAGAACAAGTAAAACTGCTGAAGAAGGTGAAACACAAAGGAACCCAACAAAATGAAAAGGACCCCAAATGACAATCACAGAGAAGTCTGACGACACAATAGGAAGAAATAGATTTTAAAATATTGACTCAAAAGATACCAAAATCGGGCTAAGCCATATAAACAAAACAGGCGATTAAAAAAAAAACGGGGAAAAATTCTACGAAAGGACAAATCAACAACCAGATGCAAAAAAAAAAAAAAAAAAGAAAAAAAGAAGAAATTTAAGTAAAATCTGGAAACGGAAATGACATAACGGAAATGCTGTATGGATGAATAATTTAAAAAAAAATATTAGAAATTTTAAGAAGGCCTTAAGATGAGCATACATGTGCAACATTCAAAATAAATGCTATATCTGAAAAATAATAATTGGGACCTTGTTAGGGAACTGAAAAAAAAAACTGTGGAACATGAAAGTGACGGTGATACCAATTGTAATTGGTGCTTTAGGTACAGTCACCAAGGGGTGGGTATAAAGACTGGAAGACCTGGAATTAAACGGACGAGTGGAGATCATCCAAACTACTGCATTATTGAGATCGGTCAGAATACCGAGAAGAGTCCTGGAGATTTGAGGAAACTCAAACTCCAGTGGAAAACGCTGGTGGGAAAAACTCTCAAAAGAGTAAAATGATATATCAAGTGACTAACTAACGAAATCTTTCAAAAGAAGACCGGGCATGGCTAAGAAAATGAAACTCTAAGAGACAAACTATTATTATTAACAATATGGAGAGTCCCCTAAATGAACTGAAACACAAAATACAGAAAACCAAACCATCACAGAACCCAGCATCAATGTTAACACAAGAAGACGATCTGATTGTGAGGCTCCTGTAATGCTCAAGCTTTGGGGAATGTGGAGTACTCCTTCACTGCCATAACTTCAAGGTCCACTCTAGTCCGGAGTGGTAGCACATGATAGTGCCCTATCTTTGGGTTAAATAGAACTAACTGCATACTTATGCTAAACTGAATTGTTTGAATTAGAACTGTTTGATCAAACTGAATAGCTTGAAATAGAAATGTTTTTGACAATTAAACTGTGTACTTACTTTTAAACTTGTTTAATAAGTTAATGTTTACGGCAGACTGGCCACGCAACTGAGTAAATACTTTCAAAAGCAAGCGTACCCGAAGAGAAGACGAATGGAGAAAACTACTCTAATTTAGAAGGACACCCCTACCCAACAAAGACCATCCCCAACGACTATTGTTTGCCTATGATGTGGAAAATCTTTTCCGCGCAGGTAAGAGAATATATCTATTACTCCCTGGGGTGCCGTTGTTAGTGTTCGCCAATGGCCTGGGAGACCGGAGTTCAATTCCAGGTCGAGTCATACTAAAGATTCAAAAAATGGCACCTTATGCTTCCTTGCTTAATACTCAGCATTATAAGGTAAGGATCAAGGGCAAAATTGAGCAATCCAAGGAAAGGAGTAGCACCCTCCCCTACACATCGGTTGAAAAGGGAGCCTTCGGGTCGCCCTCGACTAAGTAAAGTTCTCGACTAAGGTCGAAAACTTTACTGTTGCAAATTTTCAAAACAATGGAAAAATCTGAATTTCGTGTGTTGCTTTCTGATGGGAAAAATACTGTTCAAGTAAAGCAATAGCTGATAAGTGTTATTCGGACTCTGTTCAGTCGGAAACAACGGTTAAGAAGTGCTATGCTGATTTTAACGTGGTCTTACAGATACAGATGATGCTGAACACTCAGGTCGCCTAAATTCGGCATTTGTTCCGGAAAACACACACACACACACACACACACACACACACAAAACTCCATAAACTCATTTTGGTCGATTGTAAATTGGAATTGTGTGAGATGTTGAAGATATCAGAAGGCAGTGTATTCACCATTTTGCATGAACATTTGTCACTGAGAAAGCTGTGTTCAAAGTGAGTACCGTATTTGCTCACAGTCGATCAAAAACAATAATGCATCAACGATTCAGAGTGTTGTTTGCAACTGTTTCAATACAACATAAAAGAAATTTTTTGCTTAAGTATGTGACAATAGATAAAACATGGATCCACCACTTCACTCTGGAGTCGAATCGGCAGTCAGCTTAGCGGACAGCAGCAGGTGAAACCGTCCAAAGCGACCAAAGACGAAGCCATCAGCAGGCAAAGCTTTGGTGTCCGTATTTTTGGATTACCTTGAAAAAAGAAGAACCATCAAAAGCGAATATTATATCGGATTATTGGTACGTTTGAAGGAAGAAATCGACCTCTGCCCCCCCAAAACCTGCCACAATTGAAAAAGAAAAAAGTGCTCTTTCACCAAGACAATGGACCGTGTCACAAGTCGATCGCAACGATTGCAAAATTACATGAATTGCTCTTGGAATTGCTTCTGCATCCTGTTCTCCAGATCTGGTCCCCAGCGACTACAGGCTGTTTGTAGACTTCAAAAGAATGCTCCAGGGAAAGAGATTTGCCTCCAATGAAGAAGTGATATCGTAAACTGAGGCCAAAGACAAATCGTTCTACAAAAAAAGGCATTGAATTGGTAGAGAAGCGTTGGAAGCAGTGT
Organism: Sepioteuthis lessoniana; assembly: GCA_963585895.1. Lineage (NCBI taxonomy): Eukaryota > Metazoa > Mollusca > Cephalopoda > Myopsida > Loliginidae > Sepioteuthis > Sepioteuthis lessoniana. The sequence goes on from OY757941.1 coordinate 6,826,311, forward strand.
ATCACCCAAGAAGGATACTATGTTGATAAATAAAGTCAAATTTTGCCTAAAAGTTGTTGTTTTATTAGTCAGCCCCGGGACTTATTGAGTGATATGTTATATATATACACGAAGCTGTTCGGATTTCCCTTCGTGGTAACAGTTATTGAAAAGGAATGAACCCTTCTCCTTTTCCTTAGCAAAGCAACCGAACCCTTCTCATTTTCCCTACCAAAGCAACCGAACTAGGAAAAGGAAAAAATCTGTGACACACAGATGCACCATTCTTCTATTATCAATTAATCTAAAAAGAAATTTGGTTTGGTTTCTTAGTTTAGTGGCATATAAACCTTCGTGAGTCATCTAATGCCTAAGTCATCCTTGTAGAAGAACAGTAGGGGTACTATTTGACCCATAGCTAGAGGGAATAATGGTGCTCATGATCGGCAGATGCTCCCTTAATAACTAACATGAGGGAAATGGTGGGCATCTTGCGGATGTTGGCTGTTCTTATTTTTTATGATGTCGCAGCCCCCATGTTAACCACTACGCCGCGGGGACTCTATTTTAATCCTAAGTCAACATCATCATCACGGCATGCCAATTGCACGAATTGATTTGGCTCATTCTCGCAACCCGTCCCTATCTGCAATTACTTTAAGCAAGTCCTCTAGACGGCATCTAGCGTCCGCACAGCACTGGTGGGTGTAAAGTTTTGCAGGTAACTTAAAACTGGAGTGTCTTTCGGCAGAGGTCCATAGGATAACGTCACTTATGAGTTAGTTCTTACTTCACCAGCAGTGCTCGTCCTGCTTGGATAGTTTGTGAGATGGGAGGGAAGTGTCCGAAGAGTTGCAATTTTGTTCGGATATGCTTGTAGAATCTATTCAAAACAGCACGCATCATTCTTTAAAAGTTACGTGAAAGTGTAAGTCGTGCACCGATACAATAGTACTTACATGGTTATGTTTTATTTTATCAAAAAATTAGATTTCTGTAGATGAGATATTCCTACCAAGGTAGATGAACTGATCCGCTAATTTCAGAGACTTGACTTTTAATGAGTTTATTGCACCATAAAACTAGCTATTTATTCATAATTATTTGGCTTCAAATAACTATTCGTATTTACAAATAATCGTTTGTTTGTTTTTTTTTGTCCCTGTTATATGGTTCAAAGTTTTCTTATCTAACACCAATAACACCAATACATGCAATTAAATGGTTTCTTTACCTGTTATCGCCCTGGAAAGGGTCACAAAAAGAATAGAAGACTACAGTTATAGTATAGACATATATTTACAAGAACAAAGGATGGTTACAAAAACATAGGACGGTAAGCTGGTTCGCATAACCGCGCGGGGGCGAGGTTAGCTTCCGGAAATGGTGTGTAATTTACGAAGCTCTTTGCTTCGATGTGGCACAAGGCCGATTGAATGGGGCACCCAATGAGACTCGAACTCACTCTTGCATGTTTGCTAGTCAAGCTTGCTAACCATTACACTACCCGAGGTGCCCTTTCCGGAAATGGTGTGGTAATTTACTAAGCTTTTTGCTTAGATGTGGCACAAAGCCATATGAATGGGGCACCCAATGAGACTCGAACTCACTCGTGTAGGTTTGCAAGTCTAGCTTGCTAACCATTACGCTACCCGAGGTGCCCTTTCCGGAAATGGTGTGACTTCGTATAGCTACGTCTTCCGGTATTTATGGAGAGTGGTTGAGTCCATTAGTAGGTGATTCCACCACAACATTACCCCAGTCGCATCGGCTGTAGAATTCGCTGACTGCATCTCTGCAAACAACTGTCCCGGATATGACACTAAACGATCTGATGGTGATGCTCCATTAATACTAGAGCTTCGGGGAATGCGGTGTACTCCTCCAGTGCCATCGCTCCCAAGTCCACACTGGCCGAAGTGTGGGCATCTGATAGGGTCCAATCAATGGGTCAGATGGAACAGATTGATATTTATACTGTATACTTTGTCATTCAAACAAATGACATGCGAAACTGACTTGCTTGAAGTAGAACTGTTTGATCATTTAACATTTTGTAAACAAATGACTGATGTTTAATTGAATTGTTAATGATACAAAGCAATACGGGAAAACATTTAACTGTGTGCAAACAACTGATTAATAGTTGATAGAATTATTTGTATTTGATAGGAATACTTGAAACCATTTAACTGTGTGAATACAAATGAGCTTAGGTTTGGTTAAAAATGTTATCTACAAGATACTTTTAAAAATGATATATTTCATCATTATCATCATGTCGAACCATCAGCACGAATATTCATGACCCTCTCTCGCCACCCGTCCCTAATTGTCCATTGCTTTCGGCAGGTCTTCTGGGCTACATCCCGTATCGGCACAGAGGTGCTGTTCGTAGGTTCGAGCTGGTCGTTCTAACTTTGATCGGCCATGTGAAGGGGTCCACAGGAGTACATCACTTATGAGCTTGTCCCTGCTTCTCCAGCAGTGTCCTGCATGTCTGGTTCGTCTAATTTTGACAGTTTTCGTGATGGGTGGTAGGTGGCCGTACAGCTTCTGCTTTGTGGGAGGCTGCATCCAGGACTTTTCAATAATGCTCGCAGCATTCTTGTGTAGTTGTTGTCAACCTTTTTCTCCCTACATTTAGTTAGGGTCCATGTAGTTCATCCATATAGCAGTATTGACACGACCGCTGCTTGGAAAAAACTGCGTTTCATTTTGTCGGTCAGATATGACTTTCATATGACCGATAACCTATTGATAGCTGTCCATGCCTTTGTTTGTCGCGTGTCGATGTCTGTCTCGGTCGCCTATTTGATTAAAGCACATTAATTCCGTGTTGTGTGCATTGACATGGAGGTCAATGCCTGCGGCAGCTTGTTCCAGACTATGCAGTGGGGTTTCGGCTTGGGCGGGTGCATTTGCCAGAATCGCTATGTCATCGGCGTAGTCGGCGTCGGTAATTGTTTTTGCGGGATATCTTCTGGTTCTTTCCTTTGTTAGCTTGAAACCGTTTTCTTTGATAAATGTTCTAAGCACGTAGTCTAGACAGATGATAAAGAGGTACACCTGCTACAATGTCGAAGTTGTCTGTGTCTCCATCCGGAGAACGGACTTTTACTTTGGTGTTTCTATAGAGCATCATTACGGCTGCGACGGTTTCTTTTGGTAGGCCGTAAGAGACTAGAATTTGCTCCATCTTTCCTCTGCGAATAATATATATGCATTAAAAGGATTTGGCATTAAATAACCTACAATAGTTGCCACTGCTCAAGGTCAAAGTGGACCCGGAGTAGTAGTAACTTTTCGAGTCCTATTTGCGCGTTAAATCAATCGATTCAAGATAATGAAGTAATTATTGACCAGTTTAAAATGGTTGTGATAAGATATTTTTTTATTTGAGCGTTAGTGTATAATTTTAAAAAGCGCATTATAAATTGTATTCAGACATCGGGTCAATTTGGTATGAGGGCCAAATATGACCCTGTGATCAACCCGTGAGTTTTGCCGGGATTGGATAATCTCAATCGTGTGATTTAAGAGTATTTAGAAAAATAGTGGTGTAATGGTTATCGTCGCCGGAAATGGACACGGCGACACGAGTTCAAATCCTGGACGAGACTGATTGCATTTCACATAGCACTAATACCCTTGGGAAAGGTATGAATCCAATTATTCTCCCTCCAGCTATGGGTAAATAGTAGGACCGACTGGGTTCTTCAGCCTTGGTGAGGCAACTAGTCGAGGAGAAGGAAAACTCTGAATTAAAACCTATTAAACTCCGCTACGGAGGTGCCCGTGGTGTAATGGTTATCGTCGTAGGAAATGGACACGGCGATACGAATTCAAATCCTGGACGAGACTGATTGCATTTCACATAGCACTAATACCCTTGGGAAAGGTATGAATCCAATTATTCTCCCTCCAGCTATGGGTAAATAGTAGGGCAGAGTAGGTTCTTAGCCTTGGTGAGGCAACTAGTCTAGGAGAAGGAAAACTCTGAATTCAAACCTGTTAAACTCCGCTTTAAAAAACTGACCTTGTGTCATATGCTGCCCGAGCGGAGGGGTTGGGTAAATATGAGAAAAATAGAAAAAAATTTAACAGTTGGTCTCAAGGAGGTAAGATGCGCGCATATATGAAAAAATGGTGTGCTTCTCTACCTGTGTTCAAAGGGCCCCTCCCGAATGTAGTCCGGTAACATGTACATTTACCTAACCCCTCCCCAATGGGCAGGATGTGACAAAAGGCCAATCTTTAAACGGAGTTTAGCAGACCGGCCGACGGTAGAATAGCAGACCGGCCGACGGTAGAATAGCAGACCGGCAGACGGGAGAATAGCAGACCGGCCGACGGTAGAATAGCAGACCGGCAGACGGTAGAATAGCAGACCGGCCGACGGGAGAATAGCAGACCGGCCGACGGTAGAATAGCAGACCGGCCGACGGGAGAATAGCAGACCGGCCGACGGGAGAATAGCTGGATTCGTACCTTTCCCAAAGGGTATTAGCGCTATGTGAAATGCGAACAAACGATTTGAACTCAGGTCACCATTTCGTCCATTTCCTGTGACGATAACCATTTCATTACAAGCGTAATAAACAAGTGTACACACAAAAGTGCCCTTGTATTTGTCCTTCCCAGCAAGGGATGTCTACGGGTTTGTTCCTCAAAACGCAACGGCAATCGGCTCACATGAAAGAAACAAAGCAAACACTTCAATGTGGGAATAAAAAACAATTATCCTCAGCGTCATGAAAAGATAGCATAGAGCTGGATAGCATAGAGCTGGATTTTGGCAACAAAATAACCAATCAAAGATTATATATATATATATATATATAGCATAGAGCTGGATAGCATAGAGCTGGATAGAGCTGGATAGCATAGAGCTGGATAGCATAGAGCTGGATTTTGGCAACAAAATAACCAATCAAAGATTATATATATATATATATATATATATATATATATATATATATATATATAGCATAGAGCTGGATAGCATAGAGCTGGATAGAGCTGGATAGCATAGAGCTGGATAGCATAGAGCTGGATTTTGGCAACAAAATAACCAATCAAAGATTATATATATATATATATATAGAGAGAGAGAGAGAGAGGGGTAATTTGCTAAGCTTTTTTGCTTAGATGTAGCACAAGGCCGCATGAATTGGGCACCCAATGAGAATCGAACTCAATCGTGTAGGTTTGCTAGTCTACCTTGCTAACCATTACACCACCCGAGGTGCCCTTGTAATTTACAAAGCTCTTTGCTTCGATGTGGCACAAGGCCGAATGAATGGGGCGCCCAATGAGACTCGAACTCACTCGTGAGGGTTTGCTAGTCTAGCTTGCTAACCGTTACACCACCAGAGGTGCCCGAGAGAGAGAGAGAGAGAGAGAGAGAGAGAGAGAGAGAAAAGATATAGATAGAGAGATAGAGAGAGAAAGAAAGACATAGATAGATAGATAGAGAGAGAGAGAGAGAGAGAGAAAGTGAGACATAGAGAGAGATAAATAGAGAGAAAGAGAAAGAAAGAGAGAAAGAGACAGACAGACAGACAAATAGATAGATTGATCGAAAGAGAGAGAGAGAGAGATAGAGAGAGAGGGGGGAAAGAGATAGACAGAGAGAGAAAGAGAGAAAATATACATAGAGAGAGATAGAGAGATAGATAGATAAGGAGAAAGAGAGAGAGGGAAGAAAGATAGAGAGAGAAAGAGAGGGAGAAAGATATATATATATATATAGAGAGAAAGATCGATAGACAGAGAGAGAGAGAGAGAGAGAGAAAGAGAGAGAGAAAGAGAGGAGAAGAATATACTAAGCTAAGATCTTGAAATTTTATGACTATTGTCAATTCATAAATGTGCCCCCGACCTTGTACCAGACTCTGCTAAACCTTAAGGAATATGCAGGAAACGTGTTCAAAAAGTACTGAGCCAAAAGCTGTATTTACCGTGACAGAAATGAACAATGATTATTTACAGGGGAATACCCGTGGCGCCGTGGCTAACGTACTGGACTGCGACATCATAGTTGGTGAGCTCGAACTCCTATCACGCCATTACATCGATTTTCTGACAAATCGTTTTGGGAAAGATATTACCCCCTTATCATCCCAGCTATGGATTAAATAGTATCACTGTTCTTCTTGAATAATGACGAAACAAATCATCAATTTCCTTGACAGTTTTCACACTTACTCCAAAGAGTTTTTTATTGGTTGGAACACCTCTGAAAATCCTCAGTACTGTCTTATTTCTTTTAATATCTTCCACGTCCTCAGATCATTAGTGGTTGGTTGGTTGGTTGGTTGGGTTTTATGGCATATCAAACTTTGTAGGTTATTTAACGCCAAATCCATTTTTATAAAAATAGTTCAATTTCAACCAAATCACTTTAGGGTAAATAAAGTTTAATCGTGAAAAACATTTCTATTTCAAGCTATTTAGTTTAGTCAAGCAGTTCTAATTCAGCTAATTCAGTTTAGTATAAGTACAGATTTTGTTTACACACACTTAGATGTCAAAACAATTCTATATTAAACAAATCAATTTAGTGTAAGTACAGTTTCATTGTCAAAAAAAAATTCCATTTCAAATAATTCAGTTTAGCATAATCACACAGTTTAAATGTAAGTACGGTTTAATTGTCAAAAACATTTCTATTTCAAGCTATTCAGTTTAGTCAGCCAATTCTGTTTAGCATAAGTATGCCGTTGGTTCTATTTAACCCATAGATAGGGCCCGATTAGGTACTACCACGTTGGGCCAGAGTGGACCTGGGAGCAATGGCAATACAGAGGTACTATTTACCAACCCCTCCGCTCGGGCAGGATATGACACAAGGTCAATTTTTTAAGCGGAGTTTAACAGGTTTTGAATTCAGAGTTTTCCTTCTCCTAGACTAGTTGCCTCACCAAGGCTGAAGAACCTAGTCCGTCCTACTATTTACCCATAGCTGGAAGGAGAATAAGGGGGTTCATACCTTTCCCAAGGGTATTTGCCCGAAAGTGAACGTAATAGCGCGACTGGAGTACGAACTCGCGGACTACGATTCCGCAGTTCATCGCTTTAACCATTACACCACGAGGACACCCCAAACAGAGGTGCTCTGTATTCCCCAAAGCCCCAGCATCACTAGAACCTCACTATCGGATTGTTCAGTGTCATATCTAGGACACTCGTTCGGGAGGGTATCATCCCTCTGCAGAGGTGCAATCGGTGTATTCTACATCCCCAGCCGACTGGGCAAGAAATCATTAATTGTCTCGTGAGTGGTGAGTATATAGAATAAAGAAATCCTGTTTCGACCGGAAACATTAAGTTGAAAACGTACTGAGACTGGTTTTATTATTTTTTTCGTATTCACACAGACGAAGATAAGTGACGCAAAAATGATCTCAGATTTTAACTACTCAATATTCTGAATTTGTGTTTTTTTCTTCTTTTCAGGTCCACAAACGCCATTTACTGGTAATTTGGTTTTGTTTTGTTTGGTTTGGGGGTATATCAGCCATTGTTGGTCATTTAATGCCAAATTCTTTTTATACATATATATTAAATTCATGATTTTTAAACATATTTTGACGATAACGTATTTGAACATATCTGGACTCGTTTTTTTTTGCATATTTAAGTCGTTTCACTTAATGTCAAACAATTCAATTTAGCAAAAGAACAGATTTGTTTACACAGTCATTGGTTTAAATATATATATTTTTATTTACACACAGGTAAATATAAAACAGTTCTCTTTCAAACAATTCAGTTTAGCATAAGTCAACAAAATCAAATGGTTCGAAGTAATGCTATGTATCGCTAACAATTCAATTAAAAATCATTCATTTGTTTACACACAGTTAAATATAAAAACAGTTCTATTTCAAGCAATTCAGTTAAGCTTAAGTACAGTTTTTGTTTACATACAGTTAAATGTAAAAACAGTTAATTTCAAACAGTTCATTTTAACGTAAGTACTCGGTTTAGTTTTTATTTGACTCAAAGATAGGTCCTTATTAGGTGGTACCACGCCGGGCAAGAGTGGATATGGGAGTGATGGTATTGAAGGAGTATTCCACATTCACCAAAGCTCCAGCATTAATGGAGCCTCACCATCAGGTTATTTCATGTCATATCCTGGACATTTGTTGAAGGAGTCTTACCCCTCTGCAGAGATGCAGTCAGTGTATTCTGCAGTCCCATCCAAGCCGATTTGGACATTCGCGGGAAAAGAAAAGTTGTTTTGACATTAAACACGGAATTTCTTGTTGTTTCGACAAATGCTGTCAAAATTTGAGACTATTTGAACGAGAATTGGTCAAGTTATTAGATTACGAAATGATATGAATATTTCTGAAACACAGTACATTTTAGATGATCACAACTCTATTGAAATGCCCTGTTGATCTTAAATGATAACAAATGTTTGGTTGGTTGGTTGGATTTTATAGCATATCAACCTTTGTAGGTTATTTGACGCCAAATCCATTTTTATAAAAATAATCAATTCTATTTCAAACGATTCAGTTTAGCATAAGCACGCAGTTTAAATGTAAGTATTGTTTAATTGCGAAAAACATTTCGATTTCAAGCTATTCAGTTTAGTCAAACAATTCAGTTTAACATAAGTATGCCGTTGGTTCTATTTAACCCATAGAGAGGGCCTAATCAGGTGCTACCATGCCGGGCCAGAGTGGGAGCAATGGCAACAAAGGGGTGCTTTGCATTACCCAAAACCCCAGCATTACCGGAACCTCACCATCGGATTGTTTAATGTCATATCTAGGACACTCGTTGGTGGGGGGGTGCTGTCAGTATATTCTACATCCCCAGCCGACTTGGCAAACAAATGTTTGGAAACATCTTGAAGATCTTAAATGATATCAATTTTTCTGTAACATCTTGTATAAGTTGCTTGGCTGTGCGAAGATTTTCATTTAAATCTTAAAATCTAAAATCAAAATTTCAAAAATTCACGTTTTAGGATTGACTCTTTTCTTTTTGTTATACCTCGTAGAGTGAAGTGAGTTAAGTTCATACTGGGTGCCGCTGCCTCGACCTGATAAACATTTCTGCTAGCAATTCGATCATCGTCTGAGCGCACTATGATTGCAGCCTTATGCCAGCCTATACACGTGCCAAGGTCGACTAAAACGTTTTACTAGCATGAATACACCTGTTTGTTTTCACAAACGCCACTCGAAGGCGTTGTGTCAATTTTCTTGCTGTGTTTCTAACTCATGCAAATTCATCTCTGCCTATTTTAGTGGATGATAATGCATGTTGCACACGTAAACAGATGCATCTACTTGCATTTATAAATGTGTGTCTGTGTGTGTCTGTGTGTGTGTGTGTGTGTGTGTGTGTGTGTGTGTGTGTGTGTGTGGTGTGTGTGTCTGTGTGTCTGTGTGTGTGTGTGTGTGTGTTATGTACATTAATTACAGAGACGCAGGCTGGCATAAGCCTCTACGTATGGAAGATTATGCAAACGAACTTGAGAAGAACGAAACAAAAGCAAAAAAAAAAAAAAAAAAAAAAAAAATCAAAATAAAACAAAAAAAAACAAAAACAAAAAAAGAACCCAACCGAAACAAAACAAAACAAAAATTAACCAGTGTTTATACAATCTATGCAATAAAAAGCCGTATGCAAGCATATTCATGAAAATGAAGACGATACTGAAAGGAAATATCAAAAGAAAGAAAGAAAGAGAGAATGAAAGAAAGAGCACATGTTTTCTCTCTCTCTCTCTCTCTCTCTCTTTTTCTTTCTGTCTTTCTGTCTGTCTGTCTCTCTCTCTCTCGTTGTCTCCTTGTGTCTTTTGTACACGCATACGCACACACGAAAACCCATTTTAGACTGATACATTAATTTTCTTTGTCATTTTATCTATCTATCTATCTATCTATCTATCTATCTATCTATCTATCTATCTCAGATCATATCTATCTATCTATCTATCTATCTATCTCACTTTGCTCATACCTCTCACTCTCTCATTATCTATCTATCTATCTATCTATCTATCTATCTATCTATCTATCTCAGTCAGATCATATCTATCTATCTATCTATCTATCTATCTCAGTTAATATCTGATTGTATCAAATTTATTCCTGTCTTTCAATGTACATTTATATTCACAGATACACCCAGTCATTCTTTCTCCCTCCTTCTGTCTTTTGTGCACACAAACACGCATGGGTTCACACATTCTTTCTTTCTTTCTTTCTTTCTTTCTTTCTTTCTTTCTTTCTTTCTTTTCTTTGCGTGTGTGTGCACGCGCGTTTTCTCTCTCTCTCTCTCTCTCACTCTCTGTATCTGTTTTACTCATTTACAACCACACTCACTCATTCTTTCTGTATGTCTCTTATGCACACACACACACACACACACACACACACACACACACACACACACACACACAGCCCTCTCTCATGCACGCATCTAAACATACTCACTCTTTCTTTACGTATTTTATGTACACACACACGCACACACACACGAATGCACACACACAAATACATACCGACATACACACGCGCTCTCACATATACACTCACTCTCTTCTAGTGTCTTTCGCGTATATCTATCTATCTATCTATCCACACACACACACACACACACACACATATATATATATATATATATATATATATATATATATATATATATATATATATATAAGAACAAGAAAGTATATATATATATATATCTTCATAATCAGATACTCACATCACGCACAAGAACACATACACATACACACACTTTCTCTCTCTCTCTCTCTCTCTCTCTCTCTCTCTCTCTCACTCTCTATATATATCTCTCTCTCTTTCTTTCACTGTCTGTCTGTCTCTCTTTCTCTCTCTTTCTCATTCAGACTGTCTGCCCCCTTCATCTCTCTCTCTCTCTCTCTCTCTCTCTCTCTCTATATATATATATATATATATATATATATATATATTAAATACACAATTATATAAACACAGTCAGGCACCTTAGCAAAATGTTATGGCTAACGAGCTAGTCTCCTTATTGCTGAGTAATGAGTTTGGTTCTCACCTGGTTCTCTATATTCTTGACCTTGTACAAAAATAAAAATATCCTTTGTTTCTAAAGAGCTCCTCGTAGGGTGTATTGATTAACGACCCAGGCGAGCAAGTCATTCTGAGTGAGTTCGTTTCTCACTGGGTGCTCCTTACTTTTAACCTCATTCCACACCAAAGCTCCAATCATTTATCTATTTATTTTTCTTTGCAGGAGATCTCGTGTAGGACAACGGGTCGTGAGTTCGATTCTCTACTGGTTGCTCCATTATTTTGACCTTATGGCAAACTATATTCACGCTGATTCATTCAGGCATTCGCATCGATATGCACACTCAAACATTTATTTTGTATACACGTCTTTCAGGGGCACGTACACATGTACGAACGTACACACGCGTACACACACATACAAAGAGACACACTTGCTCACCATCTGGCTATAATTGTCTTTCCTGGACACACACGCACACACACGCACACACACACACATACTCTCTCTCTCTCTCTCTCTCTCTCTCTCTCTTTCTCTCTGTGTCTCACACGCATAACCACAACGATGCATTCTCGGTATCTGCTTTTACATACACATGCATGAACACATACACACGTAGACATAGACACATGCAAGCACTTACGCATTAATACACACACACACACACACACACACACGGAGACTCTCTCTCGCTTTCTTTCTTTCTTTCTTTCTTTCAGGCTCATGTGTAAACACACACATTCATTCTCTAACACATTTTTAATCTTTTACACACACACACACACACACACACACATACACGCACACACGCACATATAGACACATACACACTC
>OY757941.1:6840671-6870671 GCA_963585895.1 Sepioteuthis lessoniana
ACACACAAGCATATTTACATACAAACGCTCTCTCTCTCTCTCTCTCTCTCTCTCTCTCTCTCTCTCTCTCTTTCACTCACTTTTCAATTCTCTGCCCCTCTCTCATCATTTGTTTTTCACACATGCACACACATCTTGCTGTACCTGCAATTCCGACATACTGACGTAATTACATATACAAGCTCTCTCTCTCTCTCTCTCTCTCTCTCTCTCTCTCTCTCACACACACACACACACACACACACTTTTCCATTCTCTTCCCATCTCTCAACATTTGTTTTTCACACACACACACACACACACACATCTTTCTGTACCTGCGATTCCGACACACTGACGTAATTACATATACCAGCTTTCTCTCTCTGTTCGTCTTTCATACACACTCAGACACTTTCATTAATATTCACAACCGTGAAAACACTATCCTGCGAAGTAGCTGTACTCTCTCGCCCGCAAAATCAAATATTCTCTTTCACGGTCGACAGCTTCCCATCATATAGCAACAAACACAAGCTAGTGGCTGTAAGCCGTTTTCAATACGAATATCGTGATGGAGAATACAATTATAGACGGGGCATATCTACGGTCTACTGGACTAATAAAATTGTGACTGGGGCATCTTGACTTTCTTGTAAATGTATTAGGATCTCCCAAAAGTATTAGGAAACACCTGACTCTTGGAACTACCAAATCTACCTTAGCATTTTTTTCTTTTTGCAAAACAGCAGAGTAAAATGATATTTTAAAGCTCTCTTAGTTTTGAGATATGATTCGTATATTTTAAATGAAGACTTTACATACGAGGAAAGTTCAAAGATTTCCAAGCCTCGTCAAAGAAAGAAATGCGTTAACTAAACATTTTTCTTTTGACACATATTACCATTTCTTCCAAAACTAGAAAAAGTAATTCAGATTTCGATTTAAATTTCTGTATAGGTGAGGTCCATTCAAAGCCGAGAGCTATGCGACAAATCTAACATCTTGGTGAGACTCCAATCCTGGAGCTCTGAGGAATGTGTAGTACCAGTTCATTGCCAATACTTCTAGGTTCAATCTGGCACGGAGTGGTTGTACCTAGCAGCGTCCTATCAATGGGTCAAATAGAACTGTTTGACATTTAAACTCTGTGCAAAGAAACGACATGTTAAATTGAATGGCTAGAAATAGAACTGTTTGATCAGTTAACTATGTGTAAACAAATAACTGATGTTTAATTGAATTGTTAGAAATAGAACTGTTTGATCATCGAACTGTGTGTACACAACCAACTGATGTTTAATTGAATTTTTAGTGATACATTGCAACACTTGAAACCATTTAACTTTGTTGACTTACGCAAAACTGAATTGTTAGAAATAGAACTGTTTGATCAGTTTGATGTGTGCAAACAAATGGATAATGCTATATAGAATAATAATTCCAATACTTGGAACCACTTTAGAGTCTACAAATAAAGGATTAACAATGAATAGAATTATTAATGCTAGATTGCAATAATTGAAATAATATAAATGTAAAAACAATAGCAATACTAGTGTGTAAAGAAATTAATTCTTACTTATTTAAAAATGAAATTTGCTTCCAAATCATATATGTATATCAACTTAAATGTGGGCAAACTAATGATTAATAGTTAATAGAATTATTCGAGTTAGATAGAAATACTTGAAACCATTAAACTGTGAGCAAAAAGAAAAAAAGAGCTCAGGCTCATTAAAAAATGTTATCTATAAAATGAGTTTACAAATTAATATTTATGTATAAAGAGGATTTTGCATTAAATAACCTACAATAGTTGATATGCCATAAAACCCAAGGAAACCAAATCATATATATTTGATATATATGTATAAAGAGGATTTGGGATTAAATAACCTACAATGGTTGATATGCCATAAAACCCAACCAAACCAAATCCTATATATTTAACATATATGTATAAACAGGATTTGGCACTGAATAACCTTCAAGGGCTGATATGCCGTAAAACCTAATCTAATCTGATATATATATATATATATATATATATATTCGTTGAACGTGATAGACATTTTTTGTCCACATATTGTTTTTATTGATCCTTTCATATTGCCGTATGGATTTTAGAATATTCGGCGGGAATTGGTTGATGTATCTTCCATAATTATTTATTTCCCAAGTACTTTCTGCCCGACTTTGGACCATCATCAGGGGAGGATCTATGACAAAAGTGAAGTAATTTTTGTATGTACATTACTACTTTGTAAGAAGAAGAGCGTTTGTGCTGTTGCAGTGTGTAGCGTTTACTTTTAAATTTGTTTCTATAAATAGCGTCAGTAGCTAAAGACATTTAAGTACATTAGCACTGGTTTGAAAATTAATTCTATTAAATTTCGTTTGTATGTTCCTAATATGTAGTTATTTCGATAATCTGAAGATTTTGCTTGTTATTTTGATGTTCTAATATTGTTGTGATTTCGGTGAGAATTTTCCGTAATTCTGTTGTTGGACATGAATGTTTTTTAAATGCTGTGCTATGGAACTTGTATCAGAAAGGTGCATATGTAGACAAAAAATGTCTATTATGTTCAACGAAATATGTATTAATGAAGAAATGCTGCCAAAATACACACACACAGACACACAGACACACACACACACACACACATATATATACATATATATATATATATATATATATATATACGAGGTGCATACAATAATTTTCCAGACTTTTTTCGTATAGGCATTTAAAATTGTCGTAGACTCTTGAAAATTCACTATGTTATTGCTATACATCTTATGAGGTGACTGACCAATTTTTATGATTTCAACTTCAAATGAACAGCTAGACCAGGAATTGGAATACACGCTACTAAAGACTGATTGTCACAGCTAATGAATTTCAAAAATGCAATATGACACTTTATCCAATAAAATTGTTTTAAACTTGGAAAAAATGCCACAGAAACGTATGGAATGCTTCAGACTACTTTTGGAGCATCTTGCATGAATCAAGCATCAGTTTTTGAGTGGCATAAGAGATTGCCAGATATTGGCATGATGGTTAAAGTGTTCGCCAATGGCCCGGGAGACCTGCATTCACCACAAGAGTAGTTTGAACTATAAGGTCAGGACAATTGTATAGGTCGCTAAGTATTGATATAATCAACCGATTGATGGGATCGGACCTCTCCAACACCCCAGTTTAGGTCCGTAAGGGTCTAACTGGAGTGTTGCAGCTCACGTGACAACTTAGGTTGCTTGATCACGGACTGCTCAAGATAATTATTGGAGTTGGGGTCCTACTCCTCTGCAGATATGGAATCTGTATATTCTTTAGCCGGGTCGATAGGGTGGTCATTTTTGGGCAAACAAAGCATACAACAAGGTTAAGATTCAATATATAAATTTTCTAAAATTCTCTTTGTGTTTAGATGCATGAAAGAAACAAAAAAAATAATGGGGCAAGATGTTTTTAGAGCAATATACATAAAATAGTATTTTATATATATACATATATATATATATATACCGGCTCATTTCTCCTATGGGTAGAGTGTTCAACAATGGTCCTGGAGACCTGGGTTCAATCCCAGTTCACGTCATACCGAAGACTTTTAAAATGGTACTTGATACTTCCTTGCTTAACACTCAGCTATATAAGTTACGTATCGAGGGTAAAGTGGAGCAATCCAGGGAAAGGAGTTGCGCCTTCCCCTAAACCTCGTTGTAGTAACTATTGAAAAGGGAGCCTTCTGGTCGCTCTCGACTACGGTCGCTAACTTTCCTTACTATATATTCAATGAGTTTCCAGACTTTTTTGTACAGGCATTTGAAATTGTCGTGGACTCTTGAGAATTCACTGTTATTGCTATACATTTATGAGATGACTGACCAATTTTTATGATTTCAGGTTCAAATGAACAGCTACAGCAGCAATTGGAATACACCCTACTAAAGCCTAATTATCACAGCTGGTGAATTTCAAAAATGCAATCTGACACTTTAGAAGAACGATATGCAATAAAATTCAGTTTTAAACTTGGAAAAAATGCCACAGAAACGTATGGAATGCTTCAGACTGCTTTTCGACCATCGTGCATGAATCGAGCATGAGTTTTTGAGTGGCATAAGAGATTCAAGGAAGGTAGGGAGTCTGTGAGGGATGATTAGAGGTGTGGTAAGGAAGTCAATACACCAGAGTTGCTTGGCCAAAAGGTTAGGGATAGGGTTACTATGTTGAGGTTTTTAGGGAGTTCAGGAAGAGATTCCTTGGGAAGAGGCCAGCACTCTTCAAATCGGGTCAGTGGCATTTCAAGCAGGACAATGCACCAGTCCACAACTCCATTCTTGTCACTGACTATTTGACCAAGATGGGTATCAAGACTTCGTCACAGTCCCTATAGTTCAGACCTTGCTCCCTGTGACGTTTGGTTATTCCCTAAACTCAGAGGCTGTAGTTATAAGACAATAGAGGAGATGAAAGAGGCTATGACGAAGGTCATTGACACGCTCACACAAGAGGACTTCCATGGGGCCTTCGAGAAGTTGTTGGAACAGTACAACAAGTGCATTGCAGCCGGAGGAGATTACCTGGAAGGGGATCAGAGTTTCACGTGTGTACTATCAATAAAAATGCCCATACGAAAAAAGTCTGGAAACTTATTTAATGATCCTCGTATGCATTACCGGCCTATTGATCTAAAGGTTAGAGTGTTCACCCATGGCCCGGGACACCGGGGTTCAATCCCAGGTCGTGTCATACCAAAGACTCAAAAAATCGTACTTGATACCTCCTTGCATTACGCTCAGCATTATAAGTCATGTATCAAGGGTAAAGTGGAGCAATCCAAGGAAATAAGTAGCCCCCTCGCTTACACCTCGGTGTAGTAGCTATCAAAAAGGGTGCCTTCGGTTCACCTTCGAGTACAGTTACCTAGTTTACGCCCCCCCCATATATATACGTATATATATATGTATATAAGTAACAGCTCTTTATTACCATATATACTTTAGCAATGAATGCCTTAAGACCAAATTTTAAACGTAAAAACCAGATCATTCCTTACATGAGATATGTTTTTGAAATCTCATAACTTATTTTGTTTCTAGGCCTAACTTTTCCTGACATCAATCCCAAGTGTCTTCCATATAACTTACAGCCTTTAAATATAGGCTAAGATAAAGTTTTAATATTTACTATTTTCATATATTTACCAAACCTTCTGCACGATGAGGGTGTGATACAAGGTAATCTTTAAAGGAGGGTTTAACGAGTTTGAATTCAGAGTTTTCTTCTCCTAGACTAGTTAACATACCAAGGTTAAAGAGCCCACTCTGTCCTACAATTTATCTATAGCTGGAGAGAAAAGAGTTGGATTCCTACACAATACTCAACATTCTCCCAAATATTGATTTGAGCCTCGGATCACGCATCAAGATTATTTGTAAAATTGTTGCTTCGTACAGAAAATCTTTTTTTTTTTTTTTTCTGTACTTGAAAAATCTACAAATCCTTACATTGCATAAATGTCTCAATCTCTCTTTATATATTCATAAAAAAAAAACCCTGATGATATATGGAAAGAATGATAGTTACTGCTTTGTAACAGCTGTGTATAATTTAGTCGGAGGTATATGAGCTCATAATCCACTCTTGAGTACCCCATTTGAATGTATTGTCAAGAAGAAATATTTGTGTGATTTTGATTGAGACAAAATTCGTAAGGCCAGAAGATAACGACACCTCTGAAATGAAACCGACTTTACCAAGGCCTTCGATTCCATTCACAGGGGAAAGATGGAACAAATCCTACTAGCATACGGCCTACCTAAAAAAATCGTGGCAGCAATAACGATTCTCTATAGAAACACTAAAGTGAAAGTACGTTCACCGGGTGGAGACACAGACTACTTCGACATTGCAGCAGGAGTACTACAAGGAGACACGCTAACCCCATACCTCTTTATCATCTATCTAGATTACGGGCTTAGAATATCGATTGATAAAATCAGAGAAAACAGCTTCGAGCTGATAAAGAAAAGAAGCAGAAGGTACCCAGCAAAAACAATTACCGATTCCGACTACGCCGATGACATAGCGATACTGGCAAATACACCCAACCAAGCCGAAACACTACTGCATAGTTTGGAACGAGACGCTGCAGGCATTGGCCTCCATATCAATGCACACAAAACGGAATATGGAGTGGATTTTGGAGTGCTCAAATCCAGATGTTGTGAGTACTCAAATCCAGATGTGGTGAATACCAATGATGTACCATAGCCATATACATGAATATGCGAAATGTACATGGGATGTTCATACATATATACATAGAACATAGGAATCTCGAAACACGAAAAACACTTACGACTTCTTAGTTCAGGTACGAAACTTTTTTTTATTACCTTTGAGTTAAAAGGTTCTTCGACATAAGGAGAGAGAGTCACAATCTTTCTATTCTGGCTTTTTCATTTGCACCCCCATCTCGTGCGACACCTGCCCTAGGCCTCCGCGAGCAAGCGAAAGTCAACCGTCTCGTTTGGTGTCTAGTCTCAACTCTACTAACTTTCTTTAAATTCCCCAAATCCTCCGCGCGCTTCCGGTGCGTGACGTCACCCGCACTCTGTAATCCCGTTTCCCATTCCGGGTTATTGTGACATCTCTGAGTGACACGTCTGCTCCGCGCGTGCGCGTGAACACCTGTGTTAATGTTGCACCTAAGTAACCCATGCACAGAGCCGAAAGGTCCTCAGCCTAACTAAACCCAAAGGCATAAAACGAAATCCCTCAGCCATTACATTACAATGAGAGTTGATCACCGAATGTTTACAAGGTATTAGGTCGCTAAAACTTATATATAAAAGGAGTGACAGGAGGTTTTCCTGTAAAGTATAAAAAACATTGAACAAATAAAAGTAAAGTAAAGTTGGCGACCGTAGTCGATGTGAAGGCTCCCTTTTCAATAGCTACTACACCGATGCTACTCCTCTCCCTGGATCGCTCCACTTTACCCTTGATACATAACTAATAATGATGAGTGTTAAGCAAAGAGGTATCAAGTACCATTTTTAAAGTCTTTGGTATGACCCAACCTGAAATTGAACCCCGGTCTCCCGGACCATTGGTGAACGTTCTACCAACTCGGCCAATGAAATGTAGCACAAATTGCAGATAGCTTTAGTTTTCGTTTGGTTTGGTTTAGTTTGGTTTGGTTTAGTTTGGTTTTATAGCATATCAACCATTTTAGGTCATTTAATGGCAAATCCTTTTTATACATATATTAAATGTATGATTTCATAACACGCTTTGCAGATAACATCCTTTAACAAGCCAGAGATCATTTTTTGCCCACGTTTGAATGGTTTCACTTAATTTCAAACAATTCAGTTTAGCATAAGTACACAGTTTTTCGTTTACACACGAACATAGTTTAAATACAGTTGTTTTTTGTTTACACCATTAAATGTAAAAACAGATCTATTTCAAACAATTCAGTTTATCATGTCAACAAAGTTAAACGGTTCCAAGTATTGCTATGTATCACTAACAACTCAATTAAACTTCAGCCAGTTCTATTTCTGACAATTCAGTTTAGCATAAATCGTCTGGTTGCACACACTTTAAATGTCAAACAGTTCTATTTGACCCATAGATAGGACTCAATCAGATGCTACCATTGCAGCTGAGAGTGGATCTTAGAGCGATTGCAATGAAGGGGTACTCTGCATTCCACACGGCTCCAGCATTACTGGAACTTCACCATCAGATTGTTTAGTATCATATCAAGGACACTTGTTGAGGGAGTATTAACCTTCTGCATTGATAGAGTGTGTGTATTCTACAGCAGCAGCCGATTGGGCCCTCGTTGGTGGTGTCTTACCCCTCAGTAGAGTGGCACTCGGTGTATCCTACAAGCGCAGGTGACTGGGCCCTCGTTGATTGAATCTTACCGCTCTGTAGAGATGCAGTCGATGTATTCTACTACCACAGCCAACTGGGCCCTGATTGGTGGAGTCTTGCCACTCTATAAAGATGCAGTCGAGGTTTTCCACAGCCGTAGCCGACTGGGCCCTGGTTGGTGGAGTCTTACCCCTCTGTAAAGATGCAGTCGGTGTATCCTAGAAGCTCAAAGATTCAGACGGGGTATTCCACAACTGTAGGCGACTAGGCCCCCTTTGGTGGAGTCTTACCCCTCTGTATAGATACAGTCGATGTATCCTATAAGCGCAAAGATTCAGTCGGGGTATTCCACAGCTGTAGGCGACTAGGCCCCCTTTGGTGAAGTCTTACCCCTCTGTATAGATACAGTCGATGTATCCTAGAAGCGCAAAGATTCAGTCGGGGTATTCCACAGCTGTAGGCGACTAGGCCCCCTTTGGTGGAGTCTTACCCCTCTGTATAGATACAGTCGATGTATCCTATAAGCGCAAAGATTCAGTCGGGGTATTCCACAGCTGTCGGCGACTAGGCCCCCTTTGGTGGAGTCTTACCCCTCTGTATAGATACAGTCGATGTATCCTATAAGCGCAAAGATTCAGTCGGGGTATTCCACAGCTGTAGGCGACTAGGCCCCCTTTGGTGGAGTCTTACCCCTCTGTATAGATACAGTCGATGTATCCTATAAGCGCAAAGATTCAGTCGGGGTATTCCACAGCTGTCGGCGACTAGGCCCCCTTTGGTGGAGTCTTACCCCTCTGTATAGATACAGTCGATGTATCCTATAAGCGCAAAGATTCAGTCGGGGTATTCCACAGCTGTCGGCGACTAGGCCCCCTTTGGTGGAGTCTTACCCCTCTGTATAGATACAGTCGATGTATCCTATAAGCGCAAAGATTCAGTCGGGGTATTCCACAGCTGTAGGCGACTAGGCCCCCTTTGGTGGAGTCTTACCCCTCTGTATAGATACAGTCGATGTATCCTAGAAGCGCAAAGATTCAGTCGGGGTATTCCACAGCTGTCGGCGACTAGGCCCCCTTTGGTGGAGTCTTACCCCCTCTGTATAGAAGCATTTCCTCCGAGTCGACTGAAGCAACAGAGAGCTTAAATCAATGAAGAAATGCATAACAAGACTTAATACACTAATTCTCATTACATGAGTGGCGGCGTAGGTGTCATCATCATCATGTCGTGCCGTAGGTACGGATTTCCCTGACCCTCTCTCGCCACTTTTCCCTATCGTTCATCGCCTCTGGCAGGTCTTCAGGGCTACATTCCGTATCCTCACATAGCTGCTGAATGTATGTTCGTGCTGGTCGTCCTGCTTTTGCCCGGCCATATGTAGGGGTCCATAAGAGTTCATCACTTATGAGCTCGTCCCTGCTTCTCCAGCAGTGTTCTGCATGTCTGGTCCGTCTAGCTTGAATAGTTTTCGTGATAGGAAGCAGGTGGCCGTATAGTTGGTGTCTTGTGGGGTGTTGCCGCCAGGACTTGTTCAAGATTGCTCGCAGCATTCTTGTGTAATTGCTGTCTAGCTCCTTCTTCAGCCGTTTTGTTAGCGTCCATGTAGTGCATCCATACAGCAGTATCGATACGACAGCTGCCTGGAAGAAACTGCGTTTCATTTTACCGGTCAGGTCTGATTTCCATATGATCGATAGCCTATTGATGGCTGTCCATGCCTTTGTTAGCCGCGTGTCGATGTCCTTTTCGGTTGATGAGACGCTGCTTCCTAGGTAGATGAATTTGTCAACTAGTTTAAGAGGGGTTCTGTCTAGTGTGGAGATATCACCTGTTTGATTATAGCACATATATTCCGTTTTGTGAGCATTGACATGGAGGCCAATGCCTGTGGCTGCTCGTTCCAAACTATGCAGTATTTGTTTGTTTGAGTTTCATGGCATATCGACTTTTGTAGGTTATTTAATGCCAAATCGATTTTATACAAATAAACAGTTCTATTTCAAACAATTCAATTTAACATAAGTACACAGTTTAATTGTCAAAAACATTTCTATTTTAAGCTATTCAGTTTAATCAAACAGTTCTAATTCAAACAATTCAGTTTAGTATATGTATAATGTTTGTTTACACTCAGTTAAATGTCAAAACAGTTCTATTTCAAACAAATCAGTTTAGCATACAAAAACAGTTCCATTTCTAACAATTCAGTTTAGCATAAATACGTAGTTTAGATATCGAAATAGTTCTAATTTAAGCAATTCTGTTTAACATAAGTACGTAGTCTAGATATCAAAACAGTTGTTTTTTAAGCAATTCAGTTTAGCATAAATACGCAGTTTAGTTCTATTTGACCCATAGACCGGACCCAATCAGGTGCTACCACTGCAAGCTAGAGTGGATCTGGGAGTGATGGCAGTGAAGGGGTATACTGCATTCCCAAAGCTCCAGCATTACTGGAGTCTCGCCTTCAGATTGTTTAGTGTCATAAACAGGACACTCTGCAGAGTAACTGTTGGTGTATTCTACAGCCCTAGCCGACTGGGAAACAATGCCATACTACGAAACCGCATAGAACCCAAAATAGACAACATCCTTAGGAAAAACCAAAATGGCTTCCGAAGAAATTAACCCACGACCTCACAAATATTAACCATCCGTAGAATCCTCGAGGGCGTACGGGCAAAAAACCTACAAGCGACATTACTATTTGTCGACTTTACCAAGGCCTTCGATTCCATTCACAGAGAAAAGATGGAACAAATCCTACTAGCATACGGCCTACCTAAAGAAACCGTGGCAGCAATAACAATTCTCTATAGAAACACCAAAGTGAAAGTACGTTCACCGGATGGAGACACAGACTACTTCGACATTGTAGCAGGAGTACTACAAGGAGACACGCTAGCGCCATACCTCTTTATCATCTGTCTAGACTACGTGCTTAGAACATCGATTGATAAAATTAGAGAAAACGGCTTCGAGCTGACAAAGAAAAGAAGCAGAAGGCACCTCGCCAAAACAATTACCGATGCCGACTACGCCGATGACATAGCGATACTGGCAAATACACCTGACCAAGCCGAAACACTACTGCATAGTTTGGAACGAGACGCCGCAGGCATTGGCCTTCATTTCAATGCACACAAAACGGAATATATGTGCTATAATCAAACAGGCAACATCACCACACTAGATGGAACCCCTCTTAAACTAGTAGACAAATTCATCTACCTAGGAAGCAGCGTATCATCAATAGAAAAGGACATCGACACGCGGCTAACGAAGGCATGGACAGCTATCGATAGACTATCGATCATATGGAAATCAGACCAGAGTGATAAAATAAAACGCAGTTTCTTCCAGGCAGCAGTCATATCGATACTGCTGTATGGATGTACTACTTGGACGCTAACTAAACGTCTGGAGATGAAGCTAGACGGCAATTACACAAGAATGCTGCGAGCAATCTTGAACAAGTCCTGGCGGCAACACCCCACAAAGCACCAACTATACGGACACCTGCCTCCCATCACGAAAACTATCAAGCTAGACGAACCAGACATGCAGGGACGAGCTCATAAGTGATGTACTCCTATGGACCTCCACATATGGCCGGGCAAAAACAGGACGACCAGCACGAACATACATCCAGCAGCTATGTGAGGATACAGGGTGTGGCCTTGAAGACCTGCCAGAGGCGATGAATGATAGGGAGAAGTGGCGAGAGAGGGTCAGGGATATCCGTGCCTACGGCACGACAGGATGATAATGATTAGTACGAAAGTTAGTTAGGAAACTATAATTGTTAACAACTCTTTATAATCATTATTTAACCGAGACGATAAAACTACTTGGGGAAAAAACAAATTTTGACATTGAAGGACCCAAAAAAGGAGTGACCTATCTTAAAATCAGTTGATTAAAGAACACATGTTCTGTACCTTTTCCAGTTCAAAATGGGAGTAGTTCTGTTCAAAATGGGAATAGTTCAGTTCAAAATGGAAGAATTATCATAAGTATAAATATAAAAAAATATTTTATAAATTATTTTAGCAATAAAATTGTTAACATTTTATGATATAAAAAAAATTCTTCCAGTCATTTATTAGAACACAACATCTTCTAATGCTACAGCTGCAGGAATTTTGGATTGAATTCCAGCTATGAAACGATTGCATATATATATATATATATATATATATATATATATATATATATATCAATATATCTATATATATATATATATATGCATATCTATATATCTATATAGAAGATGTTGTGTTCTAATAAATGACTTGAAGAATTTTTTTCATATTATAAAATGTTAACAATTTTATTCCTAAAATAATTTATGAAATATTTTTTTATATTTATACTTATAATAATTTTTCCATTTTGAACTGAACTATTCCCATTTTGAACTGAACTATTCCCATTTTGAACTGAACTATTCCCATTTTGAACTGAACTATTCCCATTTTGAACTGAACTATTCCCATTTTGAAATGAACTATTCCCATTTTGAACTGAACTATTCCCATTTTGAAATGAACTATTCCCATTTTGAACTGAACTATTCCCATTTTGAACTGAACTATTCCCATTTTGAACTGAACTATTCCCATTTTGAACTTGAAAAGGTATAGTCAATAGTCTATAGGATGATATAGCTCTACAGCTTCCACTAAATAACTGCCCCACAATTTCCTCTGTTTTTAGACCCATGGTCTGTTCCACTAACGATCTGTTTGGTCTCCTCAAAAAACATTTACCCGTGAAGTGTTTTCACCGATGTCTGTTTTTGCAAGAGAGGACTCAGTCACTTGACGCCAAACTTTGTGTCTGTGGAAATAATCTCCAACTGACCAGTGCATCAATCTCGATGGTGACTTGCAGCAAAGTGGCGTAGTAGTTCTTGTAACTTACGCACAGTGTTTTATTGCTATGATAGATTAGTAAATGTCTTTATCTTACTTTTCGGAAATTTTTCTTAACTTACGATTACAACGAAACACTAATTAGAATCGTTTACTCCTTTTTAAGGTTTGATTTCATTGTCTAATGGCATAACAACCTTTGACGGGTGATTTAATGCCAAAGCCATCTTTTTAGTGGTACTATTTAACTAATCCAGTTGGGGTACTATTTAACTTATTTCAGGAAGGATAAGGGCACTCGTTCGAAAGTGAACGTAATTTGGAGGTTTCTTTGTTTTCTGGCATATCAGACTTCGTGGGTTATTTAGTGTCAAAGCCATCCTTTTTGAAGAACAGCAGTGGAACTATTTAACTCATGTCTGGTGGCAGGGAAGGGAGTTCAATACCTTTCCCAAATTTTTAGGCCGAAAGGGAACGTAATAGCACGAAAGGAGTGCGAATTCACTTACAACGATGTCACAACGACACGGTGATCCTCCACACTATTTAAATGAATGAACCTATATAAACATGGACCAATGTTCCAAAACAATCACATCTACTCTAACAGGTAGTTTTTCACTGAGGTCTTTGGGACCTCAAGGCTTTGGGACCACGAGACTCCCCGTGTCCATAGGATTCTTCTAAGTATCCTTGCAGATTTTAATAATTCAACTATTGTTATTTTACTCATTCGAGAGTGTTTCACACCTGTGTTAGCTGATGGCTTCTCACTGGAGTTTAAGTGACAGCAAGTCTTCTCAAGTCTCCAGGACTCTTCTCAGTATTCTGGCTGATCTCAATAATGCTGTAGTGTGGATGGTCCCCACTCATCCTCTTATTTCCAAGCACTGGAGTCTGAGTGGCAGCAAGTCTTCTCAAGTCTCCAGGACTCTGCTCGGGATTCTGGCCAATCTCAGTAATGCTGTTGTCTGGATGCTCTCCACATGTCTTCTGATTTCTGAATCTTCTAGTCCATTTACCGAAACTGGGAGGATTGTTCTGAACGCACCAATTTAAATGGTCTCGATTCTTCCCCTGGTTTCAAATTCCTCTAGTCTTTTGTTCAGCTCTTTGGAAACTTTTCCAAACGCAGCAGCTATAGTTGGTATCTCCTTCATTTTATACATTTATTTTTTAGTTCTCGAGCAAAGTCCAATAATTTTGTCTCACCTGAACAGTAAAATCTACTAGTTGGCAAGTTCTTTTCTGGAGATTGAGTGACAGCAAGTCTCCTCAAGCCTCCAGGACTCTTCTTAGTATTCTGGCCAATCTTAAAAATGATGTAGTCTGGATTGTCTCTATTTTTCCTCTAATTTCCAAATCTTTCAGTCTCTTGACCAATATTTTGGGAATTATCCCAGTGTTAATGTAAGAGTTTGGATTCAGCCGGTATAGTTTTTAGATCCGGGTGGAAGGTGCAGGAGGGACTTCCGGCTTGAACACCGGCTGGCGCGAATTCGGCCTTTTTCAAATCGACTGGCATGCGAGACTGACGTTTTTCTTCGTGGGTCACTAGCAAGGTAAAAAGAGGTAAGCTCGTGAATTCTCTTGAATTGATTCGATTTAAATCATCACTTTTATGGTGTGTTTCCTTTTGGAACATTTACGAGTGCATTTATTTTGTTTCAGTTTTCACGTTGAAGAGTGTATAATTGGACAACGTGCTCAAATAAAGATATACAACTTCATCAGTACGAGACTCGTGTCTTTGATTTCTGACCCCAGTTGCTGCTGTTACACCCAGTGTGCACCTACCACAATTGGCATCACATTCATCTTCATGTTCTGTTGTTTTTTGTTGTTTTTTTGTGTTTTTTTTTAATTATTTGCCAAGGTCTAAGTTCTTGTCTCACTTCTCCCTTTCTTTTATATTTATTCTGTGGTCTGCCAAGACAGCAAAGTCTACTATACAGCAGGTTTTCTTTTTTTTTTTTCTTTTTTTTTTTTTTTTTGTCGACTATCACTAGATGTGGTCGTCTGGCCGTAGTATTTGTCGCTGCCTCCCACCAGACACGACTTGACACAAGGTCAAAAGCCCGAAGGCCAATTAAAGTGGTCGTCTGGCCGTGATTAGGCGATCCGTTTGTATCAAAATCCCAGAAGAAGTTTGTGCGTCTCGTTCTCCAGGACCGATTTATTTTAATCTTTTTGTGTCTTTCACCTCAGCGTTTTTCACACCAACGTTTTTCACCCCAGCGTTAGCTAGTAGTCTTTCGCTGGACTCTGAGGGACAGCAAATTTCTTCAGGTCTCCAGGACTCTTTTCGGTATTCTAGCCGATCCAAACAATGCCGTAGTCTGGATGGTCTCGATTCTTTCTCTGTTTTCCAATTCATCCAGTCTTTTTCCCCAGACCTTTAGGGACCGTCCCAAGAGCACAAAGTACAATTAGTATCACTGTTATTTTCAAACATTTGTCACTCGTTTCCCTTTTTGTCATTTTCACTCTGCTAGAACGGCAAAATCTTCTTAATTACAATTTTTTTCTGGTTAATCTTCAATTGGTCTTGTAGTCCGACCGGAATTTAATTCGTTTCTATCTCAAAACCTCCAAGAATTTTATGCGCCTCATTCTCTCACAGGGATTCTGGTTTATGCATATATCATTTGGTTGTAGGGTTAAATTTTAATTTCTTGCATAATTATAAGTGGATCACCTTTCCTACCCTGTCGCGCCTAATTTTGTACTTCTTTTGAGGTAGTTTTCCGCATTCACTTATTACGTAAATTATGTTGAGAAAAAGATGAAATGTTTAACGTTTCATCTTTGTCTTCACATAAAATAATGGTCCTTATGGCGTTGTTTTGTGCTGATAGTCGAAGAGATTCCTTTTCTCTCTGGAGATTTCCCTTTTCTTACCCATGTCCATGACTTTTTGTGTGCAATCTCGCTAATTTGTCGCTTGAAATCTCCATACACTTGTTTTTCTTCCCATTTGTTTCCGAATCGTTATTTTTTTTTTTTTTTTTTTTTTTTTTTTTTTTTAGTTCTTATGTTATTAATGGCGTTACCGACGGCTGTAAGTAGCCATTCTTTGCTCGTCTTAATGTAGTCCACGAGTCCTTGTATTAATACATCTACGTAATCCTCAATGCTTTCGAATCTTTATCTTCTATTCTTGACGTATATAGTATGTCTGTCATCTCTCCTATGTAAGGCCTTGTGCTTCATCATCAGTTTTCTTATCTATGTATTTAGTGAGCACAGCATTATACCTGCTCTTGCTTCAGAGAATAATCTGACTTTCGGGTCATTTGACCTGGTGTCAAGTCCTGTCTGGTGGGAGGCCGAGACAAATAATTGTCCTTGTTTCGGAGATTAGTAACGTGCCTCACTATTCTTTGTCTGTCTTATTGTATCTCTCTTGCAATAAAACCCTTTCTTTATTCGAAGAACGTCTTGACTGTTCCTTTCCACACAAGTAACCCCTTGTCTGATTGTATCCCATTAAAGGACACAAGATAACAGAATACTTAATTCTGAAGATTAAAAAAAAAAAACTGCAATGAACTTGAATATCGAATATTAGTAATTCTATTAAATAGTAATAATTTGTTTGCTCACAGTTAAATGGTTTCAAGTATTCCTATCAAACTCTAATGATTCTCATCAATATCATTCCCTCGTTTTCACACAGTTAAATGGCTCCAAGTATTGCTATTTGACGCTAATAATTTTGTTTGCACACATTTAAAGAGTTTCAAATATTGCTATTTATCAGGATCATTAAATAAGTTTCCAGTATGGGCACTTTATTTCGTATGGGCACTTTTATTGATAGTACACACATGAAACTCTTGTCCCCTTCAGAGTAATCTCCTCCGGCTGCAATGCACTTGTTGTACCGTTCCAACAACATCTGAAAGGCCACATGGAAGTCCTCTTGGGTGAGCGTGTCCATGACCTTCTCCACAGCCTCTTTCATCTCCTCAATTGTCTCATAACGATAGGCTCTGAGCTTAGTGAATAACCAAAAGTCACAGGAAGCAAGGTCTGGACTATAGGGAGGCTGGGGAAGTGTCTTGGTTTGGTTTGATTTGCTTTCTTTGTTTAATGGCATATCAACCTATGTAGATTATTTAATGCCAAAGCCATTCTCCTAGAAGAATAGTAGTGGTACTATTTAACCCATAGCTGGGAGGATAAGGGGGTTCATACCTTTCCCAAGAGTATTTGCCCGAAAGTGAACGTAATAGCGCGACTGGAGTACGAACTCGCATACTACGATTCCGCAGTCCATCGCTTTAACCATTACACCAGGAGGACACCCCCAGGAAGTGTCTTGATGCCAATCTTGGTCAATTAGTCTGTGACAAGAATGGAGTTGTGGACTGGTGCATTGTGCTAGTGGAAATGCCACTGACCCGATTTGAAGAGTGCTGGCCTCTTCACAAGGAATCTCTCGCTGAACTCCCTTAGAACCTCAACATAGTAACCCTAACCGTAAGGCTTTGGCCAATCAACTCTGGTCTCTTGACTTCTTTACTCCTCCTACGCCTCTCATCATTTCTCACAGACTCCTTGCCTTCCTTGAATCTATTATGCCACTCAAAAACTGATGCTCGATTCATGCAAGATGCCCCAAAAGCAGTCTGAAGCATTCCATACGTTTCTGTGGCATTTTTCCAAGTTTAAAACAGAATTTTATCGCGTATCATTTTTATAAAGTGTCCTCACGTCCACATTGCATTTTTGAAATTCACCAGCTGTGACAATCAGGGTTTAGTAGGGTGCTGCTGTAGGTGTTCATTTGAAGCTGAAATCATAAAAATTGGTCTGTCATCTCATAAGATGTGTAGCAATAACATACTGAATTTTCATGAGTTTATGACAATTTTAAATGCCTGTACAAAAACGTCAGGAAACTTATTGAAGGCACTACGTATATTTGATATATGTATATGTATATGTATATAAAAAGATTTGGCATTAAATAAACTACAAGGGTTAATATGCAATAAAACCCAACCATTCAACCTCATATTATTGTTAAAAATTACATGTCCCAAATTATTTGCTATATTTTTCTGGGTGTCCTCGTGGTGTAATGGTTAAAAGTGCGGGACTGTGGAATCGTTTAAAGCGAGTTCAAACTTCAGTCGCGGTCATACGTTCACTTTCGGACAAATACCCTGAGGGAAAGATATGAACGACCTTATCGTCCCAGCTACGGGTTGAATAGCATCACGACTGTTCTTTTAGAAAAATGGCTTCGGCACTAGATATCTCATGCGGGTTGATATGCCATTAAATAAAGAAACCAAAACCGAAAGGAAAGCTCGTAAATGTTGTTGCCGAGCTATGACATCAAGCTTCGTCCGGTTGTCAGACTTAACTTTAGAATTCTGGAGAATGTGAAGTACACCTTCATTGTCATTAATCCCAGGTCCACTCTGTGCTGGAATAGTATTTCCTGTTAGGGTACCATCTATTGATCAAATAGATCTGGTTGAAAATTATTAATATAGTTATCATTACTGCAACTGTTAGATACCGGACATTGGCATGATGGTTAGAATGTTCGCCAGTGTCCTGGGAGATCGGGGTTCAATCCCGGTTCGAGGTATACCAAAGACTTAAATGTTAATTTTTTCAGCTAAACTATTTCGAAAGCACGAATTAGATTTGAAAGTTTAAATTGTTTGCGATTAATTATATATTATTTACCAGTGCTTTCTCGCAATAGATGGGAAAGTAAAGTAGCCCAGACACGCCTAGCAGCTATAAAAATACCTCCGGCCCCGTCGGCATTCCCTTAAAAAGGAGCGCCAGCCGATAAACCAAGCCCCTCCAAGGAGGGTTAGAGCCTTGGAGGACGGCTCGCTGAGGCTCGAGGATACCGGTCAACCGACTGCCAAAGGAGCCAGGACACTCCTGACCAGATCCGTGTACCGACCAACACGGCCGACCGAGGTGTCAGAATAAAGGTGAGTCAGTTGTTTCGGGACTTCCGCTTCGGTAACTTCAACTCCAGCTTATCCATTGATTCAGGGACTAGACAGTCCGGCCGAAAGAATCCAAACTTAAGAACAAAAATTTTTCTGAGAATAAGTTCGGTAAAAAAACATTTTCTAACTTTACTGACCAATTAATTTTCATGTTTGGATATTTCCATTTTTCTTCTCAAACTCACAGTAACTTAGCTATTATTACTTAAGGCTCGTCTGTCGCCATTGAATGTGATATAATTGCCGAGGGATTTGGTATTATATATCTTGCCTTTCGGTTTAGTTAGGCTGAGAACCTTTCGCTTAGCGCATGGGTTAGTTTGGTGCAACATTAACGCAGGTGTTCACGCACGCGCGGAGAGGATGTGTCTTTCAGAGATGTCAAAATAAAAACCCCAGGTAGGAATTGAGACCAGGGTATTTGGGTGACGTCACGCACCGGAAGCGTGGGCTGAGATTTGAGAAAAAGCAGTTAGTTGAGTTCCCGCCTCGGAAGAAGAAGGTTGACTTTCAGAGCTGGGCGAGGCCAGACGACTTTGTGCGCTACGGGCGCCGCGCGTTGGTTGGGTTGAGAGCTGACGATGTAAAAGCAGTCAGCATAGAAAGAGTGTGTCTCTCTGTCCTCTGTCGAAAAACCTTTTAACTCAAAAGTAATAAAAGGTTTCGTGCCTGAAGCAATTACATAAAGTTTCGTGTTTTTAGATTCCCTATGTACATTTCACACATCTGTATATCATGGGTATGTTACATTGAACAGTTTTACAATAGATAATTTTATCCTTCTCTAGATTTAACTCTCCGGTTAAACGAATTGGTCCTGGCGTTTGGATAATAGTATTTTAAGTTTTAAATAATTAAAATCTCCCTTTTCACTTTTTAAAAATCTATTTTTTATGGTGTTACGCAAGCCGTAACAATAGAAATATCTAAAACCATATAATGTTGTATTTTGGCCTTCGACCCGGCCAAAAATGCCATTCCAAGGTGATGCACCGGAAGGAAGTGACACATTCTAATGGCAGCTATGCGAGGAAATCGCGTGGGCGGAAATTGGCTGCCGAAATGGGACGAGGTAAAAAAATTCCCATGGTGCACTCATAGACTGATGCACCGGAAGAGAGTGACCTGTGAACTGCATGACAGTTATTTCCACTTGATGACGATCAAACATGCGATTTCAAAGATCGAGTAGGCGACTGAGTGGACGTTGAACTATTATATAACTCAGTCAAGACAGAAGTCAAGTTAGTTGCAGTTAGATATCGGACGGAGTTATAGACGAGATGTGGTAAGGAAAGCCACACCAGGCCGAAGGGGCTCGGGGCCCCCGATTGAATTGGGGTCAAGAGAAGATGTTGATAAGATGCAGTAAAGAAAGCTAGCACCCAGCAGCGTGGGCCTCAGGGCTTCCGGTTGAGCATCAGGTGAACGAGAAAGACACGTTGACGGCCATAAGAGTGGGGGTCAAAATAATTGCAGTTTCTGTTCGGTCTCCAACTCCCTCTCACAGTAAAACCCCACACAACCTTTTTGAACCCTTACAATAAAGTGAGAGGTACATATATTTATAAAGAAGTCTTCCTGCGTTTTAATTATTGTGTCGTTATTAGAGTGCATATGAGAATATAACAATAACAGTGAGGAATAAAATGATTATCAAATAAGACGGTGGGGAGTGCCTGTGGCGTTTTGGTCAGCTGAAAGCGCGTTCGAACTCTAATCGCGCTAAAACGTTCACTTTCGGTCTAATACACTCGGGAAAGGCATGAACTCCATTATCCCCTACACACCAGCTGCGGGTTGAATAGTAGCTGAACTGTTTTTCTACAAGGATAGCTTCGGCTTAAAATTACCCATGCAGGTTGTTATGCCATAAAGAAAGAAACCCTGCCAAAACAAAAAAAGATGGGAGTTTCCATGGGGTTGTGTTTGATGTGCTG
This sequence comes from Sepioteuthis lessoniana, assembly GCA_963585895.1. NCBI lineage: Eukaryota > Metazoa > Mollusca > Cephalopoda > Myopsida > Loliginidae > Sepioteuthis > Sepioteuthis lessoniana. The sequence goes on from OY757941.1 coordinate 6,861,370, forward strand.
AACTGCGACATTGTTGTAAGCGAGTTCAAACTCCAGTCGCGCTATTACCCAATTTACCTAACCCCTCCGCTCAGGCAGGATATGACACAAGGTCAATTTTTAAGCGGAGTTTCACAGGTTTGAATTCAGAGTTTTCCTTCTCCTAGACTAGTTGCCTCACCAAGGCTGAAGAACTCAGTCTATCCTACTATTTACCTATAGCTGGAGGGAAAATAATTGGATTCATACCTTTCCCAAGGGTATTAGTGCTATGTGAAATGCAATCAGCATAGTTCAGGATTTGAACTCGAGTTGCTGTGTCCATTTCCTACGACGATAACCATTACACCACAGGCACCTCCAGTCGCGCTATTACGATTAGTTACCGACTTATATCCTCGAAAAATGTATGAATCCTTTTATTCTTTCCACCTATAGAATAAATAGTACCACTACTGTTTCTCAATAAGAATGACTTTTACGTAAAATTTTACATGAATTATTTGTGTTTAACAGAAATACTTGAAACCATATAACCGTGTGGAATTAATAAGAATGCTTTAAATTTTGTATAAATTATTTGTACTAAGAAATCTTTACTTAAAGCAAGAATTACTTACAGAGGATTACTATAATCACTTACTTGAAATTATATAACTGTGTGTGGATTATCTGTCTTAATAGTTATTTGAAGCTAGAATTACTTACAAAGGATTATTATAATCACTTACTTGAGACTATATAACTGTGTGTGGATTATTTGGATTAAGAATAGTTATTTGAAGCTAGAATTACTTACAAAGGATTATTATAATCACTTACTTGAGACTATATAACTGCGTGTGGATTATTTGGATTAAGAATAGTTATTTGAAGCAGGAATTGTTTACAAAGGATTATCATGGGCAAAATGTGACGCGTTTCAAATTTCAAAGACAGTAAAGCTGGTTTTCCTTCTCCAATACTGGTTGCCTAAACACTGCTAAAGAGTCCTGTCCATCCTACAGATAGAAAGAGACAGAACAGATGGATTCACGCCTTTTTCAAGAGCATTAGTTACCAAATGAAATGCAAACACCCTCGTTCTGGACTTAAACTCTCATCCGCATACTATTTTTTCGACGCTAACCGTATTACGCTAAGCTTAGAACACAAAGTAGGGGAACTAGACTCTGGTGCTGTGTCCGACTAAGCCAAGTTTCTGTGATCTTTTTAGATTATCATCATCACCTTTAACCCCTCATGGTTCCCCAGACACAAACAAGAAATATGAGGCGCTCGTTCTGTAATGGTTATCGTCATAGAAAACGGACACGGTGACGCAAGTTCAAATCCTTGACGAGGCTTATTACAATTCACTTCGAAAAGTTATGCATCCAACTATTCTCCCTTTCAGCTATGCGTAAATAGTAGGGCAGAATGGGCTCTTTAACCTTGGTATGGCAACCAGTCTAGGAGAAGGAAAACTAATACCCTTGTGAAAGTCATGCATCCAACTATTGTCCCTCCAGCTATGGGTAAATAGTAGGGCAGAATGGGCTTTTTAACCCTGATATGGCAACCAGTCTAGGAGAAGGAAAACTAATACCCTTGTGAAAAGTATGCATCCAACTATTGTCCCTCCAGCTATGGGTAAATAGTAGGACAGAATGAGCTTTTTAACCTTGATATGGCAACCAGTCTAGGAGAAGGAAAACTCTGACTTCTAACCTGTTAAACTCCGCTTTAAAACTGACCAGCACCCTACTCGTGAGGAGGGGTTGGGTAAATATATATACAATAGATAAATTGGTGATTTTTTTTCTACGCTTGCTGGAAGTTGCTCTTGTATCTTCAATATTACTTTAGTGTCCTTGCGGAAGGTTCCGTAAAGACATTTCGTATTACTTTATGCTATTAATATGTTCCTCTTTGATCTGAGTCTTCTTCTAACCTGTTTTTTCATTCAGCTCTGTGTTCTTCCGGCCACCATCTCTGTTCTTGTCGGGGTAATCTTTTTCATGTTGTTTCTCTGTGTCGCTGTTTGTTCGTATTTGTTTCCGTAACCCCAACTGTCTTGATTATTCTTATGGGCATATACTTTTTTTCTTACAATACATCCATTTCACCGTTGCAATTTTTACGAAGGGTGGCGAGCATGGTGGAAATCAATTGTTCCCTTCGCACGGTCCTCGGTAACAAACAAATTATTCAAACTATTTTCCCAGTATCGTCTGATCACTTAACGCCTTAACTAATCATCGCCATGGATTCAAACTGACCCCTGGGGTCACTGCCTGTCACTCAAATAGATGACTCACGGTATCTTTCCACCGTTTAACAGTTTAGAACTTATTTAAATTACCTACACTATTCGTGAATGATAAATTCCACCAAGCTATTATATAACATAGGTTGATGTGGAGTTCTTATATGCCAGCAAAGCCACTGTAATTGGTAGTATCGTGGTAGTTGGTGCACTGACACGTTATGAAATACTTTCATCAGTTTTTTGTTCGGAATTTCATCACTCTGTGTGAAACAAGGAAGCACACGCGCGCGCGTGCACACACACACACACACACACACACACACACACCAGGTAAAAAACTCATGGATAACATGTTGGCACCATCTCCTGACTAATTGCCAAGCCTCTGAAATTAGTAGACCAATTCATATGCCCCGGTATCAAGATCTCATCTACTGAAATAAGGTCTCCAATTTTATAAGATAACTTTTAGGCCAGATAAAATAAGGATTCAATATATATATATATATATATATATATTTCTAAAAGAGCTACTCTTTTCAACACATCCTGGAAGGGGCAACCTAAAAACAGCAGCTGTTGCGCCACTTACTGTCCATCTCACAAGCCATTCAAGTTAGTCGAGCAAGTACTGTTTAGAGAAATAAGAACGATTTAATAAGCAATTTCCTTTTATGAACCCCTACACAGTGCCAGACCTGTGTTGGCTGGCCAACAAAAATTTACAAAGCCGATTTAATTTCTGCAGAGGGTAAGACCACCCCCAACGCCAACGAGGGTCCTAGATATGAAATTAAACCCTCTGATGGCGAAGATTTGAGGAAGTGGAGTACTCCTTCATCAGCATTGCTCCATGGTCCACTCTGACCGAAAATACCAGGACCTGATAGGGTCCTATCTATGAGTCAAATAGAATAAACTGTGCGCAAACAAATGACTGATGTTAAATTGGGACTGTTATATAGCTATACTTGAAACCATTTAACTGTGTACAAAAAATACTACAGGCTCGTTTAAGAATATTATCAATGAAATATGTTTACAAATTATATATATATATATATATATAAACAGGATTTGGCATTATATTACCAACAAAGGTTGATATGCCATAAAACCAAACCAAACCAAACCAAAACTTTTCATCCATCAGCTCTGTACGGATACTAGGTCTTGTTAAGCAGATGACCGATAGGGACGGATTGCGAGTGAGGATAAAAGAAATCTGAGTAGTCTTCAGAAGTCATGTTTCAACTAATTCTTTTTCTCAGATTTTCTGTTTGTCGAAACAGAAGTTGACTTTAAAGTTTAACGCGTTCTTACTGATTTTTTCCTGTCTGGTTCCGTGTGTCCAAATCAAAATATACCTCTTCAAACACATACACAGACACAGACAAACATATATATATAGAATATACAGAAATGAAAAAACACAAGGTCTTCAGTGGATGATTTTTTTCTAGAAGTATTTGCCAATGTTTCACGTTTCGGTTTTTAGACCTCTATCAGAGCAAATGAGTTATCAAATGAAACGAAAATAATGAGAATATTTTATAACATTCTGTTTCTGTTGGTAGCGTTCTATTTCAAATTTATGTGATTTAGTTTGTGTTCGGAAATTTATTTAAAAAGAACACATCTACCTATCTATTTTTGTATGTTAATACTTACGTGGTACATTCAATAAGTTTCCATACTTTTTTTGTACAGGCATTTAAAATTGTCGTTGAAAATGCAGTATGTTATTGCTATACATCTTATGAGATGACTGACCAATTTTTATGATTCCAGGTTCAAATGAACACCTACAGCAACAACTGGAATACACCCTACTAAAACCTGATTATCACAGCTGGTGAATTTGAAAAATGCAATCTGGACGTGAGGACACTTTAGAAGAACGATATGCAATAAAATTGTGTTTTAAACTTGGAGAAAATGCCACAGTAACGTATGGAATGCTTCAGACTGCTTTTCGACCATCTTCCATGAATCGAGCATGAGTTTCTGAGTGGCATAAGAGATTCAAGGAAGGCAAGGAGTCTGTGAGGGATGATGAGAGGTGTGGAAGGAGTAAGGAAGTCAATACACCACAGTTGATTGGCCAAAGGGTTAGGGTTAGAGTTACTATGTTGAGGTTCTAAGGGAGTTCAGCAAGAGATTCCGTCAGGTCAGTGGTATTTCCACCAGGACAATACACCAGTCCATAACTCCATCCTTGTCACTGACTATTTGACAAAGATGGGCATCAACACAGTTCCCCAACCTCCCTATAGTTCAGACCTTGCTCCCAGTAACTTTTGGTTATTCTCTTAAGCTGAGAGGATGTCGTTATGAGACAATTGAGGAGATGACAGAGGCTGTGACGAAGGTCATTGACTCGCTCACACAAGTGGACTTCCATGGGGCCTTCCAGAAGTTGTTGGAACGGTACAACAAGTGGATTGCAGCCGGAGGAGATTACTTCGAAGGGGACTAGAATTTCATGTGTGTACTATTAATAAAAGTGCCCATACGAAAAAAGTCTGGAAACTTATCGTATGCCCCTCGTAGGAGATTACTTCGAAGGGGACTAGAGTTTCATGTGTGTACTATCAATAAAAGTGCCCAAACGAAAAAAGGCTGGAAACCTATTTAATGAGTCTCGTATATTATTTAGATCATATCATTCCATAACATATGTATCCGTCCTTCTTCTTTCTATCCTTGTTTAATCCAACTATCTGTATATGTAAGTATATATAAGCGATGAAGCCGAATTATTCAAATATGTTTTTTTTTTTTTTAATTTTCAGTACCAATATGACCAAATAAGGAGACAGATTGTTATCACATATGTAAACTAACATCTTGGAATCATTAGAATTATGGCCCAGTCTGCTGGGACTGAAGAATACACCGACTGCACGCTGACCTCAGGTTACTCATCGTACATGTTATTCGTAAGGTTCATTTATTTAACCATGGGACAAAAATGATACCCTCAACGTTCGTAGTTTTATCGTAATCCCTATACAAAAAGGTAACATTATTCGCTCTTGAAAGTATATCTTACTAATAATGTTCGAAACCGCAAGCCGTTTACAGTATATCGTGTTCCAACAGTTTATATTTACCCAACACCACCGTATGAACATTCTGCAACACAAGGTCAGTTTTTAAATGGAATTTGATTTCAGAGTTTTCCTTCTCTTGCACCGGTTGCCATACCAAGGTTAATGAGCCCAAGCTGCCTACTATTTACCCACAGTTGAATGTAAAAGTAGTTCTATTTCAAACAATTCAGTTTAGTACAAGTGCACGGTTTAGTTCTATTTAACCCATAGATATGACCCTATCAGGTGTTGTCACTCCGATCGAGAGTGGACCAGGGAGCAATGGCATAAAAGGGGTACTCTGTACTCCCCAAAGCACCAGCATTACTGGAGCCTCACTATCAGATTGTTTAGTGTCGTATCCTGGACATTCGTTATGGGAGTCTTATCCTTTGCAGAGGTGCAGTCGGTGTATTCTACAGCCCCAGCCGACTGGGCAAGAAGCTTAGTAAATTTAAAATCCAATACTGAAAGAATATTCTTTTATAAAAATATTTAATATTATTTTTTAGTCTTATACACTACCATAAATCTAAACTCGGTATTGTTTGGATATTGTCTATGACGAAAATTATTTATAATTTCGCAAAAATTGTTTATTTTGAGGCCATTCAAACAGAGGTCTGTCATCAAACTTTAGGTGGCTAAAAAGTGCAAACCATGCGAAACCATGTGTGGTGTTTATAGAGAAACACGTTTAAGTCGAAAATGTTTACAAATAGGCTAAATTATACGAGCCCGAAAGAACACTTACTCTCTAATAAAGAATAAGTTCCGGGCGCAGCGCTCAGTAAAAAAAAAGGTCATGCCGACATTCTTGTGGTACATGAAATGACATATGTAACTATAGACAGAGCTTTCTATTGCCAACTTTTCATGCAATATTTCACCTTCTTTATTGACTGACCCTCGTAGCAGTTTTGGTTTTATCCAAAATTATATACATATCTGCTGTATTATGCAGTGTGTGTGCATTTTGGGGGTGCCCGTGGTGTAAGGGTTACCGTCCTAGGAAATAGACACGGCGACACGAGTTCAAATCCTGGACGAGACTAATTGCATTTCATATAGCACTAATACCCTTGGGAAAGGTATGAATCCAATTAATCTCCCTCCAGCTATGGGTAAATAGTAGGGCAGACTGGGTTCTTCAGCCTTGGTGAGGCAATCAGTCTAGGAGAAGAAAAACTCTGAATTCAAACCTGTTAAACTCCGCTTGAAAATTGACCTTGTGTCATATCCTGCCTGAGTGGAGGGGTTGGTAAATATTATTATGCAGAGTGTGTGTATGTGTGGTCTTCAGACTTTAGTAGGTCATTGGCAGAGATGTCAGAGCACTGGAATGGAGTTCTTGAGGCAAAGATACCCTCTCAAAAAAGAGAAGGATTTGTCTTCATGCTTGTTGGTCGGGCTTAGAATACACTGATTGTATCCCCGCAGATGGGTAAGACCCCTCCAAAAAAGAGGTATGTCCTGGGTGGGACATTAAACTGTATCTGGTGGTGAGACTCGACTTCTGCATCTCTGGGGAGCGTGGAATACCCCTTCATTATCATTACTCCCAGGTTCACTCTGTATCTGTTAGGATCCAATCATCATCATCAGTATCATGTTGCGCTGCCAGCACAGATCTCCCTGGCACTCTCTTGCTACTCGTCTCTATCGTCCATTGTTCCCGGGAGGTTTTCAAGGCTACATCCTGTATCGGCACACAACTGTTGTACATAGGCACTAGCTGGTTGTCCTGCCTTTGCTCGTCCATGTAAAGGGATCCTCATGAGTACATCACTTGAGTTCGTCCTTACTTCATCAGCAGTGTCCTGCATGTCTGGTTCGTCTAATTTTGATTGTTTTCGTGATGGGTGGTAAGTGGCCGTACAGCTGCTGTTTTGTTAGGTGTTGCCTCCTGGACTTATTCAATATTGCTCGCAGCATTCTTGTGTAGTTGCCGTTCAGCTTTTTCTCCATATGTTTAGTTACCGTCCATGTAGTGCATCCATATACCAGTCTCGACACAGCCGCTGCTTGGAAGAAACTGCGTTTTATTTTATCCGTCAGTTCTGACTTCCATATGACTGATAGCTTATCGATGGCTGTCCATGCCTTTGCTAGACGCGTATTGAAGTCTTTCTTGGTTGATGAGACACTGCTTCTTGGGTAAGTGAACTTGTTCACTAGTTTTTGAGAGCTACCGTTTAGTGTGGAGATGCCGTCTCTTTGATTAAAGCACATGTATTCCATCTTGTCTGCGTTGACAAGGAGGCCTATTCCAATTGGTCAAATTGATTAATTTACAAATATTCGTATTCTATAAGTAAAAGTAAAGTTGGCGACCATAGTCGAGGGTAACCCGAAGGCTCCCTTTTCGATAGCTACTACACCAATGTGTAGGGGAGGGCGCTACTCCTTCCCTGGATTGCTCTACTTTACCCTTGATCCGTACCTTATAATGCTGAGTGTTAAGCAAGGAGGCATCAAGTACCATTTTTTGAGTCTTTGGTATGACTCGACCTGGGATTGAACCCAGGTCTTCCGGGCCATTGGCGAACACTCTAACCCCTAGGCCAATGTCAAACCATACTACTGTAAATAATTTATATTAAGTGGAGTTACTTGAAGTAAAATTATTGACAAAGGATTATTGTTAGTAATTTGGCATCATGTAAAATAGCGCAAAAAGGGATTAAGTCCTGGCAGCAACACTCCACAAGGCACCAACTATACGGTCACCTACCACCTATCACGAAAACTATCCAAACTAGACGAACCAGACATGCCGGACACTGCTGGAGAAGCAACGACGAGCTCATAAGTGATGTACTCCTGTGGACCCCCGCATATGGCCAATCAAAAGCAGGACGACCAGCTCGAACATACATACAGCAGCTATGTGATGATAAGGGATGTAACCCTGCAGACCCGCCAGAGGCGATGAATGATAGGGAGACGTGGAGAGAGAGGGTCAGGGATATCCGTGCTAGCCGCACGACATGATGATGATGATGAATGACTACTTGAAATCGTATAATTATTTGTATTACATAGAAATACTTGAAACCATACAACTTTGTACAAATGATTTGTATTTGTTTGGTTTACTTCGGCTTTATGGCATATCAAATATTATTGGTTATTCAATGCCAAATCCTGTATATATATATATATATATATATATACCAACCCCTCCGCTTGGGCAGGATATGACACAAGGTCATTTTTAAGCGGAGTTTAACAGGTTTGAATTCAGAGTTTTCCTTCTCCTTGACTAGTTACCACACCAAGGGTGAAGAACCTAGTCTGCCCTACTATATATATATATATATACTCGAGTTCAAATCCTGGACGAGACTGATTGCATTTCACATAGCACTAATACCCTTGGGAAAGGTATGAATCCAATTATTCTCCTTCCAGCTCGGGGTGAATAGTAGGGTAGACTGTGTTCTTCAGTCTTGGCGAGGCAACTAGTATTGGAGAAGGAAAACTCTGAATTCAAACCTGTTAAACTCCGCTTATAAATTGACCATGTGTCATATCCTGCCCGAGCGGAGGGGTTGGTAAATATGTATATATATATTTGGCAAAAGCATCCGAATCTTCTGATTGGTTTTATGGCATATCAACCATTGTAGGTTATTTAACGCCAAATCCATTTTTAAGTAAATAATCAGTTCTACAGATTTTAATTTTTCAAGTAGAGGGATTAGAATTGTGAATTGAATTACCGTGACCAGAAAATCCACCGAATACCAAGACATGACATACGGGAACACTGGACAGCTGTTTCGACCTTATTAGGTCTCATCAGCAGTGTATACCGTAATCTCCACCACTGGAGTTCGAACCAGCGACCATAATAATAATAATTACGTGGATGCATTTTTCTAAGCTTCTTGGTAAGACATGGCCCTGTGGGGTAGGGGACCGTGTCCTCTGGAAAGAGTACGGATGTAACTTGCTACACACATTTAGGTTAT
>OY757941.1:6875291-6957791 GCA_963585895.1 Sepioteuthis lessoniana
TATTGTGTCTAACTTTTGTATATTGTCTACGAATTATACTTTAGCATTTTATTTACTGTATATGACTTTTGTATTGTCCTTAGAATGTATAACCTTTGTATTGGGCTTATTGTTTATGCCTTTTGTATAGTGTTTATTCTGTTTACTTTTGGCATTGTGTTTAGTGTTCATGCAGTTTTTATCGTGTTTATTGTGCAGGTTTTACATTGTGTTTATTAAGTATAGTTTTGCATTGTGTTTAGGGTTTATGCAGTTTTTATCGTGTTTATTGTGCAGGTGTAATATAATGGCCGGGTGATTTCGTTTTATATATCTTGCCTTTGGGTTTAGTTGGCCAGAGAACCTTTCGGCTCAGCACATGGGTTAGTTAGGTGCAAACTTGAGCGCAGGTGTTAACGCGCGCGCGGAGAAAATATGTCGTTCACAGATGTCAAAATAAAAATCCCAGATAGAAATTGTGACTTGGGGATGTGAATGACGTCATGCACAGGATGCGCGCGCGAAGGATTTTGGGGATTTTGAAGAAAGTCACTTAGTTGAGTCTTGCGGTCCGAAGTAGAAGGGTGACTTTCGCTAGCTCACAGTGGCCTTGTGGCGGGTGTCACACCGGGGGGGGGGAGATGGAAAAGTCAGCATAGAAAGACTGTGCCCCTCTCCTTATGTCGAAAAACCTTTTAACTCGAAGGTAATAAAAAGTTTCGTACCTAAACTAAGAAGTCGTAAGTGTTTTTTGTGCTTCGGGATTCCTATGTTCTATATATATATGTTATGAACATTCTATGTACGTTTCACGCATATCCGTATTTGGCTATGGCCAAAAAAGGGCTTTACATTGTGTTTAATGTTTATGCAATTTTTATCGAGTTTATTTTGCACGTCTTTACATTGTGTTTATTAAATATAGTTTTGCATTGTGTTTACTTTGTATGCAGTTTGCTTTTTTTTATTTATTGTGCATGCCTTTTGTATAAGGCTTACTGTGTGTGCCTTTTCTATAAGGCTTAAAGTGCGTGCCTTTGGAATAAGGCTTACTCTGTGTGCCTTTTGTGTAAGGCTTACTGTGCATGCCTTTTGTATAAGGCTTACTGTGCATGCCTTTTGTATAAGGCTTACTGTGTGTGCCTTTTGTATAAGGCTTACTGTGCGTGCCTTTTGTATAAGGCTTACTGTGTGTGCCTTTTGTATAAGGCTTACTGTGCGTGCCTTTTGTATAAGGCTTACTGTGTGTGCCTTTTGTGTAAGGCTTACTGTGCGTGCCTTTTGTATAAGGCTTACTGTGCGTGACTTTTGTGTAAGGCTTACTGTGCGTGCCTTTTGTATAAGGCATAATGTGTGTGCCTTTTGTGTAAGGCTTACTGTGCGTGCCTTTTGTGTAAGGCTTACTGTGCGTGCATTTGTATAAGGCATAATGTGTGTGCCTTTTGTGTAAGGCTTACTGTGCTTGCCTTTTGTATAAGGATTACTGTGCGTGCCTTTTGTGTAAGGCTTACTGTGCGTGCCTTTTGTATAAGGCATAATGTGTGTGCCTTTTGTGTAAGGCTTACTGTGCGTGCCTTTTGTGTAAGGCTTACTCTGCATGCCTTTTGTATAAGGCATAATGTGTGTGCCTTTTGTGTAAGGCTTACTGTGCGTGCCTTTTGTATAAGGGTACTGTGCGTGCCTTTTGTGTAAGGCTTACTGTGCGTGCCTTTTGTATAAGGCTTACTGTGTGTGCCTTTTGTGTAAGGCTTACACGGCGTGCCTTTTGTATAAGGCTTACTGTGCGTGCCTTTTGTATACGGCTTACTGTGTGTGCCTTTAGTGTAAGGCTTACTGTGCGTGCCTTTTGTATAAGACTTACTGTGCGTGCCTTTTGTGTAAGGCTTACTGTGCGTGCCTTTTGTATAAGGCATAATGTGTGTGCCTTTTGTGTAAGTCTTACTGTGCATGCGTTTTGTGTAATGCTTACTGTGTGTGCCTTTTGTATAAGGCTTGCTGTGCGTGCCTTTTTTATAAGACTTACTGTGCGTGCCTTTTGTACAAGGCTTACTGTGCGTTCCTTTTGTATAAGGCTTACTGTGTGTGCCTTTTATGTAAGGATTACTGTCCGTGCCTTTTGTATAAGGCTTACTGTGTGTGCCATTTGTATAAGGCTTACTGTGTGTGCCTTTTGTGTAAGGCTTACTGTGTGTGCCTTTTGTGTAAGGCTTACTGTGTGTGCCATTTGTATAAGGCTTACTGTGTGTGACATTTGTATAAGGCTTACTGTGTGTGTCTTTTGTGTAAGGCTTACTGTGCATGCTTTTTGTATAAGGCTTACTGTGTGTGCCTTTTGTGTAAGGCTTACTGTGCGTGCATTTTGTATACGGCTTACTGTGTGTGCCTTTTGTGTAAGGCTTACTGTGCGTGCATTTTGTATAAGGCATAATGTGTGTGCCTTTTGTGTAAGGCTTACTGTGCGTGCCTTTTGTGTAAGGCTTACTGTGGGTGCCTTTTGTATAACGCATAATGTGTGTGCCTTTTGTGTAAGGCTTACTGTGCGTGCCTTTTGTATAAGGCATAATGTGTGTGCCTTTTGTGTAAGGCTTACTGTGCGTGCCTTTTGTGTAAGGCTTACTGTGCATGCCTTTTGTATAAGGCATAATGTGTGTCCCTTTTGTGTAAGGCTTACTGTGCGTGCCTTTTGTATGAGGGTACTGTGCGTGCCTTTTGTGTAAGGCTTACTGTGCGTGCCTTTTGTATAAGGCTTACTGTGTGTGCCTTTTGTGTAAGGCTTACACGGCGTGCCTTTTGTATAAGGCTTACTGTGCGTGCCTTTTGTATACGGCTTACTGTGTGTGCCTTTTGTGTAAGGCTTACTGTGCGTGCCTTTTGTATAAGACTTACTGTGCTTGCCTTTTGTATAAGACTTACTGTGCGTGCCTTTGGTGTAAGGCTTACTGTGCGTGCCTTTTGTATAAGGCATAATGTGTGTGCCTTTTGTGTAAGGCTTACTCTGCGTGCCTTTTGTGTAAGTCTTACTGTGCGTGCGTTTTGTGTAATGCTTACTTTGTGTGCCTTTTCTATAAGGCGTACTGTGCGTGCTTTTTGTATAAGGCTTACTGTGCGTGCCTTTTGTATAAGGCTTACTGTGCATGCCTTTTGTATAAGGATTACTATGTGTGCCTTTTGTATAAGGCTTGCTGTGCGTGCCCTTTTTTATAAGATTTACTGTGCGTGCCATTTGTACAAGGCTTACTGTGCGTTCCTTTTGTATAAGGCTTACTGTGTGTGCTTTTTGTGTAAGGATTACTGTCCGTGCCTTTTGTATAAGGCTTACTGTGTGTGCCATTTGTATGAGGCTTACTGTGTGTGCCTTTTGTGTAAGGCTTACTGTGTCTGTCTTTTGTGTAAGGCTTACTGTGCATGCCTTTTGTATAAGGCTTACTGTGCGTGTCTTTTGTGCAAGGCTTACTGTGTGTGCCTTTTGTATAAGGCTTACTGTGCGTGCCTTTTGTAAAAGGCTTACTGTGCGTGCCTTTTGTATCAGGCTTACTGTGCGTGCCTTTTGTATACGGCTTACTCGGCATGCCTTTTGTATAAGGCTTACTCTGTGTGCCTTTGTATAAGGCTTACTGTGCGTGCCTTTTGTATAAGGCTTACTGTGCGTGCCTTTGCTATAAGGCTTACATTTCGTGCCTCTTGTAAAAGGCTTACTGTGCATTGCCTTTTGTATAAGCCTTACTGTGCGTGCCTTTTTTTATAAGACTTACTGTGCGTGCCTTTTGTAAAAGGCATACTGTGTGTGCCTTTTGTATAAGGCTTATTCTGCGTGCTTTTTGTAAAGGCTTACTTTGTGTGCCTTTTGTATAAGGCTTACTGTGAGTGCCTTTTGTGTAATGCTTACTGTGCGTGCCTTTTGTATAAGGCTTACTGTGTGTGCCTTTTTTCATAAGACTTACTGTGCGTGCCTTTTGTATAAGGCTTACTGTGCGTGCCTTTTGCGTAAGGCTTACTGTGCGTGCCTTTTGTGTAAGGCTTACTGTGCGTGCCTTTTGTATAAGTCATAATGTGTGTGCCTTTTGTATAAGGATTACTGTGTGTGCCTTTTGTATAAGGCTTACTGTGCGTGCCTTTTGTATAAAGCATAATATGTGTGCCTTTTGTGTAAGGCTTACTGTGTGTGCCTTTTGCATAAGGCTTACTGTTCGTGCCTTTTTGTAAGGCTTACTGTGCGTGCCTTTCGTATAAGACTTACTGTGTGTGGCTTTTGTGTAAGGCTTACTGTGTGTGCCTTTTGTGCAAGGCTAACACTGCATGCCTTTTGTATAAGGCTTACTGTGCGTGCATTTTGTATACGGCTTACTGTGCGTGCCTTTTGTGTAAGGCTTACTGTGCGTGCCTTTTGTATAAGGCTTACTGTGTGTGCCTTTTGTATAAGGCTTACTGTGCGTGCCTTTTGTGTAAGGCTTACTGTGTGTGCCTTTTGTGTAAGGCTTACTGTGCGTGCCTTTTTTTATAAGGCTTACTGTGTGTGGCTTTTGTGTAAGGCTTACTCTGCGTGCCTTTTGTATAAGGTTTACTGTGTGTGCATTTTGTGTAAGCCTTACACTGCGTGCCTTTTGTATAAGGCTTACTGTGTGTGCCTTTTGTGTAAAGCTTACTGTGTGTGCCTTTTTTCATAAGACTTACTGTGCGTACCTTTTGTATAAGGCTTACTGTGCGTGCCTTTTGTGTAAGGCTTACTGTGCGTGCCTTTTGTATAAGTCATAATGTGTGTGCCTTTTGTATAAGGATTACTGTGTGTGCCTTTTGTATAAGGCTTACTGTGCGTGCCTTTTGTATAAAGCATAATATGTGTGCCTTTTGTGTAAGGCTTACTGTGTGTGCCTTTTGCATAAGGCTTACTGTGCATGCCTTTTTGTAAGGCTTACTGTGCGTGCCTTTCGTATAAGGCTTACTGTGTGTGCCATTCGTATAAGTCTTACTGTGTGTGCCTTTTGTGTAAGGCTTACTGTGTGTGCCTTTTGTGTAAGGCTTACTGTGCGTGCCTTTTTTTATAAGGCTTACTGTGTGTGCCTTTTGTGTAAGGCTTACTCTGCGTGCCTTTTGTATAAGGTTTACTGTGTGTGCCTTTTGTGTCAGGCTTACTGTGCTGCCTTTTGTATAAGGCTTACTGTGTGTGCCTTTGTGTAAGGCTTACTGTCTGTGCCTTTTGTATAAGGCTTACTGTGCATGCCTTTTTTATAAGACTTACTGTGCGTGCATTTTGTGTAAGGCTTACTGTGCGTGCCTTTGGTATAAGGCTTACTGTGCGTGCCTTTTTTTATGAGGCTTACTGTACGTGCCTTTTGTATCAGGCTTATTGTGCATGCCTTTTGTATACGGCTTACTCTGCGTGCCTTTTGTATAAGGCTTACTCTGTGTGCCTTTTGTAAAAGCCTTACTGTGCATGCCTTTTTTATAAGGCTTACTGTGCGTGCCTTTGGTATAAGGCTTACTTTTCGTGGCTTTTGTAAAAGGCTTACTGTGCATTGCCTTTTTAATAAGGCTTACTGTGCGTGCCTTTTTTATAAGACTTACTGTGCGTGCCTTTTGTAAAAGGCATACTGTGTGTGCCTTTTGTATAAGGCTTACTTGTGTGTGCTTTTTGTATAAGGCTTACTCTGCGTGCCTTTTGTAAAGGCTTACTCTGTGTGCCTTTTGTAAAAGCCTTACTGTGCATGCCTTTTGTTTAAGGCTTACTGTGTGTGCCTTTTTTTATAAGACTTACTGTGCGTGCCTTTTGTATAAGGCTTTCTTTGCGTGCCTTTTGTAAAAGGCTTACTGTGCATGCCTTTGTATAAGGCTTACTGTGCGTGCCTTTTTTTATAAGACTTACTGTGCGTGCCTTTTGTATAAGGCTTACTGTGCATCCCTTTTGTATAAGGCTTACTGTGTGTGCCTTTTGTGTAAGGCTTACTGAGCGTGCCTTTTGTATAAGGCTTACTGTGTGTGCCTTTTGTGTAATGCTTACTGTGCGTGCCTTTTGTATAAGGCTTACTGTGTGTGCCTTTTGTGTAAGGCTTACTGTGCGTGCCTTTTGTATAAGGCTTACTTTGCGTGCCTTTTGTAAAAGGCTTTCTGTTCATGCCTTTTGTATAAGACTTACTGTGCGTGCCTTTTTTATAAGGCTTACTGTGCATGCTTTTCTATAAGTCTTACTGTGTGTGCCTTTCGTAAAAGGCTTACTATGCATGCCTTTTGTGTAAGGCTTACTGTGTGTGCCTTTTTTATTAGGCTTACCGTGTGTGCGTTTTGTATAAGACTTACTGTGCATGCCTTTTGTATAAGGCTTAATGTACATGCCTTTTGTATAAGGCTTACCGTGTGTGCCTTTTGTGAAAGACTTACTGTGCATGCATTTTGTATAAGGCTTACTGTTCTTGCCTTTTATATAAGGATTACTGTGTGTGCCTTTTGTATAAGGATTACTGTGTGTGCCTTTTGTATAAGGCTTACTGTGCGTGCTTTTTTTTTATAAGACCTACTGTGCGTACCTTTTGTATAAGGCTTACTTTGCGTGCCTTTTGTAAAAGGCTTACTGTGCATGCCTTTTATAAGGGTTACTGTGCGTGCCTTTTTTTTATAAGACTTACTGTGCGTGCCTTTTGTATAAGGCTTATTGTGCATGCCTTTTGTATAAGGCTTACTGTTTGTGCCTTTTGTTTAAGGCTTACTGAGCGTGCCTTTTGTATAAGACTTACTGTGCGTGCCTTCTGTAAAAGGCTTACTGTGTGTGCCTTTTGTATAAGACTTACTGTGCGTGCCTTTTTTATAAGGCTTACTGTGCATGCTTTTGTATAAGTCTTACTGTGTGTGCCTTTTGTAAAAGGCTTACTATGCGTGCCTTTAGTGTAAGGCTTACTGTGTGTGCCTTTTTTATTAGGCTTACCGTGTGTGCCTTTTGTATAAGGCTTACTGTGCGTGCCTTTTGTATAAGACTTACTGTGCATGCCTTTTGTATAAGGCTTAATGTACATGCCTTTTGTATAAGGCTTACCATGTGTGCCTTTTGTAAAAGAGTTACTGTGCATGCATTTTGTATAAGGCTTACTGTGCATGCCTTTTGTATAAGGATTACTGTGTGTGCCTTTTGTATAAGGCTTACTGTCCGTGCCATTTTTTATAAGACCTACTGTGCGTGCCTTTTGTAAAAGGCTTACTGTGCATGCCTTTGTATAAGGCTTACTGTGCGTGCCTTTTTTTATAAGACTTACTGTGCGTGCCTTTTGTATAAGGCTTACTGTGCATCCCTTTTGTATAAGGCTTACTGTGTGTGCCTTTTGTGTAAGGCTTACTGAGCGTGCCTTTTGTATAAGGCTTACTGTGTGTGCCTTTTGTGTAATGCTTAGTGTGCGTGCCTTTTGTATAAGGATTACTGTGTGTGCCTTTTGTATAAGGATTACTGTGTGTGCCTTTTGTATAAGGCTTACTGTGCGTGCTTTTTTTTTATAAGACCTACTGTGCGTACCTTTTGTATAAGGCTTACTTTGCGTGCCTTTTGTAAAAGGCTTACTGTGCATGCCTTTTATAAGGGTTACTGTGCGTGCCTTTTTTTATAAGACTTACTGTGCGTGCCTTTTGTATAAGGCTTATTGTGCATGCCTTTTGTATAAGGCTTACTGTGTGTGCCTTTTGTGTAAGGCTTACTGAGCGTGCCTTTTGTATAAGGCTTACTTTGCGTGCCTTTTGTAAAAGGCTTACTGTGCATGCCTTTTGTAAAAGCCTTACTGTGCGTGCCTTTTTTTATAAGACTTACTGTGCGTGCCTTCTGTAAAAGGCTTACTGTGTGTGTCTTTTGTATAAGACTTACTGGGCGAGCCTTTTTTATAAGGCTTACTGTGCATGCCTTTTGTATAAGGCTTACTGTGCGTGCCTTTTTTTATAAGACTTACTGTGCGTGCCTTCTGTAAAAGGCTTACTGTGTGTGTCTTTTGTATAAGACTTACTGTGCGTGCCTTCTGTAAAAGGCTTACTGTGCATGCTTTTGTATAAGTCTTACTGTGTGTGCCTTTTGTAAAAGGCTTACTATGCGTGCCTTTAGTGTAAGGCTTACTGTGTGTGCCTTTTTTATTAGGCTTACCGTGTGTGCCTTTTGTATAAGGCTTACTGTGCGTGCCTTTTGTATAAGACTTACTGTGCATGCCTTTTGTATAAGGCTTAATGTACATGCCTTTTGTATAAGGCTTACCATGTGTGCCTTTTGTAAAAGAGTTACTGTGCATGCATTTTGTATAAGGCTTACTGTGCATGCCTTTTGTATAAGGATTACTGTGTGTGCCTTTTGTATAAGGCTTACTGTCCGTGCCATTTTTTATAAGACCTACTGTGCGTACCTTTTGTATAAGGCTTACTGTGCGTGCCTTTTGTGTAAGGCTTACTGTGTGCGCCTTTTGTGCAAGGCTTACTGTGCGTGCCTTTTGTATAAGGCTTACTGTGCGTGCCTTTTTTATAAGGCTTACACTGCATGCTTTTGTATAAGGCTTAATGTGCGTGCCTTTTGTATAAGACTTAATGTGCGTGCCTTTTGTATAAGGCTTACCGTTTGTGCCTTTTGTAAAAGACTTACTGTGCATGCTTTTTGTATATGGCTTACCGTGTGTGCATTTTGTAAAAGACTTACTGTGCATGCATTTTGTATAAGGCTTACTGTGTGTGCTTTTTTCATAAGGCTTACTGTGCGTACCTTTTTTATAAGGCTTACTGTGCGTGCCTTTTGTGTAAGGCTTACTGTGTGTGCCTTTTGTGTAAGGCTTAGTGTGCGTGCCTTTTGTATAAGGCTTACTGTGCGTGCCTTTTTTATAAGGCTGACTGTGCGTGCCTTTTTTTATAAGACTTACTGTGCGTACCTTTTGTATAAGGCTTACTGTGCGTGCCTTTTGTTGAAGGCTTACTGTGCGTGCCTTTTTTTATAAGACTTACTGTGCGTGCCTTTTATATAAGGCTTACCCTTTGTGCCTTTTGTGTAATGCTGACTTTGCGTGCCTTTTGAATAAGGGTTACGCTGTGTGTCTTTTGTATAAGGCTTACTGTGCAGGCCTTTTGTATTGTGTTTATTGTGTATAGAGAAAAGTTGATAACAAGGTAATCCAAGTAGAAGGAGAGATTTATTGAGAAGCTAAGTCGACACTATAGCGTTTCGGTTCTAATGAACCATCATTAGGGCTATGAGGGGTTATTTTAGTGATGTTAAATCAACGATGGATTTTTAAAAGTACAAAATACAAAAACATAGAAAAAATTTGTACAACCAGAAAAGTTGGCCGTTTAATAAGTGAATCAGCGTTTGTTTGTTTTAAACGCCATTTGACTTATTAAAAATATTGTGTAGAATTTATGTTCCGTTTGTTTATCGAGAAAGATATCGAATCAAAAGGTGGAAGAAAAAGAAAGACAAAAAGAAAAAGAGAAAGTATTAAATTATGATATATGTGGAATAAAGATGGAATATATTGTACCTATTTAAAATGGATTTGATCAAGTAAGGAGAGTTATTATAAAAGCCAGGACGAATATTTAGGGAATTACTGAGTGAAATAGCATCGTGTTTAATGTGTAAGTCTCGTTTGTGTTTACTGTGTACGTCTTTTGAATTGTGTTTACTGTGGATGTCTTTTTTGTGTTTACTGTGTACGTCTTTTTCATCGTGTTTATTGTGCAATTTTACATTTTGTTTAAGAGAGTAATTGATAATCCGTAAGCGTCGTTAACTTTGTGTAAACGCTATACAAAATTTACATGTAAAGGGCGAACAGAAATGCTCCCAATAATTCAACCTCTCACTATGGTTGTGCAAATTAACTTTGGGAAGATGCAATGGCAGTTCCATAGAGATAATGTCTTACCATATTTTTTAGATACGATCAGTTACGGTCAGGACTTGCATCGGTAAACACAGTCCATTTGCTGTTCAAAACGATTTTTTTTATGATTGGTGAATCCGTAATTGCTACACAGATTGCTATGGGGAATGGGAGTTCCTGTGGCTAAGTAGTGAGTTTAAAATAATTCCCACGAGAAGGATTTGAACCCCCTGGCAAGCTATGGGTTAAATAGTATCACAGCAGTATTTCTACAAGGATAGCTTTGGCATTGAATAACCCTCGAAGATTGATATACTATTAAACAAAGAAACCAAACCCTACCAAATCAAGCAGAGAGCTTTTCGTGCTTATTTCACGGAGAAATTTCAACCCATAGCAGTATCGATTTTCTATCCGGAATAGCATCATTCCGACGTAACATAAAATGAGCACAAAAAAGCTTTCTGTGTAGTAATTACCAACTTAACATTCAACTGCAAACGTACGGTGCGCACCGGTTAAAGCCACCATCATAAAAACTATGGAACATGAAGATGACAATTATACCAATTGTGATTGGTGCTTTTGGCACGGTAACTAAAGAATTATTAAAGGGCTGGGAGGATTTGGAATTTGGTAGTCGAGTGGAGACCATCCAAACAACAGCATTATTGAAAACTGCCAGAATACTGAGAAGAGTCCTGTAGACTTGAGGTGACTTACTGTCACTCAATCTCCAGTGAAGGACCATCAGCTTACGCCGACGTGAAAACCTCTAATGAGTAAATAATAATGATAATAATATGCCGATGCTGGATTCTAAAGTAACTAAAAAACAGTGGTCAGACATATACAATATGGAGCTACAATTACCACTTGCCTAAGTTCACTTCCATCGTACAGGTGATAGTTTGAAATGTGAGATATTTCTGTCACATGCTCCTCTCCTGAGGTAGGGGGTCAAATACTCGAGCGAGGAATTACCGGTGGCCATTTAATCGCAAATTCCGTCGGTTACGCTAGGATTGACGAGGGCTCTGCAATAAGATATCCAATTGACGTAAAGTCAGCCGGGTTTCGATCCCCGCTTGAAGCATCTCGCGTGTATATCCACACTGAAGTGTTGTGATACAACGTAACAGTCTGTGAATGACAATATATATATATATATATAGAGAGAGAGAGGGGGTGAGACAGACAGACAGACAGAAACAGAGACCGAGAGAGAGCGAGAGAGAGAGAGAGAGAGAGAGAGAGAGAGAGAGCACTGTAACCGCACCAAATGTATTACTATTGTTGTCACAGAACCGAATGTAATATTATCGTTGTCATGGTAACAGCGCCAAATATAACACTATCGTTGTCACGACACCAAATTTAATACTACCGTTGTCATGGTAACAGTACCAAAATGTAATACCATTGTTGTCATGGTAACAGCTCTAAATGTGATACTATCTTTATCACGGCTCCAAATGTAATACTACCGTTGTCATGGTAACAGCAACCAATGTAATACGATGCTTTTCACGGTACTTGCGTATTTGGGTAGATTGTTTATCAGTCCCCTCTGTGCCCACGCTGTGTTTGAAAGATCCACGGATGGGGGTGATATAATTCATTTGGAACTTCTTCAGACGGTTAGGGTTGTTCGTTTGATTAAAGTTCCCTGGGTGCCGGCAACTCAAAGACAAGATTAACAGTTATTCATAGTAACGTATTGACGTAGTAATAAGTAAAGTTGTCTCCCTTTAGTCGAAGGTGACCCGAAGGCTGCCTTTTCAATAGCTACTACACCAAGGTGTAGGGAAGGGTACTACTCCTTTCCGTGTTAAAGTAAAGTTGGCGAACGTAGTCGAGGATGACCCGAAGGCTCCCTTTTCGATAACTACAACACCAAGGTGTAGGGGAGGGCGCTACTCCTTTCCCTGAATTGCTCTACTTTACCCTTGATCCGTACCTTATAATGCTGTGTGTTAAGCAAGGAGGCATCAAGTACCATTTTTTGAGTTTTTGGTATCACTCGACCTGGGTTTGAACCCAGGTCTCTCGGGCCATTGGCGAACACTTTAACCTTTAGGTCAATGTCCGTATGCAGCATGTGATGGGTAAATTATCACTATTATAAATTATCAATTTTGGTTTGGGTGTGCGTGCTTTTTGTATAAGGCTTACTGTGCGTGCCTTTTGTATAAGGCTTACTGTGTGTGCCTTTTGTGTAAGGCTTACTGTGCGTGCCTTTTGTATAAGGCTTACTGTGTGTGCCATTTGTATAAGGCTTACTGTGTGTGACATTTGTATAAGGCTTACTGTGTGTGCCTTTTGTGTAAGGCTTACTGTGCATGCCTTTTGTATAAGGCTTACTGTGCGTGCCTTTTGTATAAGGCTTACTGTGCGTGCCTTTTGTGTAAAGCTTACCGTGTGTGCCTTTTGTATAAGGCTTACTTTGCTTGCCTTTTGTATACGGTTTACTGTGCGTGCCTTTTGTATAATGTTTACTGTGCGTGCTTTTTGCATAAGGCTTACTGTGCGTGACTTTTGTATAAGGCTTACTGTGCATGCCTTTTGTATAAGGATTACTGTGTGTGCCTTTTGTATAAGGCTTACTGTGCGTTCCTTTTTTATAAGACTTACTGTGCGTGCCTTTTGTAAAAGGCTTACTGTGTGTGCCTTTTGTATAAGACTTACTGTGTGTGCCTTTTTTGTAAGGCTTACTGTGCATGCCTTTTGTATAATGCTTACTCCTTTCCCTGAATTGCTCTACTTTACCCTTGATCCGTACCTTATAATGCTGAGTGTTAAGCAAGGAGGCATCAAGTACCATTTTTTGAGTTTTTGGTATCACTCGACCTGGGTGTGAACACAGGTCTCTCGGGCCATTGGCGAACACTCTAACCTTTAGGTCAATGTCCGTATGCAGCATGTGATGGGTAAATTATCGCTATTATAAATTATCAATTTTGGTTTGGTTTGGTTTTATGGCACATCGACCATTGTAGGTTTTTAATGCCAAATCCATTTTATACAGATAAACAGTTCTATTTCAAACAATTCAATTTAGCATAAATACACAGTTTCAATCTCAAAAACAGTTTTATTTCTAACAATTCAATTTAGCATAACACCGTTCAAATATCAAAAACAGTTCTATTTTAAGCAATTCAGTTTAACATAAGTACGCAGTTTAATTCTATTTGACCCATAGATAGGACCCTATCAGGTGCTACCACACCAAGCCATTGCAATGAAGAGTTACTCTACCTTCCCCAAAGCTCCAGCATTACTGGAGCAGCACCATCAGATTGAACCCTTCTCTCCTTCCCAGATAGCAGCCTCAACATCATCATGGACAGCTGTTAACTACGCAGAGCAAATTAGAATCCTTCTCTTATCATGGAACAGTGTTCACTTGGAAATGCTAATTTGGAAAGAATACTTGCTCTGAAATTGAAGTACCAATGTAATTCCCGGCTGCTGTTAACTAGAAGTAGAATCCTTCTCTCCTTATAAGATAGAAGTATCATTATCATCTTGTACCGCTCTCACAGCGACAAAATTTTATAAATTTATTGGTCGATACATTCTTGAGTCTTCAAATTCGAGTATAGTTTTACAGTTAGCAGTTACCCTTTATTTTTGCATAGTACGTGTCAAAATGAAAGTGAATCTTTGTGATAAAGAGCATCCAACGCATGGCCAATCGATTACTTATGCCTTTGTGGACTCAGCAAAAAGGAAGTGGACCGACAGTTACTCTCCAGGAATGAAGAAACTCATTTCAGCTGCAGGAGGTTATCGAAATTCAGTGTCTCTTCTTCAATGGGCCAAGAGAAGTGCCACCACCCTTGCAAACACGTACAAACCCTGTCTGGAAACTCAAAATGCTCTGTAGTCTGTTCTTAACCGTTTTTCCCAAGAAATAGATAAAATAAACATATAATTAATACTCGGGTGAATCAAAACTTTTTGCAATACTTAGGGAGTGTTATATAGTCATCTACATCATCATTCAGCATCACAACGACACAATATCAAAGACGCAGGAATAAAGGACGCAGGAAGACTTCTTTAACAACATTTTACCTCTCATTTTATTGCAAGGGTTCGAAAGGGTTGTTCAAGGTTTGCACGTGAGAGGGTGTTGTAGACCGAACATAAACTTCATATTTTGACCCCACTGTTATGACCGTCACGTTGTGTCTTTCTTGTTCTCTTGATGTTGGGGTCCACTCCATCGGGGGTTTCCGAGCGCCCCCTCGGTCGGGTGTGGCTTTCCCTACCACATCTCGTCTCTAACTCTCTGGAATTCTGCTGGCAACTGCTTTAGCACCCAACTCAACTCAATTATATAATAATTCAACGCCCACAGGATCGCCCACTGGATCTTTGAAATCGAATGTTTAATCGTCATCAAGCGGAAACAACTGTCATGCAGTTCAGAGGTCACTCTCTTCCGGTGTATCACTGTAGTGGCACAATGGGACCCTCACCTTGTCCCATATCATAAGCCTCAATCCACCCACGCGATCTCCTTCGACTACTGGCCATTGGAATGTGTCACTTCCTTCCGGTGCATCACCCTGGAATAGCATTTTTGGGCCGGGGCGAGGGTCAAAATATAACAGGAGTACATCAGTCATTATTCGACAATTCCGATGTGACAAACCACACTGAAAGCTGCCGAGCTCGCCTGATACTCAACCAGTGTTACTCTTCGGGTTTGTCTCTGGCTTAGAGCACATCTTTTAGGCCTACCTTATTTTGTACGTCTTCACCTTTTGCGCAATAAATGTTTTTGGTTACTTCAGTGGTGTTATGGCCCATTTCGAAATCATGAGGCATAAGTTCCCGAAGGAAACTACGTTGCAAGTTCATCGGTGCAACTTTTGAATCACACACAGAATGAAGCAATGTCAACCTGTCAGCTCACTAACTAGCGCGATACTACCAACTACGGCTTAAACTCTTTCGGTGACACGATATACGCGCCACATACTAACAAAATACTGCAAAACATTTTAACTCATTCTAGTAATTCCAATAGGGTGGCACAAGACTACAAGTATGGGGCACCCAATGAGAATCGAACTCTTTAGCGGCAATTTTGTAAGCTTTGCTTTGGTTGGCAAACAGTGTAATAGAATTAGCGTAATTTATTATGCATCGCCGACACTAATTAACCTCAGTGGGGACTAATCTTAGTAATGTCTAATTGTTAGTGATACATAGCAATACTTTGAATAATTTAACTGGGTCCAAACAAACGAACACTGTTGAGTAAAATTATTAGTATTGAATAGTAGTACTTGAAACTGTTTAACTGTTTGACTAAATTGAATTATTGGTATTTGATTGCAATACTTGGAACCATTTGACTGTGTGCAAATGAATGAATAGTATTTGATAGAATAATTAGTGCTAAATAGTAATACTTGTAACAACTTCTCCGTATAAAAACAAGTACTTAGAACTTGCCAGAGAACTAAAAAAGTTGTGGTGATAACTAAGATAATTGGTTCGGTCAGAAGGGTCCTCAAAGACTTGATAAGGGGACCAGAAGAGTTGGAAATCGGAGAACGAACTGAGACAATACAATAACAACATTACTAAGAGCGGCCTTACCCAGTCGGCAGGGGATGTAGAATACACCGACTGCTTCTCTGCACAGGGGTCAGGCCGTCCCTAACAAGTGTCCTGGATATGACACTAAACAATCTGATGGTAAGGTTTCAGTAATGCTGTAGCTTTGGGGAATGCAGAATTACCTTTCATTGCCTTCGCTCCGATGTCCACTCTGACCTAGAACGGTAGCACCTGATAGGGTCCTATCTATGAGTCAAAGAGAACTAACTGCGTACTAATGCTAAACTGAATTGCCCGAAATAGAACTTTTTTAATAATTAAGCTACGTACTTATGCTAAACTGAATTGTTTGAAATAGAACTGTTTTTGAATGTTTAACTGAATTATTTGAAATGGAACTATTTTTGACATTGAAACTGTACCTACGCTAAACTGAATTGTTTGAAATAGAACTGCTTGACTAAACTGAATTGCTTGAAATAGAAACGTTTTTC
Organism: Sepioteuthis lessoniana; assembly: GCA_963585895.1. Lineage (NCBI taxonomy): Eukaryota > Metazoa > Mollusca > Cephalopoda > Myopsida > Loliginidae > Sepioteuthis > Sepioteuthis lessoniana. The sequence continues at coordinate 6,891,172 of OY757941.1, forward strand.
ACAATTAAACTGTGTACTTGTGCTAAATTGAATTGTTTGAAAAAGAACTGTTTATTTGAATAAAAATGAATTTGGCATTGAGTAACCTACAAAGGTTGATATGCCATAAAATCCAAATAAACAAAAAAGATCGGTCAGAATACTGAGAAGAGTTCTGGATACTTGAGGAAAGTAAAATAATAAAAGTTAAAGTAATAAAAAAAAAAGAAAAAGAAAAAGAAATTTTATATATCAGTGTCAACAGATTAAAAAAATAAAAATGAATACAAAAACCTGGAAATTGAAATCGAAAAAATATGGTTCCTTTAAACTACCATCGTGACAGTGATAGTTTGTTTGTTTAACGGCATATCAAACTTCTTGGAGTATTTAATGCCAATTATGAACGGTAGTGGTGCTATTAAACCTATAGCTAGAAGGATAAGGAGGTTCATTCCATTATTTGGTGTATTCATATTCACCAACCCCTCCACTCGGGTGGGATATGACACAAGGTGAATTTTTTTAAGCGAAGTTTAACAGGTTTGAATTCAGAGTTTTCCTTCTCCTAGACTAGTTGCCTCTCCAAGGCTGAAGAACTTAGTCTGCCCTACTATTTACCCATAGCTGGAGGGAGAATAATTGGATTCATACCTTTCCCAAGGGTATTAGCGCTATGTGAAATGCAATTAGTCTCGGCCAGGATTTGAACTCGTGTCACCGTGTCCATTTCCTACGACGATAACCATTACACCACCGGCACCTCCATTATCAGGTGTATTTGTCCGAAAGTGAACGTTATAGCGCGACTGGAGTTCGCACTCGCTTACTACGATTCCGCAGTCCATTACTTTAACGATTACACCATGAGGACACCATCCAGTAATAGTTGGAGCACGAGTCCACGATCAAGAATGGACCAGATAAACCTATGATTGGTTGGTTGGGTTTATGGCATATCAACCTTTGTAGTTTATTTAACGCCAAATCCATTTTTATGAAAATAGTTCTATTTCAAACAATTCAGTTTAGCATAAGTATGCAGTTTAAAAGTAAGTACAGTTCAATTGTGAAAAACATTTCTATTTCAAGCTATTCAGTTTTGTCAAGCAGTTCTAATTCAGATAATTCAGTTTAGCATTAATATGCAGTTAGTCTATTTAACCCATAGATAGGGCCCTATCAGGTGCTACCATTCCAGGCCAGAGTGGACCTGGGAGCAATGGCAGCGAAGGGGTACTCCGTATTCCCCAAAGCTCCAGCATTACTGGAACCTTTCCATGAGATCAGAATACACCAATTACATCTCTGCAGAGGGGTAAGACATTGCCATTACTCCCCGATCCACTTTGACTGTGAGTGGTAGCACCTGATTGGGTTCTATCTATGGCTCAAAGAGAACTAACTGTGTGCAAACAAATAACTAATGTTAAATTGTGACTGTTATAAAGAATATATTAAAGACCCCAAACACACAGTAGGAACAAAACAATGAATACCCAAGCAGATATATCCTTTTAAATGCCCCCTGTTTTTCTACTTACCCAGGGAAGGGTTGGATTCATGTGAACCCTAAAAGTATGTTCTGAATATGACACTAAACAATTTGATGTTGATGTTTAATAATGCAGGAGATTTGATGAATACGGAGTACCCTTTTACTGCCATCACTCCCAGGTCCACTCTGGCTCGGAGTAGTAGCACCTGATTGGGTCCTATCAATGGGTCAGATAACTAAACTGTGTACTTATGCGAAAATGAATTTTTGAAATTAACTGTTTTTTTTCATTTAACTGTGTGTAAACAAAAAAAAAAATTGCTAAACTGAATTATTTAAAATAGAACTGTTTTTGTCATTGAAGCTAAACTGAATTGTTTGAAACTTTTATTAAAATTACTTAATTCAGCGACCCGAAAAAGTTTTATACGCCGTAAAAATAAATAACCAACCAACCAACCAACCAATTCATGATTATGAGCACAATATGAAATGCAAATAGCCTTATCCAGGGTTTGAACTCAGGTTGTGTCTGTTTCCGATAATGTTAACTATTACGTGATCAACAATACTATTACTAATTGTGCAGTGCCTTGCATCGTGTAATGGTTAACGAGATTTTTTAACATAATAGGACCCTTAACACTTTCATTTTTTTAAAGCCACATGTGTTTGTTCATGTTTACTTTGACACGATTGAGAACCACGTGTGTTTCCTCATGTTTCCTGTGACACGTTTGATACACATATGTTTGTTCATGTTTCCCGCGACACGTTTGAGAGCCATGTGTGTTTCCTCATGTTTCCTGTGACACGTTTGAGAGCCACGTGTGTTTTTCATGTTCCCTGTGACACGATTGAGAGCCACGTATGTTTCCTTGTTTCCTGTGAAACGTTTGATAGCCACATGTGTTTTTTCATGTTTCCTTTCACACGTTTGATAGCCACGTGTGCTTTCTCACGATTGAGAGCCACGTATGTTTCCTTGTTTCCTGTGACACGTTTGGTAGCCACATATGTTTGTTCATGTTTCCCGCGACACGTTTGAGAGCCACGTGAGTTTTTTTCATGTTTCCCGTGACACGATTGAGAGCCACGTGTGTTTCCTTGTTTTCTGTGACACGTTTGATAGCCACATGTGTTTGTTCATGTTTCCCGCGACACGTTTGAGAGCCACGTGTGTTTCCTCATGTTTCCTGTGACACGTTTGAGAGCCACATGTGGATTTTAAATGCGGGATCAATTTCAGTGAAAACCCGTGAGCAGACGCCTCTGATTCCCCTTGAACAGTGAAAGTGTTAACTTCAGAGTTCGAATACTTACCGGGTGCTCTGTAACTACTGGCCTAGTGCCAAACCAAGGTAACTTACAACAAATTACTTGCAAGCCTGTTATATTAAACAGGGGATGCTGACTAGTTTTGTATAAAGGTTATATTCCCACTAGTCACTTTTTATAAGGCGCGCGTCGTGTAGTACGAAAGTTTGCAAGCTAAGCAAGTGTGTTATATCCGAACTCTCCAGTACGGAGAGAATGCGACACAGAGTCAATTTTTAAGTGGAGTACAGCTGGTTTGAAATCAGAGTTTTCCTTCTCCTAGATTTGTTGCCGTACCAAGAATAAAGAGCCCAAACCGCCCTACTCTCTAACTATAGCATTGCTCCAAATTAAGCTGAGTAAACGACTAATAAGTCCGATTCTCACTGAGTAGCCCTTACATCTGGTCAGTAGATAACTACTAGTGAGTTCGCATCTCACTGAGTGCCCCATACTTGTAGCCTTATGCTAAATCAAGCAAAGCTTGAAAAGCTTACAAATCAGTTAAATCCTTGTTAGGTGCTCCATAATCCTGGCCTTATTGCAAGTTAAGCAAAGCTTAAAAAGACGACTAGTGTATTTTCACAAGGGTTTCAATGCTACTGGCCGTGTGCCAAATTAAGGTAAGCTGCCTTTTAGTTCTAGGTATGTGACAAAATCAGCCAAACTTCAGTAAATGGCTACTAGAGAGTTCGGTTCTAACTGGGTGCCCCATACTTATGGTCTTGTGGCAAACGAAGCAGATTAAAAAAAAATAACAGTGAGTTCATTTCTCACTGGGTGCACCAAAATCAGTTCTCATCATATGCCCTATAATTTTGGTTGGTTGGCTGGTTTTTATGGCATATCAACCTTTGTAGGTTATTTAATGCCAAATCCATTCTTATAAAAATATCAGTTCTATTTCAAAACAATTCAGTTTAGCATGAGTACACAGTTTAATTGTCAAAAACATTTCAATTTCAAGCTATTCACTTTAGTCAAACAGTTGTAATCCAAAAAGTTTAGTTTGGTATAAGTACAGTGTTTTGTCCATACACAGTTAAATCTCAAAACAGTTCCAATTCAAACAATCCAGTCTAGCGTAAGTACAGTTTCAATGTCAAAAACATTTCTATTTCAAGCAGTTCGGTTCAGCATTAGTACACAGTTTGAATATCAAAACAGTTCTATTTCAAGTAATTCAGTTTAGCATGAGAACGCAGTTAAGTTCTAATTGACCCATAGATAGAACCCTATCAGATATTACCACTCCGGACCAGAGTGGATATGGGAGCGAGGGCAACGAAGGAGTACTCCGCCTTCCCCAAGGCTCCAGCATTACTGGAACCTCACCATTAGATTGTTTAGTGTCATATTACCAGGACATTGGTTGGGAGGGGCTCTTACCCCTTTGCAGAGAAGTAGCTGGTGTATTTTACAACACCAGTCGACTGAGCAAGATAATTTTGGCCTTGGGCAAAACTTAATAAATATTAGTAAATAACTAGTATCAGTATGCATGTGACAAAGTTTTATCCGATCCACAATGATAACAGTATATGTGTTATATTTTGACCTTTTGACCCGGCCAAAAATGCCATTCCAAGGTGATGCACCGGAAGGAGGTGACACATTCTAATGGCAGTTATGAGAGGAAATCGCGAGGGCGGAAATTTGCTAACAAAATGGGACAAGCTAAAAAATCCCATGATACTCTCATAGACTGACGCACCGGAAGAGAGTGACCTCTGAACTGCATGACAGTTATTTCCGCTTGATGACAATTAAACATTCGATTTCAAAGATCGAGTGGGAGTCGAACGATTATATAACTCAGTTCAGTTCGAGTCCGAATGGAGTTGCCAGTAGAGTTCCAGACAGTTGGAGAGAGGTGTGGTAGGGAAAGCCACACTCGACCGAGGGTGCCCTCGGGAACCCCGATGGAGTTTGGGGTCCAGAGAAGATGCTGATGAGATGCAGTAAAGAAAGCCAGCATCCAGCAGAGTGGGCCTAAGGCCTCCGGTTGAGCAGCCCTAGAGAACAAGAAAGACACAACATGGGGTCAAGATATTACAGTTTATGTTCGGTCTCCAGCTCCTTCTCACAGTAAAACCCCACACAACCTTTTCGAACCCTTGCAATAAAGTGAGAGGTAAATATTGTTAAAGAAGTCTTCCTGCGTCTTTGTCATTGCGTCTGTCTTTATCATTGCCTCTTCCTTCCTGTGTCTTTATTATTGTGTCGTTATGATACGGCACATGACAATATAACATATGGCCAATATGAAAAAGTTATATGACAAGCGCTACTTGAGAAAGTAAAGAAACGAAAAGTAAAAATACTGAAAACTTCCTCGAAACGAAGATTCAGGTTCCCGTGAAATTCCAAGAAAATTGGCGTAAGGAAGAATTTGGAAAGTACAGAAACAAATGCTTAATAGACATTTTGTTTATTTTATCTTATTTATTTATTTATTTTATTTATCTTATCTATTTTTTTTATTTCAGTGTGTTTCATTGTTTTTATTTTCTTTGATTGTTAATCTCTTTTCTTTCTTTCTTTCTTTCTGTCTTTACCTTTCATTCATCGATTCTTTCTTACTTTTTTTTCTTTCTTTTTTTTTCTTTCTTTTTTTTTCTCTCTCTCTCTCTCTCTCTCTTGCTGGCTCGCTCGCTCTCGTTTTCGCTCTCTCTCTCAAACTATCGCTGTCTCCGTTCTTTTTTAAAATTTTTTCAAATTCATTTTTTTTTCTTTCCCCGTTAAATAAACACAAACCTCTGCAGGTGTTCCAGCTAACGTCTGTTTCTGTCTGTCAATTTGAGTATTTTTGCGAAAGTACAGGTGCCCATCAGAAAAGTGTCAAACTCCATCTGTCTATGTTACAACCTCCCTACCGTACGAGGTCAGCAGAATATGCAGTACCTTCGATGGCCCCATTTATTGGTCAAATAGAGCTATTTAATCATTTCCTATTCTTGAAACGAGGTCACAGTGAACAAACAAGTTCAAACTGAATTATTAGATTTTAATTGCAAGATTTGAAACCGTTTAACTATGAGCGAACGACTGAATAATGTAGAATATAATTCCGTGGATTGTTTTGCATAATGAGTTAATATACAAGGAGGAAGAATGGTTTGGTTTGATTGGGTGGGTTTTATGGTATATCAAACTTTGTAGGTTATTTAACGCCAAATCCATTTTTATGTAAATAGTCTGTTCTATTTAAAACAATTTGGTTTAGCATTAGTACACAGTTTAATTGTCAAAAACATTTCTATTTCAAACTATTCAAGCAGTTATATGTAACAATTCAGTTAAGTGTAAATACAGTTTTAATGTCGAAAAACAGTTCTATTTCCAATAATTCAGTTAAGCATTTGCACGCAATTTAAATGTAAGTATCGTTTAATTGTCCAAAACATTTCTATTTCAAGCTATTCAGTATACTCAAACAATTCAGTTTAGCATAAGTATGCTGTTAGTTCTATTTAACCCATTGAAAGGGCCCTATCACGTGCTACCAATCTGGGCCAGAGTGGATCTGGGAGCAATGGCAATGAAGGGGTACTCCGCATTCCCCAAAGCTCCAGCACTGCTGGAACATCACCATCAGATTTTTTAGTGTCATATCCAGGACACTCCTTAGGGGGGGTCTTACCTCTCTGCAGAGGTGCAGTCGGTGTATTCCACAGCTCCAGCCGACTGGGCAATACACGGAGTTAAATGCCAAACAGTTTTATTTCAGATAATTCAGTCCAGCATAAGTACACAGTTTAGACGTCAAAAACAGTTCTATTTCGAGCAATTCAGTTCAGCACTAGTACGCAGTTCCAATGTCAAAATAGTTCTATTTTAAACAATTCAGTTTAGCATAAATACGCAGTTTAAATGCAAAATCAGTATAGTGAAAGAAGCACGGTTTAGTTCTATTTAACCCATAGATAGGACTCTTATCAGTTGCTACCATTCCGGGCCAGAGTGGACCTGGGGGCGATGGCAATGAAGGGGTACTCCGCATTCCCCAAAGCTCCAGCATTGCTGGAACCTCACCATCAGATTGTTTAGTGTCATATCCAGGACACTTGTTGGGGGGGTCTTACCCCTCTGCAGAGAAGCAGTCGCTGTATTCTACAGCCCCAGCCGACTGGGCGGGAGGAAGAATGACCATCATACTTTTTATAAGAATTTACGAGGTGTCTTCAATAATTTTCCAGACTTTTTTGTACTGGCATTTAAAATTGTCGTAGACTCTTGAAAACTCATGATGTTATTGCTATATATCTTATGAGATGTCTGACCAATTTTTATGATTTCCGCTTCAAATGAACAGCTACAGCAGCAATTGGAATACACCCTGCTAAAACCTGATAGTCACAGCTGGTGAATTTCAAAAATGCAATCTGGACGTGAGGACACTTTAGAAGAACGATATGCAATAAGATTGGGTTTTAAACTTGGAAAAAATACCACAGAAATGTATGGAATGCTTCAGACTGCTTTTCGACCATCTTGCATGAATCGAGCATGAGTTTATGAGTGGCATAAGAGATTCAAGGAAGGCAGGGAGTCTGTGAGGGATGATGAGAGATGTGGGAGGAATATGGAAGTCAATACACCAGAGTTGATTGGTCAAAGAGTTACGGTTATTATGTTAAGGTTCTAAGGGAGTTCAGCAAAAGATTCATTGGGAAGAGGCCAGCACTCTTCAAATCGGGTCAGTGTCATTTCCACCAGGACAATGCACCAGTCCACAACTTCATCCTTGTCACAGACTATTTGACCAAGATGGGTATCAAGACAGTTCCTCAGTCTCCCTATAGTCCAGACCTTGCTCCTGGTGACTTTTGCTTATTCCCTAAGCTCAGAGGATTTGGTTATGAGACAATTGAGGAGATGAAAGAGGCTGTGACGAAGGTCAATGACACGCTCACACAATTATATAATGATCCTCGCATCACTCTTAATCATCGTAAGGGGTTGGAGCTTCTGTGGTGTGAGAGAGACAGATGAACGGAAGAGATAAAGACAGACTACGATATTGACCCATAACTTCTTCTTTTGAACATACCAAGCTGTGTTATTTTTATGACCCCACTTAGCACTTCTTCTGCTTCTCGGCCGGGGGTAGAAAGTTTGTTTTTGTTTTTCGTTTTTGGATTTGAGGTTTTTATCGTTCGTCTCATGTTGACTCTCTCCCGCCAAAAACAACAGTCGCCTGCAATGGATGTCCATCATTCTTAGACCCTTCTAATTTTCTACCGTTAATCGTCTGACTGGACAACCCAGGTTCAAAATCAATCTCTGTTCTCTCTTTTTTTTTTGCAAAAGATATAGCAAGTCACGGCGCACCAAATCATTGTTCAAATTTTGTATTGATTTTATGATAGCAATAATGATACTATTAATACATGTAGACTCTGTCGTTCCTGATACAAATAGATTTCTTTCTTTCTGCCTTCAACCCCTGACGACACAAGGAGAGAAACACAATTCATAAAGGCATATGCTAACTATATATATGATTCAATTTGTAAATGAATATGAATAAGTAAATTTGTATATAACTGCTATCCCCCTCACTCACGGTGCATCTTGTAGTGTGCAAACAAGTGATTACTATTAGATACAATTATTAGTGTTAGATAGGAATACTTGAAACCATTTAACTGTGTGCAAAGAAATCATTACTATTAGATACAATTACTAGTGTTAGATAGGAATACTTGAAACCATTTAACTGTGTGCAAAGAAATCATTAATATTAGATACAATTACTAGTGTTAGATAGGAATACTTGAAACCATATAACTGTGTGCAAAGAAATCATTAATATTAGATACAATTACTAGTGTTAGATAGGAATACTTGAAACCATATAACTGTGTGCAAACAAACAATTAATATCACATAGAATTATCAGTGTTACATAGGAATACTTGAAACCATCTAACTGTGTGCAAACAAATAATTAATATCAAATAGAATTATCTGTGTTAGATAGGAATACTTGAAACCATTTAACTATGTGCAAAGAAATCATTAATATTAGATACAATTACTAGTGTTAGATAGGAATACTTGAAACCATATAACTGCGTGCAAACAAAAATTAATATCAAATAGAATTATCAGTGTTACATAGGAATACTAGAAACCATCTAACTGTGTGCAAACAAATAATTAATAACAAATAGAATTATCAGTGTTAGATAGGAATACTTGAAACCATCTAACTGTGCGCAAACAAATAATTAATATCAAGTAGAATTATCAGTGTTAGATAGGAATACTTGAAACCATCTAACTGTGTGCAAACAAACAATTAATATCAAATAGAATTATCTGTGTTAGATAGGAATAATTGAAACCATTTAACTGTGCGCAAACAAATAATTAATATCAAGTAGAATTATCAGTGTTAGATAGGAATACTTGAAACCATCTAACTGTGTGCAAACAAACAATATTAAATAGAATTATCAGTATTAGATAGGAATACTTGAAACCATTTAAACTCTGTGCAAACAAATAATTAATGTTTAGTTGAATTATTAGTATCAGCTGTGATTGAAAGTATACTGCTTTGTGCAAGTAAATGATCACTAATTACTCGTTTAAAAATAAAGTTTCCTACAAACTATTTTCTTACAAACCATATATCGTTTGGGCCAACTCTCTTTAGTCAGAATTATCCTAATCATCCGTTGGATGAATGTTAAGTAGATTACTTCTGGCTCTATACGCTTACTAGTTTGGCTCAACTTAGTGTAATGAGTACTTTTACGTATTCGATTAGGTAAACCTGTCGGTGTTTTTCTTTTGGCTAGACATTTCGGTGCTGGTGGATTATTTTCAAGCAGTACGAATATTTTAGTCTTTGTTTTTTAATTGAAATCCCCCCCGCCCGATATCAATTTGCATAGTATGTTTTCATTTACGAATTGAATCATCTGGGTTTTTTTCACACCGTCAGAGTTATGGTATAGGTATAAAAATTTCTTTGCTTGTATACAATTTCTCATCTTTCTTTCTGTCTTTCTTTCTAACCGGTTTCTTTCTTTCTTTCTTTATTTGTATATAATCTCTCCGCTTTCTTTCTTTCTTTCTTTCTTTCTTTCTTTCTTTCTTTATAACCAGTTCTTTCTTTCTTTCTTTCTTTCTTTCTTTCTTTCTTTCTTTCTTTCTTTTGTATATTCTTTCTTTCTTTCTTTCTTTCTCTGTATATAATTTCTCATCTTTCTTTCTTTCTTTCTTTTTTTCTTTCTTTGCATATCATTTCTTTCTTTCTTTCTTTCTTTCTTTCTTTCTTTCTTTCTTTCTTTGTATATAATCTCTCAGCTTTCTTTCTTTCTTTCTTTCTTTCTTTCTATATAACCTGTTATTTTTTTCTTTGTTTCTTTGTATATCATTTCTTTCTTTCTTTCTTTCTTTCTTTGTATATAATTTCTCATCTTTCTTTCTTTCTTTCTTTCTTTCTTTCTTTTGTATATTCTTTCTTTCTTTCTTTCTTTCTTTCTTTCTTTCTTTCTTTGTATATAATTTCTCATCTTTCTTTCTTTCTTTCTTTCTTTCTTTCTTTCTTTCTTTCTTTCTTTCTTTGCATATCATTTCTTTCTTTCTTTCTTTCTTTCTTTCTTTGCATATCATTTCTTTCTTTCTTTCTTTCTTTCTTTCTTTCTTTCTTTCTTTCTTTCTTTCTTTGTATATAATTTCTCATCTTTCTTTCTTTCTTTCTTTCTTTCTTTCTTTCTTTCTTTCTTTGCGTATCATTTCTTTTTTCTTTTTCTTTCTTTCTTTCTTTCTTTCTTTCTTTCTTTCTTTCCAATTGTGAAAGAGCTTTCTTCATATACATATCTACAACAACGGAGCAGACATATCAGTATAGTTCACTTCATATGTACAAGCTCCATCCTCCGAATATATATATATATATATATATATATATATATATATATATATATATATAGAGAGAGAGAGAGAGAGAGAGAGAGAAAGAGAAAAGGAGACCGAGACAAACATAGAAAACTGAATACTACACATGAATGGAAAATAAACACGGGCCAGACAATGTGAATCTTGTGGTACAGGAAAAATCATCTAAAATACTGGATGATTCAAAAAATGTTAGCATCTTTATGGGAGTGCCGTTATGACAAAATTTCAAAGGAGCTCCTCCTGGCTTAGTGGCTAACGAGCTAGACTGCGACAAAGTAGTAAGAGAGTTCGATCTCTAGTCGCAGTATTTTCACTTTCAGACAAATACAATTGGGAAACGTATGGACCCAATACTCCCCTATCCATGGGTTAAATAGTACCACAGCTGTCTTTCTATTTGGATGGCTTTGACATTAAATATCCCACGAAAGTTGTGTGTCATTTAATAAAGAAACCAAACAAAAACGTAGAATTTCAAATAGTTTACCTATACTCACCATTCCAGCCAAATTATATCCAAGGGAGTGTCTTTATTAGAGAAGCAGAAATAATATTACAGAGACCACTAAGGAAAGTTTTCGTGATTATTCTAAATAATATATCATTTATCGACACGCGGCTAACGAAGGCATGAACAGCTATCGATAAGCTATCTATCATATGGAAATCAAACCTGACCGATAAAATGAAACGCAGTTTATTCCGGGCAGCGGTCGTGCCGATACTGCTGTATGGATGCACCACTAGGACGCTTACAAAACGGCGGGAGAAAAAGCTCGACAGCAATTATACAAGAATGTTGCGAGCGATATTGAACAAGTCCTGGCGGCAACATCCCACAAAGCACCAACTATACGGCCACCTGCCTCCCATCACGAAAACTATCCAAGTAAGACGAACCAGACACGCAGGACACTGCTGGAGAAGCAAGGACGAGCTCATAAGTGACGTACTCCTATGGACCCCCACATATGGCCGGGCAAAAGCAGGACGACCAGATAGAACATACATTCAGCAGCAATGTGAGGATACGGGATGTAGCCCTGAAGACCTGCCAGAGGCGATGAACGATAGGGAGAAGTGGCGAGAGAGGGTCAGTTTCGTTTTATCGGTTAGGTCTGATTTCCATATAATCGATAGCCTATTGATTGCTGTCCATGCCTTCGTTAACCTCGTGTCGATGTCCTTATCGGTTGATGAGACGCTGTTTCCTAGGGAAGTGAATTTGTCTACTAGTTTAAGAGGGGTTCCGTCTAGAGTGGAGATGTCACCCGTTTGATTATAGCACATATATTCCATTTTGTGTGCATTGACATAGAGGCCTATGCCTGCGGCTGCTCGTTCTAAACTATGCAGTGGTGTTTCGGCTTAATAGAGCCTAAGTCATTTGTACGGTTACTAGTGTTTCGCCGTTTCTACTCAATCCTGTTTAATTACATACAGCTTTTCAAATAATTTTTTTTTTGTAGCTTACAATCTGTTCTCATTCGCCACTCGACCAGGGACATGGAATTCACTGAATACATCCTCTGTAGAGGGGTAAGACCTTGTAAAAGATGTATCCTAGGTAGGATACTGCGTCAGTGAACCTGATGCGCGGCAGCGTGACCAACAGCAATAGATCATTTTCGAGAGTTATCACGTTAGTTGCGAGAAATGGACACAGGTGAGAGTCGGGTATATTTAAAAAGAAATTTAGAAATTTAGAAACGAGGAAAGCTACACCCTCCTCCATTGGAGGTTGGTGGAGTTAATCAAACAATAGATTCTTTCCTTCATCGAGTGAAGAACACAATTTAACGTCCCTCTGTTTTTGAAACCGGTTCAGAGGGGAGTTGTAACATCAAAAATAAAGTGAGTGACATTTTCTGTGACCACCTGTCTGACTTTTTTCTTTTCATAATTTGCATTTGTCATCATCTCATTAACTTGCCCTTGTCTTTCGAGACTCTTCAACATCACACCGGTTCTGGGTTTCTGAGAAAAATGGAAGACCCCTATCTGTTATATAGTTATTGACACGTTCATTCAGCATCACAACGACACCATAATTAAGACGCATGAAGGAAGGAAGACGCAAGAAGAATTAAGATGCAGGAAGGAAGACACAAGAAGACTTCTTTAGGAAAATATTCAACTCTCACTTTATTGCAAGGGTTCGAAAGGGTTGTTGAAGGGTTGCATGTGAGAGGATGCTGGAGACCGAACATAAACTTCATATTTTGACCCCACTGTTATGACCGTCACGTTGTGTCTTTCTTGTTCTCTTAGATGCTCAACCAGAGGTCTTGGGGTCCACTCCATCGGGGCTTTTCCGAGGGCCCCCTCGGTCGGGTGTGGCCTTCCTTACCACATCTGGTCTCTACTGTCTGGAAGTCTGCTGGCAACTGCATCGGGGGTTTCCGAGGTCTCCCTCGGTCGGGTGTGGCCTTCCCTACCACATCTCATCTCTAACCCTCTGGGAGTCTGCTGGCAACTGCTCTGGGACCCAAACTCAACTGAGTTAAATAATAACTCAACGCCCACACGATCGCCAACTGGATCTTCGAAATCGGATGTTTAATCGTCATCAAGCGGAAATAACTGTCATGCAGTTCAGAGGTTACTCTCTTCCGGTGCATGACTGTAATGGCACAATGAGACCTTCACCTTGTCCCATATCATAAGCCTTAATCCGCCCACGCGATCTCTTTCAATTACTGGCCATTGGAATGTGTCACTTCCTTCCGGTGTATTACCTTGGAATAGTATTTTTGGGCCGGGTCGAAGGTCAAAATATAACATATCTTGTTATTACTCCCATGTCCACTTTGAACCGAAGTGATGCATATTAGGATCCTAACTGCGGGTCAACTATATCTGTCTGAAATGTATTTTCATCAGAGAGGAATACTTGAAACTATATAACCGTTTGCAAATTTTTTATATTAGGTAAGAATACTTGAAGTCATAAGATTGTGTTCAATCAAATGTTTTTTTTAGTAGGCTAATAAGAATAGTTACCTGAATCCATATAATTGAGTATAAATTATTAATATTACATAGGAATACTTGAAACTTTATCACTGTGTGCAAATTATTAGTATATTATAAGAATATGAACCAGCTCTTTGGTCTAGTGGGTAGAGTGTGTGCCAGTAGTCCGGAAGACCAGGGTTCAATCCCAGGTCGAGTGTTACCAAAGACTTTTAAAATGGTACTTGATACCACTCAGCATTATAAGGTACGTATCAAGGGTAAAGTGGAGCAATCCAGGGAAAGGAGTAGCGCACTCCCCTACACCTTGCTGTAGTAGCTGTCAATTAGGGAGCCTTCTGGTTGCCCTTGACTACGATCGCCAACAACTTATAAGAATACTTGAAACTATATATGTGTGTGTGTGAAAATTATTTGTATTTTCTCAGAAAACTTGATGTCATATTCAACAAGATGTTTTTTTCTGTAAATAAAGAATATAAAAATAATTATCTGAAAAGAAGGGTCAAACAGATGTATTCAAAAGATTATTTGTATTCGATTGGACAGTGAGCAACTCCCCACCTCCCCCCAAAAAAACCTTAAGAAATAACTACCCCAAAAATATACTGAGTGGAATGCTGAAATTGTCGTCCTAAAGAAAACAACACTGCAGCTTTATTTTAAAACTTTTATTGAAAAAATCAATTCAGCTAACTTGATTATGTAGTAGAGCTGACATCTACAGGGTGGAACGATAAAATTGTCGTCCTAAAGAGAACAACACTACAGCTTTATTTTAAAACTTTTATTGAAAAAATCAATTCAGGTAACTTGATTATGTAGTAGAGCTGACATATATTTAATGTAACCGCCTTCAGCCACAATCACCTCCTCAATACGGATCCGGAACTGGGAGCATGCCTTTTCCACAAGCGCCGGCGGGAGCTCGGCGAATACTCAGCGGATGGCGGCTATCAGACTGGCTTTGGTGTTGTGGGAGGTCATGTTGGTGATATTCTCGACGTATGACCAAACGAAGTAGTCTAGCGGGTTCAGGTTGGGGGAGGAGGAGGACCTGACGGACTTGATTAGCCTGAGGTCTTCTCAGTCAAGATCTGGCTTGTCTGGCGCCTGTAGGACCTACACTTCAAGTCCTCCTTCACACATGCATTCACAGTTGTGTGTGAGACGCCTAAATCTCTTGCAATCTGCCGAATTGGCCACTGAGGAATTTCATCAATGATTGCCTGGACCTTTTCGATGAACTCCTTGGTCCGGGTCTTCCTGGCGGTGTCCTTCCAAAGGGTCGTCCGATGCGTTGAGCTGTGCCCTCAAGCTTTGAACCATCCGGATTTGCATTTTGAGGGTGCTGGCAATGGTCCTGTTGTCATAACTTAGATTGGTAGAGAGCATGAGTTGTACAGCAGCGCATCTCCGATCTTGCTCGTTGAACATTGAGTCACCTTCAGACATGATAGAAGGCTTCTATCGCTGTTGGGATTTGTACACAACTGGCCAACTTCTAGATGGTCTGCAACAAAAAAAGAAAATCATGTCGTCTTTTCTTGGGCGACAATTTTTTCGTTCAACTCTGTAAATATGTGATTCCCTAACCTGCACGTGTGAAATAACCCTAGATAAACTGCATCTGATGGTGAGGCTCCAGTTCCGAAGCTCTGGTTAGTGTAGATTACCTCTTCATTGTCATTACTCCCAGGTCCATTCTGAGTCGCGTACATAGTAGGGTTCAATCGAGGGGGAGGGTCAAATAGATCTTTTTCAAAATTATTCATATTCGACTGGACCTTGTGCATCCCCCACCTCCAGAAACCAAAAAAGAAAAAAAAATACACTAACATTGTAAATATGAACGAACTATGGACGCAGTTTCCTGGTCAGTTCTCGAAATCTGAAGAGTGTGGAGTGGCCCTTCATTGTAATTGAGTTTTATGGCATATCAACCTTTGTAAGTAAGTAAAGTTAGCGACCATAGTCGAGGGTGACCCGAAGGCTCCCTTTTCGATAGCTACTACACCAAGGTGTAGGGGAGGGCGCTACTCCATTCCCAGGATTGCTCCACTTTACCCTTGAACCGTACCTTATAATGCTGAGTGTTAAGCAAGGTGGTATCAAGTTCCATTTTTAAAGTCTTTGGTATGACTCGACCTGGGATTGAACCCAGGTCTCCCGGGCCATTGGCGAACACTCTAACCGCTGGGCCAATGTCCCAGCCAAATCCATTTTTATGCAAATAATTTGTTCTATTTCAAAACATTCAGTTTAGCTTGAGTACTCAGTTTAATTGTTAAAAACATTTATTCCAAGCTATTCAGTTTTGTCAAACAGTTCTACTTCAACCAATTCAGTTTAAGAAAAAGCTTAATGGGAACTACACAAGAATGCTGCGAGCTGTATTTAACAAATCCTGGAAGCAACACCCCTCATAACAACAGCTGTGCGGTCACTTCTTTCTCATTCAAAAAACCATCCCATTAAGACGAACAAGAAATGTAGAATTCTGCTGGAGAAGCAAGAACTCCAACACATGGACGTACCAGTGTAGGCTGACCATCAAGAATTTATCTAAATCAGCTCTGTGCTGACACAGGATGTTGTTTAGAGGACTTAATGGGAGCGATGAATGATAGGGACAGATGGAGAGAGCGAATCAGGTAAATCCGTACTGTCAACACGACTTGATGCTGCTGCTTCTGATGAATATTTAATTGTTATCATCGTGTCACGCTGCCAGCACAGATCTCCCTGATCTTCTCTCGCCACCCTTCTCTATCGTCCATCGCTCCCAGACTATATCCTGTATCATATACACCAACCCCTCCGCTCGGGCAGGATGTGGCACAGGGTCAATTTTTAAGCGAAGTTTAACAGGTTTGAAGTCAGAGTTTTCCTTTTCCTAGACTAGTTGCCTCATCAAAGCTGAAGAGCCTAGTCTGCCCTACTATTTACCCATAGCAGGAGGGAGAATTATTGGATTCATATCTTTCCCAAGGGTATTAGTGCTATGTGAAATGCAATTAGTCTCGTCCAGGGTTTGAACTCGTGTCGCCGTGTCCATTTCCTAGGACGGTAACCATTACACCACGGGCACCTCCGTAGCGGAGTTTAATAGGTTTTAATTCAGAGTTTTCCTTCTCCTCGACTAGTTGCCTCACCAAGGCTGAAGAACCCAGTCGGTCCTACTATTTACCCATAGCTGGAGGGAGAATTATTGGATTCATATCTTTCCCAAGGGTATTAGTGCTATGTGAAATGCAATTAGTCTCGTCCAGGGTTTGAACTCGTGTCACCGTGTCCATTTCCTAGGACGGTAACCATTACACCGCGGGCACCTCCTATATTCTGTATCAGCTGTTGTATATAGGTTCTGGCTGGTCGTTCTGCCTTTGCTTGTCCATGTGAAGGGGTCTACAGGAGTTTATCGCTTATAAGTTCGTCCTTACTTTTCCAGCTGGGCAATTATTTTTAAATTTTGACCGTTAATCAAACAAGGTGTTCAAGAATATGAAGATCTTATTCAAATGATGACATCATTTTTTTTTTCATGCATCTCAATCCAAGAAACGTGAAAAATAATGACGTCATTGTTTGAATATGAGTGTTTTTTAAACAAGTACATAAGACCCGAGAATCGTAACCTAACATGTACAAACACTCCTTACCCCTCAGAGTGAACTTGGGAGTGAACCTGGGAGCAAAGGCAAATAAAGGGTTAGTACACACTTCCCAGATTATGAGAGTATTTTTTAATCGGTTCAATCCTTGATGAAATTTAGAAGTAGAATATTGTCACGTTATGTATTCGAGGCGAGGCTGGCCATTTGTGTCTTGTAGATTATATCTGTTCAGGCAATGGCTGCACCCAAAGTAAATACGTCACTAGCTGGTGGGTCTTTTGATGGTGCCTGTGGCAAATTAGCCCTAAAGGTTCAATGTCACAGCTTCTTTGGTGGCATGTTGAGAAACCAGCCTGTTGGTTTACAGATGAGAATACCAGATGTTTAGTCTGGTTTATTTGTCTAAAGGCATATCAACTTCTTATGAGTAATTTAGTGTCAAAATTTAATTCATTTCTAAATGTTTATTTATTTAACAGCATATGAACTCTTTATGGGTTATTTAAAGTCGAAATTTGATTCATTTCTAAATGTTTGGTTTGGTTCGTTTGTCTAAAGGCATATCAACTCCTTATGGGGTATTTAATTCCGAACTTTGATTAATTTTCAAATTTTTGGTTTGGTTTATTTGTTTAACGGCATATCAGCTCCTTATGGGGTATTTGATTCTGAACTTGGATTAATTTTCAAATGTTTGGTTTGTTTTATTTCTTTAACGGCATATCAACTTCTTATGGGGTATTTAATTCCGAACTTTGGTTAATTTTCCAATGTTTGGTTTGGTTTATTTGTTTAACGACATATCAACTCCTTATGGGGTATTTAATTCCGAACTTTGGTTAATTTTCAAATGTTTGGTTTGGTTTATTTATTTAACGGCATATCAACTTCTTATGGGGTATTTAATTCCGAACTTTGGTTAATTTTCAAATGTTTGGTTTGGTTTATTAATTTAACGGCATATCAACTTCTTATGGGGTATTTAATTCCGAACTTTGATTAATTTTCAAATGTTTGATTATCATCATAATTATTTATTTTTATAGGCACTTTTTTCTATCTGCTTTTTTTTTTTAAATAATTTCTTTGCCCATTTATGTATATAGAATTCCTATCAAATGAAAATAATTTTCACACGGTTGTATGTTTTCAAAGATTCGTATTTAATGGGAACAATTTCAGCATTTAGTGTTCGCCAATGGCTAAGGAGACCCGGGTTCAATCCATACCAAAGACTCAAAAAATGGTACTTGATGCTACCTTGCTTAACACTCAGCATCATAAGGTAAGGATCAAGGGTAAAGTGGAGCAATCCAGGGAATAGAGTAGTGCCCTTCCCGTACACCTTGGTGTGGTAGCTATCGAAAAGGGAGCCTTCGGGTCACCCTCGACTAAGGTTGCTAACTTGGATCAAATAATGCCATCTAATAATAATTTATGTTGTTTGGTTAGTTAATCGGTATTTAATGGCATATTAAGCCTTTTGGGTTATTAAATACCAAACCCAGTTTATATATATATATATATATATATGATTTGCAAGCGAATACCTTGTTGATAATTTCACTTTTAAATGATTGGTTAGAACCCATTTGTTTGCACAGAGTTAAATGGTTTCAAGTATTAACATCAAATACTAATAATTCGATTTGATATATATCATTTCACAGTTGAATGATTTAAAGAATTGCTATTTAACAACAGTAAATCTGTTTATTTAGTACGAGGATCATTAAATAAGTTTCAAGACTTTTTTCGAATGGGCACTTTTATTGATAGTAAACACATGAAACTCTAGTCCTTTTCGAAGTAATCTCCTCCGGCTGCAATGCACTTGTTGTACCGTTCCAACGACTCCTGGAATGCCCCATGGAAGTCCTCTTGTGTGAGTGCGTTAATGACCTTCGTCACAGCCTCTTTCATCTCCTCAATTGTCTCATAACGACAGCCTCTGATCTTAGGGAATAACCAAAAGTCACAGGGAGCAAGGTCTGGACTATAGGGAGGGTGAGGAACTGTCTTGATGCCCTTCTTGGTCAAATAGTCTGTGACAACGATGGATCTGTGGACTGGTGCATTTTCCTGATATTGTCCCACTGACCCGATTTGAAGAGTGCTGGCCTCTTTCCAAGGAATCTCTACCTGAACTCCCTTAAAACTTCAACATAGTTACCCTAACCCTAACCCTTTAGCCAATCAGTTCTGGTGTAGTGACCTCCTTACTCCTCCCACACCTCTCATCATCTCTCACAGACTCCCTGCCTTCCTTGACTCTCTTATGCCACTCAAAAACTGATGCTCGATTCATGCAAGATGGTCGAAAAGCAGTCTGAAGCATTCCACACGTTTCTGTGGCATTTTTTCCATGTTTAAAACAGAATTCTATTGCATATCATTATTCTAAAGTCTCCTCGCGTCCAGATTGCTTTTTTGAAAGTCACCAGCAGTGACAATCAGGCTGTAGTAGGGTGTATTCCAATTGCTGTTGTAAGTGTTCATTTGAAGCTGAAATCATAAAAATTGGTCAGTCATCTTATAAGATGTACAGCAATAACTTACTGAATTTTCAAGAGTCTACGACAATTTTAAATACCTGTACAAAAAAGTCTGGAAACTTATTAAAGGCACCACGTATTTCATATAAATAATTTTTACGCAGCTAATTGATTCTAAATAACTCATTATAATAATACTACGTAAATCATTGAACATTTTGTTTCACTTCTTGTACCATTGCGTGACCTAAGAGATCTTTTGACCCGGTAGTGACCGCACTGTGGTAAAAAGTTGACGAACGCGAAAGTCTGTTAAACTTCTCAAAGGTTTATTGACTACACATTTGTAGGTATCTTCCGAGAGAAAGAAAGGCGGGTATGGAAATATGAGACAACCTTGTCAAGTAGACAATTATAAGCAACATATCCTAGGGAGAAAAAGATGAGCAGACACAAACCTAGAATTTTTTCCTGGTTCTAACATGCTTGTCCGCTGGGTCTTAACGCCCCGTTGGAGCGCACCCTCATCTTCGTGAACTTTCTTCTCCTTAGGTCTTTGTGGCTCGTGTTTTACTAACGTCTTAAGCTTATCACTTCTGGCCGTCAACTTTGGAAAATGGTCAAGAGTCGTCCCCCCAGTCTATCGTGTCGGATAGCAGAAGCATCTGCTTCCGTTCGCACATGCGCACACGATCTAGGAGACCTCTAGTCCTCCCTAGTCATTTTTAATTACCAAGAGTGCCTCGGCCTAGCTATTTGGAGACAAGCTGATTATTTATCTATTTATTTAAATTAAACCAAAGTGAAAGGGGAGATAAGTACTAAGACCTTGCCAGAGAACAAAAAAAGCAAAAACTATGGAACATGAAGGTGACGCTGATACCAATTGCAATTGGTGCGTTCGGAGCAATCCCTAAAGGTTTGGTAAAGGGACAAAAAGACTTTGAAATTAAAGGACAAACAAACACCATTCAAAGTAAAGCTTAATGAAGGGACTGGAAGTGTTGGAAATCGGAGGACAGGCAGGGCCCATCCAAACTATATCTTTGTTAAGCTGGACCAGAATACAGAGAAGGCTCTCGTAAAAGACCATCAGCAAACGCGGTTGTGAAAAACACGCGAAGAACAATGATAATGATAATAATCCTTCGTAAATAATTATGGAATCGAGTAACTATTCTAATTACAAACAATTTATGCCCACTTATATGGCATGAAGTATTCTTATCCAATACCAATAATTTTCAAACAGATCTATTCGGTCCATAGATGGGACCCTAACTGGAACTTTCTTTCCGAATCAGAATGGAACTGGGAGTAATGGAAATGAAAATATGATTCCCTACTCTCCGGATCACCCGAAGTGGATCCTTATCCCCAGATATTTTTTAAGCTACTCACACAAGGCTATCTCACTCCGGTAAATACTGGGCATCATATTAGGAAGTCATTAAAAACTATATGCTTGAAGCATGACAAAGTCTATTGTACGACAGTGGAACAACTGTTCTAAAAATTGTTTGTTCTTGAAAAGAATACGTAAAGTTATAAAACTGCGTACAAGAATAATTGATACTATTGTATATAACTGAACGGGGCCATTGGCTTAATGAGTAGAGTGTTCACCAACGGTCCTGGAGACCGGCGTTCAATCCCAGGTCGAATCATACCAAAGACTCAAAAAATGGTACTTTATCTTTCTTTTATATAACTTAGTGAAAAATTGACTATTATTACATAGTATCAGTTACTTGAAACCATATAATTATTAGTATTAGATAAAAATACTTAAAACCATTTAACTATGTGGAAACTATTTGTATTAGATAGTGTTGTATCATGGTAAGGAAGAGATACACAGTGAAATAGAGTTAATTATTTATTAACTGAATTGGTACAGCCCGAAACCATTGGTCTAAATGGGTAGAGTGTTCACCAATGACCTGGGAAACCGGGTTTCAATCCCGCGTCGAGTCATACCAAAAACTCAAAAAATGGAATTTGATACCTCCTGGCTAAACACGCACCGCTATAAGGTACGGACCAAGGGTAAAAAGAAGCATTTCAGGGAAAGGAGTAGTACCCTTCCCTACATCCCGGTGTAGTAGCTATTGAAAAGGGAGCCTTCGGGTTATCCTCGACTACGGTCGCTAACTTTACTTACAACTTATATACAAGATTGCTGCGAGCAATATTGAGCAGCCATTTACCACTCATCACGAAAACTATCCAAGTTAGACGAACCAGACATGCGGAACACGGCTGCAGAAGTAAGGACGAACTCGTAAGTAATGTACTCTTATAGACCCCTTCACATGGACAAGCAAAGGCAAGACGACCAGCTAGAACCTACATACAGCATTTAAAAATGTTACTTGATACCTCCTTGCTTAAACTCAGCAATATAAGGTACGTATCAAGGGTAAAGTGGAGCCATCCAGAGGAAGGAATAGCATTCTCCCCTACACTTCGCAATAATGTTGTATACTCATATGCAGATGCATGCATAAACACAACGACACAATGATAACGACGAGACAGTCCTTTTAGAAAATATACCTCTCTCTTTATTTGAAAGGGTTGTGTGTGAGAGGGAGGTGGAGACCGAATAGAACTGCAACATATTGACCCCCACTCTATTGGCCATAACCGCGTTTCTTTCCCATTCTCCTGGGCTGCTCAACCGGGGACCTGGGGGCCCAGCCTCTCTGGGACATGTTCTCATTCCAGCATCTTCTCTCCAACTGGTCTGGTCTCCAAACTGGTCTGATCTCCAAAACTGCAACTGCTCAATCGGGGGCCTGAGGGCCCACTCTGCTGGGTGCTGGTTTTCTCTACAACTGGTCTGGTCTCCAAACTAACTGACTTCCTGTCTTCACCGGGTTATATAATAGTTCAAGTCCCCTTCTTCTTGTGGGCGTCACAAATTGCACTCATTCAACTCATCCACGGTCAAGGCTACACTCTGCTATTTCTTGACCGGGTGCACCAATTATTTACATAGGTGCATTTCCTATTTTGACAACCCGGCCGGATCGTGGGTCAATATACAGTAGTAGTAGATATTGAAAAGGGAGCCCTCGACTATGGTCACCAACTTACTTATTTACATAGAAATTAAATGCTGTTTAGTAATTCTTATAGTTTCCCTGAATGCTCTTTTAAATCCTTTTCCTTAGCATTCTTTTCTGAAACCATTTAATTTAATTTACCTTTACCACTATTGATGGTTTTAACAAACAAGTGTTATATTGTCATCTACAGCATCATAACGACACAATAATAAAGACGCACGCAGGAAGACTTCTTTATAAATATACCTCTCACTTTATTGCAAGGGTTCGAAAAGGGTTACTCAAGGTTTGCGTGTGAAAGGGAACTGGAGACCGAACAGAAACTGAAATACTTTGACCCCCATTCTTATGGCCGTCAATGTTGTGGCTTTCTCGTTCTCCTGATGCTCAACCTGAAACCCTGGGGTCCACTCTGCTGGGTGCTGGCTTTCTTTACTGCATCTTATCAGCATCTTCTCTGGACCCCAACTCATCAGGGCCTCAAGGCCCCTTCGGCCTGATGTGGCTTTCCCTACCACATCTTTCTCCAACTAGAACGGGAACTCGAACTCAACTGAGTTATATAATAGTTCAACGCCCACTCGATCTTTGAAATCGCATGTTTAATCGTCATCAAGCGGAAATAACTGTCATGCAGTTCAGAGGTCACTCTCTTCCTGTGCATCAGTCTATGAGAGTATCATGGGATTTTTTAGCTTGTCCCATTTTGTTAGCCAATTTCCGCCCACGCGATTTCCTCTCCTTACTGCCATTGGAATGTGTCACTTCCTTCCAGTGCATCACCTTGGAATGGCATTTTTGGCCGGGTCAAAAGGTCAAAATACAACTCAAGGAAACGGAATGAAAAATGGAATTTCCGTGAAATTCACGTGTATAGTCAGTGTATAAAATATTAGTTTTGCATCGTTAATTTAGTTATGTATAACCGTATATCTTCGAGTAATCAACGATTTCGGCAAACGTGTAGCAGAAAGAAAATTGAATTTTTGTTTGGCGCGTAATTTAATTTGACCGTTAGAGTCACCGAACATTTTCACCCAATCAAGATGACCTGTCCTATTTAGCCCGAACCATATTTCCTAGAAGCACTAAAAATTGGAGAAAGCCCGCGAATCTCTCTCTCGATCAGAAATCCTCAACGGGAACGGACGTCTTAACGTCTGTTCCTGAATAGCAGCATCAATCATTATGAGGAGAGCCAACTAGTTTATGGATCCCTTGGGTCTATTCTTCTTGACCAAGGGATTCTAACTAAAAACAAATTAGATGATACCCTCTAACAACTTCCTACCTTCTTTCTTTACTACGAGGCTCACAGCATACCAGCGTAAACCCCTTAATTCATGCTGCCATTAAAACCTTGATACAAAAACCTAACGAGGTCTTCGTTCTTCTCCACCACCTTTATTTTCCATCAACATTTAGCGAGGGGATAACAACCAACGAAATACCAACGAAATATCAATTCAACCAACATAACCTACGCAAAACCAACTTAAACCAAAATAATAATAATAATAATAATAATAATGTTATCCCATCGCTATAAAATGGCGACCTTCCGACTTCTGAGAACACGCAACCACATATAAAAACAAATGAAATATACCACTACAAAATGGAAATTAAATATCAAAAACACAATATCGCCTCCTACAAACGAAAGACCCCTAATTTTTAGCCCACAAAAACCTTTTGATCATCTATTGCATGTAATGAAAGACCTCTAATTTTTAGCCCACAAAAACCTTTTTATCATCCATTGCATGTAATAAAAGACCCCTAATTTTTGTTATGCTAGCTATGAAAATATTTCTTCAACATCCAATGACATAAATGGTTGGTTGGTTGGGTTTTATGGCGTATCAACCTTTGTAGGTTATTTAACGCCAAATTCTGTCTATGTTTATATACATTCAACCAAAGATTTCTGAACGAATACTTAGTAGGTAAAATTTTCTATAAGCAGGATTTTATTTGTTTGCAAATGATTAATCAGTTTTAATTCGTCATATTTTTTCGTACAACCCTGTTTCTCGCGGGGACAGAACGTCCTCTATTTTGACGTTTTCGAACAATTCAGTTAAACTAGTCACTTTAAAAAATCGCTTTCTGATGACAGCGAAAGATCTGCATTCTATAAGAATGTGTTTAACCGTGCAAGTTGTCTGACCCGTCAAACACTGTAGTTGTGGTTCCTGTTTCAGTATGAAAGCGAGAGTAAGCCTTGTATGATCAATGCGCAATCGGGATATAACGATTTATTCTTTTCTTGATGTTCTAAAAGATGGTCTCCATTCTCCCAAGGTGGGCTGAATTTGGAAGAGTTTATCATGGATGGTTATGTCCCATTGTTGTTGCCATTTTGTGTGAAGGAATTTAATGATTGTCGGTTTCAAATCGGTATATGGAATGGAGATAACTTCAGGGTTTTTTGGGTTTTATGGCACATCAACCTTTGTTGGTTATTTAATGCCAAATCCATTTTTATACAAATAATCAGTTCTATTTCAACCAATTGAATTTAGCATGCATACACAGTTTAATTGTCAAAAACATTTCTATTTCGAGCTATTCAGTTTAGTCCAGCAATTCTAATTCAAACAATTCAGTTTAGTGTAAACACACAGTTAAATGTTAAAACAGTTCTATTTCAAGTAATTCAGTTTAACATTATGCAGTTTTGTTCTCTTTGACCCATAGATAACGTCCTATCAAGTGCTACCACTCCGGGCCAGAGTGGACCCGGGAACAATAGCAATGAAGGGACACTCCGCATTTCCCAAAGTTCCAGCATTACTAGAACCTCAACATCAGGTTCTTTACTGTCATATCCAGGACACTTGTTAGGGTGGGGGTCTGAGGAGCAGTCGCTGTATTTTACAACCCCAGCCGACTGGGCAACCAATGACACGAAACGAAATCGTTCAAACTACTGTATAGCAATCAAAATAAATGCAATTCTGTGGATAAAAAATGTAGTCTTGACATTGATGTAGCTTTGATATCCCAAAATAATAAAATCCCCACCAATGACAATAATAATTACGTGCGAAATCAATTAAGTACGCTTGTAAAGGATTATTAATTCTTTACTTCGAAAGAAAATCAAACGATATCATCTCAAAAGTTCGAATCAAATATTTCTTTTTAGTCTGACTCAACGTATTTCCGCATAGCCTAGCTAATAACTAAACAAAGGCTTTTAGTTAAGAGAATTTTACGGAGTCACTTGTACCATCTGTCATTTGTTTGCACACAGTCTGTT
Source organism: Sepioteuthis lessoniana (assembly GCA_963585895.1). Taxonomy (NCBI): domain Eukaryota; kingdom Metazoa; phylum Mollusca; class Cephalopoda; order Myopsida; family Loliginidae; genus Sepioteuthis; species Sepioteuthis lessoniana. The sequence goes on from OY757941.1 coordinate 6,917,316, forward strand.
CTATTTGATCCATAGACAGGACCCTACCAAGTGCTACCACTCAGGATAAGAGTGGACTTGGGAACAATGGCAATGAATGTGTATTCCCCATTACCCAGATCTCTACGTCTGGAGCCTCGCCATCAGATAGTTTAATGTCATATTCAAGATAATCGTTGGGCGAGTCTGTAGCAGAAAGAACATCGTATTTTTGTTTGGGGTGTAATTTGATTTGACCGTTAGGATCGCCGAATATTTTCACCCAATCAGAATGACTTGTCCTATTCATCCCAAACCATCTTTCCTAGTAGCACCAAAAATTGAAGAAAGCCCGCGAAACACTCTCTTCCTCAGATATGCACAATGGAAGCGGACGTCTTGTCGTCTGCACTTGAATAGCAGTAGCAGCATCATACACTATGAGGAGAGCCATCTAGTTTATGGACCCCTTTGCGTCTATTCTTCGAGACCAAGGGATCCTAGTTGAAAATGAATTGGATGATACTCTATAATAGCATCCTTCCTTCTTTCCTCCCTACGAGACTCACAGCATACCAGCGTAAACCCCTTACCTCATGTTGCCATTAAAACCTAACGACGTCTTCGTTCTTCTCCACCACCTTTATTTTCCATCAACATTTAGCGAGGGGAAAACAACCAACGTAATACCAACGCTACCAACAAAATACCAACGCAACCAACGAAATACCAACGCAACCAACGTAATACCAACATAACCAACGTAAAACCCAACTTAAACCAAAAACCTAATAATAATAATAATAATAATCATCAAGTCGTGCCGCTAGCAGAGATATCCCTGTCCCTCTCTCGCCACTTCTCCCTATCATTCATCGCCTCTGGACGAGACTGATTGCATTTCACATAGCACTAATACCCTTGGGAAAGGTATGAATCCAATTATTCTCCCTCCAGCTATGGGTAAATAGTAGGACAGACTAGGTTCTTCAGCCTTGGTTAGGCAACTAGTCTAGGAGAAGGAAAACTCTGAATTCAAACCTGTTAAACTCCGCTTAAAAACTGACCTTGTGTCATATCCTGCCCGAGCGGAGGGGTTGGTAAATAGTATCATTCATCACCTCTGGCAGGTCTTCGGGGCTACATCCCGTATCCCCACATAGCTGCTGTATGTATGTTCGAGCTGGTCGTCCTGCTTTTGCTTAGCCATATACGGGTGTCCATAGGAGTACGTCACTTATGAGCTCGTCTCTACTTCTCCAGCAGTGTTCTGCATATCTAGTTAGTCTAACTTGGATAGCCTTCGCGATTGGAGGCAGGTGGCCGTACAGTTGGTGCCTTTTGGGGTGTTGCCGCCAGGACTTGTTCAATATTGCTCGCAACATTCTTGTGTAATTGCCGTCTAGCTTCTTCAGCCGTTTAGTTAGCGTCCAAGTAGTGCATCCATATAGCAGTATGCCTGGAAGAAACTGCATTTCATTTTATCTGTCAGGTCTGATTTCTATATGATCGATAGCCTATCGTTAGCTGTCCATGCCTTCGTTAGCCGTGTGTCGATGTCTTTTTCGGTTGATGAGACGCTGCTTCACCAAAGTGAAAGTACGTTCACAGGATGGAGACACAGAATACTTTGACATTGTAGCAGGAGTACTTCAAGGGGACATGCTAGCCCCATACCTCTTTATCGTCTGTCTAGACTACGTGCTTAGAACTTCGATTGACAAAATCAGAGAAAATAGCTTCGAGCTGACAAAGAAATGAAGCAGAAGGTACCCTGCAAAAACAATTACCGACTCCGACTACGCCGATGACATAGCGTTACTGGTGAATACACCCAACCAAGCCGAAACACTACTGCATAGTTTGAAACGAGCCGCCGCAGACGTTGGCCTCCATGTCAATGCACACAAAACTGAATATATGTGCTATAAGCAAACAGGTGACATTTCCATACTAGGCGGAACCTCTCTGAAACTGGTAGTCAAATTCACCTACCTAGGAAGCAGCGTCTAGGAATAATAATAATAATAAAAATAATAATAATATCCTCATCGCTATAAGTCTTACCTCTCTTGACATCAATACCGATTGTCTCTTGTTTATTTTGAATTTTCATTGCAAATGATTGCAAAAGTAATTGCAAAAGATTTTACTTTTAAAATGCATTGCGTAATATCTAATGTTGCTTCGTATATATTCGTAGGAAAAGGACAAGAGTTCAAACCGTGGACGAGGCTGATCGCGTTTCACGTTATGTTTTAGGGAAAAGTATGAAGTCATCTCTTCTTCCTAATGCACTAAACGACTGGTCAGTTTTAATGGCACGTCAACCTTACTACGACCAAAACTCCAGTATATTTTTATAAATGCTCGCGTATTTGTAGGCTGGGTGATCTTATATTTATACATATTTCTAAGGTATTTCTAAAAAGAGGTCTAATGATCTCTCATTTATAAATAGGAATTTTTTATCTGAATGAGTCCTGCAATTAAAAAAAAGAATGGTTTATATGGAGGAAATGATGTTGTGAAGGAGGAAGTCACTGTATAAGTGCTGTTTATTTATGACTTGTGGAGCCTCGTCGAAAGCAAAAATGTGATATTTGTATCGTCTGACCGCTGACGTACACGAAGATTACATTTCTTAAACGTCTTTTGTTTCTTCTTCTTTCTTTCTTTCTTTCTTTCTATAGTCGATCAGGATAGGGTTTGACTGTACCTGTTTGACCCTCAAAGTTGCCCCGGGGGTTGGGATAAGGAGGCTGGGTAACTGAAACTAGAGAAATAGAAAGGTGCGTGCATGTGGAAAATGTATTTAAGTGCTTTGTTCAGGGGAACGAATGGCTAAGAAGAAAATATGTATATATTCACACACACACAGATATATATATATATATATATATAACTTTGAAGAGACGTGCCTAATTGTTTATGCTGTAGGGATAATGCGTATTTCACAAGAACAGGTTAAACTTCAGGAATCCGGCAAGCTTGAGAATAGACATGTGCCGGAGTATCGGATTTTCGGAAGCAGTTAAACCTCGGGCGAGAAGAAAAAAAAAACCAAACTAGCAACACAATTCAGAATAATACGAAACTGAAGATGTAAACATCTTTTTAAAAAAATTCGCAAATAGGCCTCCTTTGGCAATGTTTATTTCGATATTGAGCCATGTCCTATTCATATAATCTGTCTAATTAATTGCATATAAATGAATGAATGGCCTAGTGAGTAGAGTGTTCGCCAATGGTCCGGAAGACCTGGGTTCAATCCCAGGTCGCGTCATACAAATGACATTAAAAATGGTACTTGAGGCCTCCTTGCTTATCACTCGGCAATATAAGGTACGTATCAAGGGTAAAGTGGAGAAATCTTGGGAAAGGGGTAGCACCCTCCCCAACTCCTCGGTGTAGTTGCTATTGAAAAGGGAGCTTTACTAACATAAAAGGAGAGGTACTCGATGATTGATATTTAATTGCTACCTCCTTTCAAAGATTTTGGTGACCAGAACTAATGAGAACGCAGAAGTCCAAATGACCGTCATTAAGGAGAAAGTCCTGGTAGCGTAGTGGCTTACGTGCTGGTCTGTAACATCGTAGTAAGCAAGTTCGAATTCCAGTCGCGTTATTGCATTCACTTTCGGACTAATACCCTTGAAAATGGTTTGAACCTCCTTATCTTAACAGCTATGGGTTAAATACAACCGCGACTATTCTTCTACACGGATGGCGTGGGCATTAAATAACCCACGGAGGTTGATATGCCATTAAACAAAGAAATCAAAGCATTGTTATTAAGTTGTAAATTGGACTGGAAATAGTTCTATTCTTTAAGTTGGAGCAATTATATGAGTATTTATTAAAATCTTACTTTTTAAACCAATTTTGTTCTTAAATTTGGTAAACGCACTTTCAGATCAAATCTAAAATGTTATATAAGATGTTAAAATGGTCTTCGTAAGGTTAAGTTATTTGGTTTAATGGGTATCAACCTTCGATGGTTATTTAATACCATATCTTGTTTAAGCACCTCATGTTTATATGATTTGTGAGTAAATACGTGTTATTACTTTTTGACTCACTCTCCTATATATATATATATATATATATATATGAGGATCATTAAATAAGTTTCCAGACTTTTTCGTACGGGCACTTTTATTGATAGGACACACATGAAACTCTAGTCCCCTTCGAAGTAATCTCCTCCGGCTGCAATGCACTTGTTGTACCGTTCCAACAACTTCAGAAAGGCCCAATGGAAGTCCTCTTGCGTGAGCGTGTCAATGACCTTCGTCACAGCCCCTTTCATCTACTCAATTGTCTTATAACGACAGCCTCTGAGCTTAGGGAATAACCAAAAGTCACAGGGAGCAAGGTCTCGACTATAGGGTGGCTGAGGAACAGTCTTGATGCCCAACTTGGTCAAATACTCTGTGACAAGGATGGAGTTGTGGACTGGTGCATTGTCCTGGTGGAAACGACACTGACCCGATTTGAAGAGTGCTGGACTCTTCCGACGGAATCTCTTACCGAACTCCCTTAAAACCTCAACATAGTAACCCTAACTCTAACCCTTTGGCCAATCAACTCTGGTGTATTGACTTCCTCACTCCTCCCACACCTCTCATCATCCGTCACAGACTCCCTGCCTTCCTTGAATCTCTTATGCCATTAAAAAACTGATGCTCGATTCATGCAAGATGGTCGAAAAGCAGTCTGAAGCATTCCACACGTTTCTGTGGTATTTTTTCCAAGTTTAAAACAGAATTCAATTGCATATCGTTCTTCCTCACGTCCGGATTGCATTTTTGAAATTCACCAGCTGTGACAATGAGGTTTTAGTAGGGTGTATTCCAATTGCTGCTGTAGCTGTTCATTTGAAGCTGAAATCATAAAAATTGGTCAGTCACCTCATAAGTTGTATAGCAATAACATAGTGAATTTTGAAGAGTCTACGACAATTTTAGATGCCTGTACAAAAAAGGTCTGCAAACTTATTGAAGGCCCAACTGATTGGTTGGGTTATATACCCTACCTATGAACAATAACGGGTATGTTCTATTCCTCATAAATACGTGGTTACACTATTGTGAGGGGGGGTGCAGAATATGCTAACCTAGGTGGCATCTACCCGGTCGAGGCTGCCTGACATGGGTGCCAAGGAAGCCCGGCATTTACGTCATGCGGCCGACTCTCCTTGAGCTTCAAGGGGCCGTCCCCACCACCCGGCTCTAACCATCCTCAGAGGGGCTTGGTTTCTCGCCAAGCATCTGAGGCACCGCTTTTTGAGGGAATGCCGACAGGATCCGAGGCATTTTTGGAGTCGCCGGACGTGTCTGGGCTTCGGTCCTGCGCCTGGACCCACATTAAAAAGGCCTCGTGCCATTACTCACCCGTTTGGTGTGGGGTGGGGACACGATAAATAGCTAGAAATATGTTAACTAAGTAGTCACCTCTAGGAATGGTTTACCCTTTTCACCCCGTTGGCAAGTATTGTATTTTGTTAATAGTATAAAGATTTCCATTTCATTTCCAACCTCCATTTCGGTTATATCTCAGTCAGTAACCTTTTTTAGGTTACAAAAGGTTGGTTGGTTGGTTTAATGGCATATCAACCCTTATGAGTTATTTATAATATATATATATGTGTGTGTGTGCGCGCGCGTGAGTGTGAGCATTACTCGATCCACACCATCGGTTTGTTTAGTGCTATATCCAGGACACTCGTTGGGAGAATCTTACAGGGAGGTGCCCGTGGTGTAATGGTTATCGTCGTAGGAAATGGACACGGCGACATGAGTTCAAGTCCTAGACGAGGCTGATTGTATTTCACATAGCACTAATACCCTTGGGAAAGGTATGAATCCAATTATTCCCCCTCCAGCTATGGGTAAATAGTAGGACGGACTGAGTTCTTCAGCCTTGATGAGGTAACTAGTCTAGGAGAAAGAAAACTCTGAATTCAAACCTGTTAAACTCCGCTTATAAAAATTGACCTTGTGTCATATCCTGCCCGAGCGGAGGGGTTGGTAAATATGGTTACTCCTCTGCAGAGAAGCAATCAGTGTATTCTACAGCTTCTGCCGACTGAGTCCTCATCGAGAGTGTCTTACCCCTCTGCAGATATGCAGTCAGTGTATTCTACAGCACCCCCCCCAGCCGACTAGGCCAAAGTATTAGTTGTATTAGTTGTAGTAGTCGTTTTCTCAGAGAACCGAGTGACTTCAAGTCTCACGACTCTCCAACACACTCGATTGAATTGCAGAATGGAACAAACACCAAAAATTGAAGCTTTTGCTAGTTAAACATCATCATCATCATCATCATCACGTCGTGCCGCCAGCATGGTTATCCCTGACCCTCTCTCGTCACTCCTCCCTATCGTTCATCGCTTCATTCCGTATCCTCACAGAGCTGCTAAATATAGGTTCAAGCTGGTCGTCCTGCTTTTGCTTGACCATATGAAGGGGTCCATATGAGAACATCCCTTATGAGCTCGTCCCTGCTTCTCCAGCAGTGTCCTGCATGTCTGGTTCGTCTAACTTGGATAGTTTTCGTGATGGGTTGTAGGTGGCCGTACAGCTGGTGCTTTGTGGGGTGTTGCCTCCAAGATTTGTTCAAAATTGTTTGCAGCATTCTTGTGTAGTTGCCGTCAAGCTTTTTCTCCATACGTTTAGTTATGGTCCATGTAGTGCATCCATATAGTAGTATCGATATGACCGATGCTTGGAAGAAACTGCGTTTCATTTTATCGGTCAGGTCTGACTTCTATATGACCGCTAGGCTATCGGTAGCTGTCCATGCCTTTGTTAGTCGCGTGTTGAAGTCTTTTGCGTTTGATGTGACACTGAAAACGTTCCCAAAAATAAACCCAGATGGATTGCCACTTCCTGTCTCCGCACGTCTGGAAAAAAAACAGTACTTACTGCCAACAATGGCACACTTAAAGCCTAACATGAGCCTGTGAATATGGGAGGAGATATATCCAGTACTTTATGATTACATCGGAATGTACAGCCGTATTCGGACTCACTTCCCTCAGAGAGTTGGAACAAAAATAATGCTCATTTAATTCCACTGGTACCTCATAGAAATGTATCCATTAGGGGGTGTCCTCGTCGTGTAATGGTTAACGAGCTGGACTGCGGAATCGTAATAAGCGAATTCGTACTCCAGCCGCGCTATTACGTTCACTTTCGGGCAAATACCCTTAGGAAAGGTATGAACCCCCTTATCCTCCCAGCTATGGGTTAAATAATACCACTACTGTTCTTCTAGGAGAATAACATTGGCATTAAATAACATACAAAGGTTGATATGCCATTAAACAAAGAATCCAAACCAAACCTTGGCTTGGACAAATGAACATATTCGTTAATATTCACAGTCCGGACATTTTCTGAAGATTTGGTTTAGTTTGGCTTTATGGTATATCAACTATTGTATGTTATTTAAAGTCAAATCCTTCATACATACATATATACATATATATATTAAATATATATGCAGGGGAGTCTTCGTGGTGTAATGGTTAACGAGCTGGACTGCGGAATCGTAGTACGCGACTTCGTATTCCAGTCGCGCTATTACGTTCACTTTCGGGCAAATACCCTTGGGAAATGTATGATCCCCCTTATCCTCCCAGTTATGGGTTAAATAATACCACTACTGTTCTTCTAGGAGAATAACATTGGCAGTAAATAACCTACAAAGGTTGATATGCCATTAAACAGATGTAATATAATGGCCGAGGTATTTCGTTTTATGTCTTTGGGTTTAGTTAGGCTGAGAACCTTTCTGCTCTGTGCATGGGTTACGTGGGTGCAACATTAACGCCAGTGTTCACGCGCGCACGGGCGGAGAGTACGTGTCATTCCGAGATGTCCCAATAGCTCACATGGGAAACAGGGCTGGCAAGTGCGAATGACGTCACGCACCGGAAGCGTGCGGAGGATTTTGAGAATTTTAAAAAGTCAGTTAGTAGAGTTGAGACCTGCCTCGGGAGAAGACGGTTGACTTTCTCTTGCTTGTGGAGGCCTTGGGCAGGTGTCGCACGAGATGGGGGTGGGGAGATGAAAAAGCGAGAATAGAAAGAATGTGTATCTCTCTCCTTATGTCGAAGAACCTTTAAACTCAAAGGTAATAAAAAGTTTCGTTTCTGAACTGAGAAATCGTGTTTTTCGTGTTTCGAGATTCCTATGTTCTATGTTATATATATATGATATCCATTTTGCATAACCGTATCTGGCTATGGTATACAAAGAAATCAAACCAAACCGAGAAATGTATCCTGATTGTTTTGACAAAATTGATAAATTCCCTGGAGAATACCACATTGTTTTGAAAAAAAAAAACAGTAACCTAGTGATCCATCTCTCGAAGAAAAGTCCAAAATCAAAGTAGAAATTGAGGAACTATTAGAAAGATAGATGAGCCTTCTGACAAAGTCAACAGCATTGTGTTTATGTCAATAAGCAATGGATATGCCGATATTTGTCATACGCCCCACCAGCGTACGCTTTTAGGTGGGTCCGGTCGCAGGGCCGAAGCCCAGACGCGTCAGGCAGTTTCATCAGCATTCCTCTTTTCGGGGCGCCTCAGGCCCCAGGTGATAAACCTAACCCCTCCGAGGAGGGTTAAAGCCTGGAGGGACGGCCCCCTGAGGCCAGAGGTATATCCAGTACTGAGCCACATCCGACCGAACCGCTCGACACGACGCGGTCAGCCGAAATGTGACCCAGACACCGGAGAGAGTTACGCGGGAAAAAGCAGTGGATATGCCAACACCGAAAGGATCTGTATAAAGTTATCAAGCAATACCACCACAAGGCACCAACATTAGTATCGCAGGGATGATAAATATGTCGATCCCGTAATTTTTTTTATAAATATATATATAATGTAACACTAACTAGGCAAAGATGACAAGGATAAGAGGGTAAATCTGAGATGCCAAGCGATAGGTGTGGGTTTATGTTGAGGAGCCATTTCAGAATCGAAAAGTGGGTTAGATGGCGTGTCGTTCCCAATAAAACGGAAGACAAATTTGTTTGATGGTTTGTTTATTTACCAACGCGTTTCGGCTTCAATCTTTTTTTTCCTTTGAATGCAAAAGTATTTTATTGAAATTATTTGTGAAAAAACGGATTAATACTCTTTATTCCTTTAAATTTACTATAAGGAAGTCATGAAGCCTTAAAATTTTATGGGGGAGGGAAAGAAAACGGTCATGCATTTCTATATATTCTAAGGGAACCTAGCTAGCCGACCCATTCAACAGTACAATATATAGACAGTCATACTTCATCAATCACGCTGCAAACACCAAAATACCACATTTGCTCTGTGAAAGACCTACTTAAAAACCCGAATGGAATGAATGATTTTATTTACAAAAATGTTATATGATGGGGATGGGAGGAAAACCCTGAAATATCCAAAAAAAAATAAAAAAAGAAAAAAGACCGGTTGATATGTCCAAATTGTATCATGTCATGTAAGGGAATGTTTTTGAAAAGTAAACGCCGTTTTGTGGTTTGAAAAACGGATATGTGACATTTTATTGCTTTAAATGTTTAGAGAAAGTGGGGGTAATCTTTTGTATGAATTTTGAATTCTTTCATCTTCTTCCTATATATATATATATAATCTAATAATTTAGTTATGATAATAATCAGCAAACTAGTGCAAAAAGAATAATTGCAAGACCCAACCGGGTGAGGAAGTTGATCCACTGGGAATTGTGCAAAAAATTTAATATTTTCTACTAAATGGTATAAGCGAAATGCATAAGCGAAAATCTATACCGGAGAATGAGACACACAAATTCTCTGGAATTTTGAGATACAAACAGGTCACATAATCTCAGCCAGACGACCAGACCAAGAGACAGTTAGAAAATAAGGAAACTTGCCAAACAGTGGACTTGGCAGTCTTAGCGGACCACTTAGTGAAAATCAAAGAAAACGAAAATGAAGGCAAGTACCTAGATCTTACTAGAGCACTAAAAAAGCTATGGAACATGAAAATGACGGTGATACCTATAGTACTTGGTGTTCTTGGAACGATCCTTCATGGCTTAGTGAAAGAGCTGGAGAAGTTGGAAATTAGAGGACAAGCAGAGACCATCCAAACTACAGCATTGTTAAGATCGGCCTGAATACTGAGTAGAGTCCTGGAGACTTGTGAAGACTTGCAGTCACTCAGACTCTAGCGAAAGACTATCAGTTAACGCTGGGGTGAAAAATTCTCAAGGAATAGCAATAATAAAAAAAAAAAAGAAAAGAAAAGTGGGACAAGTACTTGGATCTTGCTGAAAACTGTGGAATATTAGGTTGACGGTGGTACTAATTATAATTAGCGTGCTTAGAACTGTTCCTAAAGAATTGGAAAGGGGGCTGGAAGAATTGGAAATTTGAGGACAAATCTAGACCATCCAGACAACAGTGTTGTTTAAATCGGCCAAAATACTTATAACAGTCATGGAGACCTGAGGAGACTTGCTATAAAAAAACGACGTGTTTCAAAAGCAGAAAGAAGCAGAGACTCTGAAAGATCTCGGTCAGTTGTAGACCAACTTCTGACGTAACACCAACAGCGCGAGACTTATAATACTTGTCGGACAGTTAAAAAGTAAGTGCACAGTTAAATTGTCAAAATCATTTCTATTTCAAGCGATTCAGTTTGGCCAAACTTTTCAAATTCAAAGAATTCACTATGCATAAGTATGCAATTTAGTTCTATTTGACCCATAGATAGGGCCCAATCAGGTGCTACCATCCCGGGCCAGAGTGAACCTGCGAGCTATGGCAATGAAGGGGTGGTCTGCATTCCACAAAGCCCCAGCATCATTAGAACCTCCGCATCAGATTGTTTAGTGCTATATCCAAGACAGTCTTTGCAGTGGGTGGGGGTCTGCACAAGTGCAATTGGTGTATTCTACAGCCCCACCCAACTGGGCAATATTTAATTTAAATTAAGCTAAAATTTTACCCATCTTATATTTTTAGAGGGTAGGGATGAATTAAATTTCAAAAGAGAAATTAAATTATTAATGATGATGACCTTTTTTTAGAAATAGTAATTAGCTTTTTGAACGAGAATTATTTAAAATTAAATTTTATGAATTAAATATCATTTGACGAAAACTTAAACACACTAATATATATAATTGCATGATCACTGCAAAATCTATCTATCTATCTATCTTAGATTGTTCATATCTATCTATCTATCTATCTATCTATCTATCTATCTATCTATCTCAGTCTATTCACATCTATCTATCTATCTATCTATCTATCTATCCCAGTCTGTTCAAATCTATCTATCTATCTATCTATCTATCTATCTTATATTCAAATATTTAGTCTATTCAAATCTACCTATCTGTTTATTCAAACCTTTCTATCTACTTGCCCAGTCGGCTGGGGCTGTAGAATACACTGACTGCACCGCTGCAGAGGAGTGAGACCCCCCTCCAACGAGTGTCCTGATATGACCCTAAACAATCTGATGGTTAGGTTACAGTAATGCTGGAGCTTTGGGGAATACAGAGTACCCCTTTATTGATATCGCTCCTAGATCCACTCTGGCTTAGAGTGGTAGCACCTGACAGAGTCCTATCTATGGGTCAAATTGAACAAAAATGCATACTTATGCTAAACTGAATTACTTGAAATAGATCTGTTTTGACATGTAAACTGCGTGCTTATGCAAAGCTAAATTGTTTGAAATAGAAGTGTTTTTGACATTGAAACTTTACTTACGCTAAACTGAATTGTTTGAATTAGAACTGTTTGACTAAACTAAATGGCTCGAAATAGAAATGTTTTTGACAGTTAAACTGTGTACTTACATATAAACTGTATACTTATGCTAAACTGAATTGTTTGAAATAGAGCTGTTTTTATGCTAAACTGAATTAAAAATGGAACTGTTTTTGACATTGAAACTGTACTTCGCTTAACTGCATTGTTAGACATAGAACTGTTTTGACATTTAACCGTATGTAAACAAAAACTATACTTATACTAAACTGAATTGTTTGAATTAGTACTGTTTGACTAAAATGAATGGCTTGAAATAGAAATGTTTTTGTCAAATGAACTGTGTACTTATGCAAAACTGAATTGCTTGAAATAGAACCGTTTATTTTTATAAAAATGGATTTGACGTTAAATAACCTACAAAAGTTGATATGCCATAAAACCCAACCAACCAATCTAGGTAATAGAATTCGAATTTTAGTCTTATGATTGAATTTAGGACTAATAACCTGGGGGAAAGTGGGAACTTCTGATTCCTCTTAGCTACAGTTCTTCTACCTGAATATATTTGACAGTAAATAAAACACGAAGGTTGATATACCATTAAATAAAGGAACCAAACCTATCTATCTCAGTTTAATCAAATCTATCTATCTATCTATCTATCTATCTATCTATCTCAGTCTGTTCATTATCTATCTATCTATCTATCTATCTATCTTATATTTAAATATTTAGTCTATTCAAATCTATCTATCTATCTATCTTATATTCAAATATTTAGTCTATTCAAATCTATCTATCTATCTATCTATCTATCTTCTATTTAAATATTTAGTCTATTCTATCTATCTATCTATCTATTTAAAAAAAACTGAGGCATTTAAATACTCCTACTGGAAACGTATTTGTGTATGTATGTACCCATGAGCAGGAGGTGACACATGGTTAGTTTTAAAGCTGGCTACAATAGGGTTGAATTTACAGATTTCTTTCTCCTTGACTTGTTGCCATACCAGAGTTAAAGAACCCAGTTTGCCTTCTTAGATACCCAGAGCTAAAGAAAGAAGAAATGGATTCATACCTTCTCTAAGGGTATTAGCGCTATGTAAAATGCAAACAGATTGATCTAGGATTTATGCCTCGGTGAGAAACTCATTCACGATCGAACCTATTGCACTTTTTTCCGACTTTTCAGTTATCACTTAAAAATCCGGAGGTACGTACCTCCAAGTGAGAGTCGAACTCAGTAACAATGGTTCTCTAGAGTTGGGTCGTTAACTATGGCACCATGAGCGGCGCCCGTCTTCCTATTTTTTTTTAAAATTTTTGGTAGGTCTGGTAGTGCGATTTGGTGAATTGGGGAAGAGGCCAGATTTTTTTCCCATCTTGTAGGACGAAAACATAGCATCCACCGTGGGGGTCCCAGACAGACAGACAGACGACCCACTCCTACTCTCAAGCTCACAGCAACCAGTCGACTGACGCTTAAATTAACACAATAAACACGAACCTCCCTAGGGGTCAAATTGACAAAAATTCGTTAGGAAAAGACTAAAGTACATTCAGATTTGGATTTTGAGGGATTGTCCCCCAGGGACTAGGTCCCGGGTTGAATCTAAGTCCAGAGGTTATAATGTTTCAATCACAAGACTTTCCCCTGTTTTCATCACTTTAACTATTGTGGTTAAGCTCAAGTATTGCTAGTGTTCGCCCATAGTTCGGGAGACCTGGGTTCAATCCTTGGTAGCGTCATACCAAAGACTTTAAAAATGATACTTGATACCGCCTTGCTTAACACTCAGCGATATAAGGTTGGTATCAAGGGTAAAGTGGAGAAATCTAGGAGAAGGAGTAGCGCCTTCGCTTATACCTCGGTGTTGTAGCTATTGAAAAGGGAGTCTTCGGGTTGCCCCCCCCCCAGCGACTACGGTCGTTAACTTTTCTTACTTTTTACTTATTGATATGTTTTACTAATAAATCAATAGATGCCCATGGCATAATGGCTAATGAGAGTTCAAACTTCTACCGTATTTTTAGGTTCCGGAATAATAAAGAATTATCTCCTTCCATAGTGTTTAAAAGAATACAATTGACTGTATCTCTACAGAAGGATAATACCCCGTGGTGAAGTGGTTACCGTCGTAGGAAATGGACACGGCGACACGAGTTCAAATCCTGGACGAGACTGATTGCATTTCACATAGCACTAATACCCTTGGTAAAGGTATGAATCCAATTACTCAGCTTCCAGCTATGGGTAAATAGTCGGGCAGACTGATTTCTTCAGCCTTGGTGAGGCAACTAGTCTAGGAGAAGGAAAACTCTGAATTCAAACACTGCTTAAAAATTGACCTTGTGTCATATCATGCCCGAGCGGAGGGGTTGGTAAATATAATATAATAATACCCCTTCCTAACAAGTGTCCTGCATCTGATGGTGAGGCTTCAGTTCTGGAGCTTTATGGAAGGTGAATAACGCCTTCATTACCATTACTCCCAGCTCCACTTTGACCAGGAGTGATAGTATATATTTTGGACCCATCTATCGGTCAAATAGTTATGTTATGGGTTATTATTATTATTAGTCGTTTGAAACCATACAGCGGTAGGAAAATTATTAATCATTCGATAGGAACACTAAATAAGGTATATTCCCCGTGCCTAAGTGGGTAGCGTGTTGGACTGCAACATCGAAAGAAACGGGTTCGAGCTTAAGCTGCGCTATTGCATTCACTTTCGGATTAATGCCCTTGGGAAAGGCGTGAACTCTATTATTCACCCTCCAACTATCACAGCTGCTCTACACAGAAGTATTTAGCATTAAACATCCCAGAAAGGGTGACATGCCATTAAGAAAAGGTAAATAGATTTTGTTGGTGAGAAATTGGGGTTTAACCCAATTCACCCTAACTTCGACGAAATTTAAAAAAAAAAGTTCTTTGGTTATTGAGATGAAGTTCTAAAATATTTCTGTTAGTCAATATTTTAGTAGTACGTTCTCGTTTGCGGTACTTATATCACAGGCCGTTGGCCTAATGAGTAGTGTTCGCCAATGATCCAGGAGACCGAGGTTCAATCCCTGGTCGAGTCATACCAAAGACTCAAAAAAAAAATGGTACTTGACGCCGTCTTGCTTAACACTCAACATTATAAGGCAAGGATCAAGGGTAAAATAGAGCAATCCAGGGAATGGACTAGTACCCTACTCTACACACTCGGCGTAGTAGCTATCAAAAAAGGGAGCCTTCGGGTCACTCTCGCCAACTTTACTCACTTATATCACGTGACCAAATGTTACATACCTATACATGAATATGTGAAACGTACATAGAATTTTCATAACATATATACATAGAACATAGGAATCCCGAAACACGAAAAACACTTACGACTTCTTAGTTCAGGTACAAAACTTTTTTATTACCTTTGAGTTAAAAGGTTTTTCGACATAAGGAGAGAGATACCATCTTTCTATATTGACTTTTCCATCTGCCCCCAAAACATGTGCGACACCTGCCACAAGGCCTCGGCGATCGAGCGAGCGAAAGTCAACCTTCTTCCTCCGAGGCAGAACTCAACTCTGACTTTTCTCAAAAATCTCGGCCCACGCTTCCAGTGCGTGACGTCATTCCCATCCCTGGTTTCATCTATCTGGGATTTTTATTGTGACATCTTTGAATGACACGTCCGCTCCACGCGCGTGAACACCTGCGCTCATGTTTGCACCTATGCACTGAGCCGAAAGGTTCTCAGCCTAACTAAATCCAAAAGCAAGATATATAAAACTAAATCCCTCGGCCATTATATTACACAAAGCAGTTAAAGACGTGATAAGTGGCACTTTGATTGAGAGTATCGTTGTAGTTGGTGCGCTGATACGTCGTGCATTGCAACGTTGTCTAATTTGGATACTTATATTTTGCGAGTCCGAACTGGGCCATAATCAATCAGAACCATTTGTTGGGAGAAAAGTGAAAACGCTGTTGATTCCATTAAATGGTTTAAAATTTATAACTCAAGTTTTAAGAGCATCAAGGATCAGACAAGGTGAGGTATGTCTAAAGCCGTCGATCAAAGCTATAGATTTAATTTTCGTTTGGTTTTATGGCATATCAACAAATGAAGGTTATTTAATGCCAAATCCTCTTTATACATATATATTAAATATATATGATTTGTTTTATGGCATATCAACCAGTGTATGTTTTTTAATGCCAAATCCTCTTTATACATATATATTAAATATATATGATTTGGTTTGATTGGGTTTTATGGCATATCAACCATTGTAGGTTATTTAATGCCAAATGCTCATTTTACATATATATCAAATAAATCTGATTTGGTTTGGTTGGGTTTTATGACATATCGATCATGATCAAACAGTTCTATTTCCTTGTAAATGATTGAACAGTTCTATTAGCCATATAGACAGATCCCTGACAGGTACCACCACTCCGGCTCAGAGTGGGTCTGGGAGTAATGGCAATGAAGGAATACATCCCATTCTCCAGGGCTGCAGCCTCAACATTTCATGGAGTTTAGAGTCATATCTAAGACACTCGTTTGGAAGGGGTCTCTCTCCCGAAGTAGAAATGCAATCGGTGTCTTCTACGCTCCCAGCCGGGTTGGTAAGGTTTCTTTTACAGAAAGTTTTTCCCATAGATGTAAACTCAACTTTGTTTTAAGACAATTAAAAATGGCTGTGAATCCAAGAGTACTTGAACAGAGGTCTGTCATCAAATTTTTGGTTGCTGAGAAGTGCAAAACGTGAAATTTACATAAGAATGTTTGATATATGTAGTGAAGCATGTTTTAGTAAAACAAAATGTTTGCCAACCTACTAAACTTGGGTTTGTGACTACGAACTTAAGTTAAAAAGACATTCAATGAAGTGGAAACTCTCCGACTCTTCGGTGAAAAAAAAGGTCCCAGCGCAAAATTCACTAAAGAATATGATTTCTAGGACATGAAAGGCCCCATTACAATTTTATTTCCAAGAAAAAGTAACTGCTGTAAAATGAGCTTTTTACTGCAAACTCCTTTGGCAAAATCCATATTATTCATCAAATGACCCGCGTATATATATATATATATATATATATATATATATACATGAATATATATATAAATATATATATATAAATATATATATATATACATAAATATATATATTAATATATATATATATGAATATATAAATATATATAAATACATAAATATATATGTATATATATATGTGAATATATAAATATATATATATATATATTTATAACATCTATGTTTATATATATATATATATATATATATATGCTGTTGCTACATAGGCTTTCGATCATCTGGAAATCAAACCTGACCGATAAAATAAAACGCAGTTTCTTCCAGGCGGCGGTCGTGTCGATACTGCTGTATGGATGCACTACTTGGACGCTGACTAAACGGTTGGAGAAGAAGCTCGACGGCAATTATACAAGAATGTTGCGAGCAATACTGAACAGGTCCTGGCAGCAACACCCCACACGGTGCCAACTGTACGGCCACCTACCATCTATCACGAAAACTATACAAGCTAGACGAACCAGACATGCCGGACACTGCTGGAGAAGCAAAGATGAGATCGTAAGTGATGTGCTCCTGTGGACCTCTGCATATGGCCAATCAAAAGCAGGACGACCAGCTCGAACATTCATACAGCAGCTATGTGATGATACGGGATATAACCCTGAAGACCTGCCGGAGGCGATGAATGATAGGGAGACGTGGAGAGAGAGGGTGAGGGATATCCGTGCTAGCCACACGTCATGATGATGATGATGATGACATAGTACCTTATAATTCTTTAGCCAACGATGCACGAGCGGTCTGATACTAACTCTCAGGTAAAGTTGGGCGGGTTTCAATCCCAGCTTCATGCCCCCTACGTGTCTAGCCACACTGAAGAAATGTGACACAACGGAACAGTCTGTCTGTGGATGATAATATATATTTTTTATATAATTTAGATGAATTTATTTTTTAATTCCACGACCAGAAATATGGGACATCTAAGTTGAATCGAACTCGTTTTTGGAAATCGTATGGTTTGGCATCTTTGTTTAATGACATATCAATCATCGTGGGTTATTTAATGCCAAAGCCATTCTTGTAGAGGAACAGCAGTGATACTATCTAACCCATAGCTGAAGGGAAAAGGAGGTCCAATACCTTTCCCAAAGGTTTCATGTGTTTGGTTGATTGGTTTTTATGGCATATCAACCTTTGTCGGTTATTTAATGCCAAATCCATTTTTATACAAATTCAAACAATTCAATTTAGCACAAATGCACAGTTTAATTGTCAAATACATTTCTATTTCAAGCTATTCATTTTAGTCAGAGAGATCTATTTCAAACAATTCAGTTTAGCGTAAGAACAGTTTCAATGTCAAAAACACTTCTGCTTCAAACAATTCAGTTTAGCATACAAAAACATTTCCATTTCGAGCAATTCAGTTTAGCCTAAGCATATAGTTTAAATGTTAAAACAGTTCTATTTCAAGCAATTCAGTTTAACATAAGTATGCATAAGTTGATAAGGCCCAGTGAGGTGCTACCACACCGGGCCTGTGTGCACCTGGGCGCTATGGTAGTAAAGTAAAGTTGGCGACCATAGTCGAGGGTAACTCGAAGGCTCCCTTTTCGATAGCTACTACACCGATGTGTAGGGGAGGGCGCTACTCCATACTCCTCATTCCCCAAATCCCCAGCATTACTGTAAACTCACCATCAGATTGTTTGATGTCATATCCAGGACACTCGTTGGGGGTCATCTTACACTTCAGCAGAGATGCAGTTTGTGTATTCTACCGTCCCAGTCGACTGGGCAACAAAGGTTTCAGTCCGAAAGTGAATTCTACATCGGGACTAGAGACCGAACTTACTTACTACGATTGCCCAGTCGGCTGGGGATGTAGAATACACCGACTGCTTCTCTGCAGAGGAGTAAGTGTCCTGGATATGTCCTGGATATGACTCTAAACAACCTGATGGTGAGGTTCCAGTAAGCTGGAGCTTTGGGGAATGCGGAGTACATCTTCATTGCCATCGCTTCCAGGTCCACTCTGGGCCTGAATATTAGCTCCTCATGAGGGTCCTATCTATGGGTTAAATAGAACTAAACCGCGGTTTCTTGACTTTACTGTTTTTTGCATTTAAATTGCGTATTTATGCTAAACTGAATTGTTTAAAATAGAACTGTTTTGATGTTAAAACTGTGTACTTATGCTAAACTGAATTGTTTGAAAAAGAACTGTTTTGACATCTAAACTGTGTACTTATGCTAAACTGAATTGTTCGAAAAAGAACTGTTTTGACATCTAAACTGTGTACTTATGCTAAAATGAATTATCTGAAATAAAACTGTTTTGACATTAATTTTGTGTATTGCCCACGGCTGGGTCCGTAGAATACACTGAGTGCACCTCTGCAGAGGGGTAAGACCCCTGCAATGAGTGCCCTGAATATAACTCTAAACGATCTGATGATGAGGCTTCAGTGATGCTAGAGCTTTGGGGAATGCAGACCACCTCTTCATTGCCATTGTTCCCAGGTCCACTCTGGCCTGGAATGGTAGCACCTGATAGGGCCCTATCTAAGGGTTAAATACAACTAAACTGCATATTTATGCTAAACGAAATTATTTGAATTAGAACTGTTTGACTAAACTGAATAACTTAAAATAGAAATGTTTTTGACAATTAAACTGTACTTACATTTAAACTGCGTGCTTATGTTAAACCGAATTGTTTGAAATGGAACTGTTTTTGACATTGAAACTGTACTTACACTGAAGTGAATTGTTATATAGAGAACTGTTTTGACATTTAACTGTGTGTAAACAAAATATGTGCTAATACTAAACTGAATTAGCTGAATTAGAACTGTTTGGATAAACAAAATAGTTTGAAATAGAAATGTTTTTGATAATTAAACTGTGTACTAATGCTAAACTGAATTGTTTTAGATAGAACTAATTATTTGCATAAAAATGGATTTGGCGTTAAATAAACTACAAAGGTTGATATGTCATAAAACCCAACCAACCAACCAACTTACTTCGAGACCTCAGTTCAGAACTTTAGCTGCTAAGCCACGTCAGTTTTCGGGTTTTAAGTTGCTTTTTAATTAGCTTTTTTATGGGTTCTCCGATTTAAATACTAACCAGGCTCATCATTGCTTACCTTTCGTGACCCGGCGCTAACCGGTGCGTTTAGCGTAATTTGATCCTCATCCTTCTCTTTCGCTAAGCTTAACCAAGTAATTTTGTCAGAGGGTAAGGCGTCATGAGCGTCCAGGGAAAATTGAATTCACAAATAGAGGCCCCCTTGCCTAGCTCGTCAACAATTACACTATGTGTCCCATATGTTTGTTGTTTCAAAACTATCAACTCACAGAGTTTGAAAAGATCATTCACAAACCAGTTTGGTACTAAACTGCATCTGATGGTGAGGTTCCACTTCTGCAGCTTCTGGGAGTTTTGGGTTACTTTTTCATTGCCATTACTTCCAGTTCCACTCTGACTCTGAGTGGTAGAATATAATGTTTAAATGATTTTGAACTATGCCAATATATTGGTCCTGATAATATTGATATTACAACAAAGTTTGAAGTTCAGCCTTGACAACTTGGTGAGGGCTGTAGAATATAGCGGCTGCATCTTTGCTGAGGGGTAAGACCCCACACCCAACGAGTGTCTAGTATATAACACTAAAATATCTGATGGTGAGGTTTCAATTCTGGAGCTTTGGGGAATATGGAGTACCTCTTCATGGCTATTACTCCCAGGTCCACTCTGATCTGGTGTGGTAGTATATACTAGTGACATATCTATGTGCCGAAAAGAATATTTAATTGTGCGCAAACAAATAACTGATGTTAGATTGTCTGTGTTACATATCGATAATTGGAATGATTTAACAACGCCGATGACATAGCGTTACTGGCCAATGCACCCAACTAAGCCGAAACACTACTACATAGTTTGGAACGAGCCGCCGCTGGCATTCGCCTCCATGTCAATGCACACAAAAATGAATATATATGCTATAATCAAACAAGCGACATTTCCACACTAGACGGAACCTCTCTGAAACTGGTAGAAAACTCACCTTCATAGGAAGCGGTGTCTCATCAACCGAAAAAGACATCGACACGCGGCTTACGAAGGCATGGACAGCTATCGATCATATGGAAATTAGACCTGATCGATAAAATGAAACGCAGTTTCTTCCAGGCAGCAGTCGTATCGATACTGCTGTATGGATGCACTACTTGGACGCTAACAAAACGGCTGAAGAAGACGCTAGACGGCAATTATACAAGAATGTTGCGAACAATATTGAACAAGTCCTGGCGGCAACACCCCACAAGGCACCACCTATACGGCCACCTGTCTCCCATCACGAAAACTATCAAAGTTAGACGAATCAGACATGCAGGACACTGCTGGAGAAGCAGGGACAAGCTCATAAGTGATGTACTCCTATGGACCCTCACATATGGCCGAGCAAAAACAGAGCGACCAGCTCGAACATACATACAGCAGCAATGTGAGGATACGGGATGTAGCCTCGAAGACCTGCCGGGGGCGATGAACGATAGGGAGAAGTAGTGAGAGAGGGTCAGGGATATCTGTGCTAGCGGCACGACATGATGATGATGATGATGATGTGAACTGTGTTCAAATGAATAAATAGTGTTGAATAGAATTATTAGTTAAATAGCAATACGTGTGAACACTTCACCGTGGTGTAATGGTTATCGTCGTAGGAAATGGACACGACGACGCGAGTTCAAATCCTGGACAAAACTGATTGCATTTTCACATAGCACTAATATCCTTGGGAAAGGTATGAATCTAATTATTCTCCCTCCAGCTATGGGTAAATAGTAGGACAGACTGATTCTTCTGCCTTGGTAAGGCAACTTCTAGGAGAAGGAATACTCTAAATTCAAACCTATTAAACTAAAAAAAAATGACCTTGTGTCATATCCTGCCCGGGTGGAGGGGTTGGTAAATAGGGTAAGTAAATTTGGCGACTGTTGTAGAGGGTGACCCGCTCCCTTTTCAATAGCTACAACACCGAGGTGTAGGGGAGGGTACTACTACATTCCCCGGATTGCTCCACTTTACCCTTGATGCGTACCTTATAATACTGAGTGTTAAGCAAGGCGGCATCAAGTACTATTTTTTGAGTCTTTGCTAAGTCTCGACCTGGGATAGAATCCCGGTCTCCCGGACCATTGGCGAGCTCTATAATCATTACGCCAATAACCCCGTCTAGATGACAGTAAACAACATTAACTTATTCACTCTTAAAATACTGATAAAGCAGCTGAGTACATTTTTTTACATGTTTAAAATGACTTTAATGGTTTGGTTTGGTTTGGTTTCTTTGTTTAATAGCATATCAACCTTTGTAGGTTATTTAATGCCAAAACTATTCACCTAGAAGAACGGTAGTGGTACTATTTAACCCATAGTTGGGAGGATAAGGGGGCTCATACCTTTCCAAAGGGTATTTACCCGAAAGTGAACGTAATAGCGCGACTGGAGTACGAACTCGCTAACTACGATTCCACAGTCCATCGCTTTAGCCATTTCACCACGAGGATACCCCCTACTTTAACGCATTGCCTCTGTAAACTGGGCTTCCTTTTGCCAACTACTTTCACCTCATTTACTGAATGACCTTATTACTTGAAAGAAGCTCTAGGTCATCCACGTAGTCGGCATCAGTTATAGATTCTGTGGATATCATTTGATTCTTGCCGTTTTCAGTGTGAAAACCAACCAACCAGTCAGCCAACCCGCCAGCCAACTAACTAACCAACAAATCTGAACTTTGCTTAACTTTCTTTCTTTATGATTAAACTAGAATTTCAATGTACTCAAACACCTTGTCTTATCAATGTGTTCATAGGATATTTCCTACGAAATCGTAGTTGAACGAGTAAAAACAGCACCAGTTAAAACACACACACACACATATATATATATATATATATATATATATATATATATATGAAAGAGAAATAAAGAATAATGTTAGTCAGTCGGCCAGTCGGTTCGTTTTTTATTTTTTGTTTTAATTTTTGTTTTATTTTTAATGCGTCGAGCGAAATTCATTCATAAGTAAAGATAACATAGTTTACCACAGCTCTGACGCTTAGGGTAAGGGGTCGAGCAGTTAGGGACGGGACGGTATACGAGGAAGGTATTTTTCAATCAATTCTGCTTGATACGAAGTTTTTTAAGAGAAAGAAATAAAATCCTTCTTCGAGATAGGAACCGGATAGGGTGCCGCCCTGCTGAGGCTCCTTTGCTCCCTCTCGCTTCTCTCTCTCTCTCTCTCTCTCTCTCTCTCTCTCTCTCTCTCTCACACACACACACACACACACACACACACACACACACACACACAGAGACTTCTATCTATCTATCTCTCACTTCTCTCTCTCTCTCACTTCTATCTCTCTTGTTTCTCTCTTACTTCTCTCTTTCTCTCTCACTTCTATCCCTCTCTCTCTCTCTTACTTCTACCTCTCTCTTTCTCTCACTTCTCTCTGTCTCACTTCTCTCTCTCTCTTACTTCCAACTCTCTCCGTCCCTCTTTTACTTCTACCTCTCTCTATCATTTCTATCTCTCTCTCTCTCTGTCCTCTCTCACTTCTATCAATCTCTTCTCTCTCTCGCTCTTCTCTCTTTCCCCTTTCGCTTCAGTTTCATTTCTTTTGGTCCCTCTCTCGTCTACATCCCCCTCTCTCTCGCCACATTTTGAGTCTCTTTCACCTCCTACCTTTCGCCTCTTCCCCTCCCCTTCTTTCGCATTTCTCTCTCTCGCTCACTTCCGTATCTATCTATCTATCTATCTATCTATCTATCTATCTATCTATCTTACCTCCTGTCAATTCTGTCTCTAACCTCTCTCTTACACCCATTTGCTTCTCTCTCTTCCTCTCCCACTTTTACTTCTCTCTTTCTCACCTCTTTTCGCATCTCTCTCTCTCTCTCTCTCTCTCTCCTTGTCACTTCTATCTCTCTCACTATTGCCTCACTATTACCTTATTTCGTTTCTCTTCTCTCTACTCTCCACTTTTGGCATCTCTCTCTCTCTCTCTCTCTCTCCCTCTTTCTCTCTCTCTCTTCACGTCAATTTCATTTCTTTCTCTTTCCTCTCGCTTGCTTACTTTTCCCGCTTTTTCCTCTACCCTCATCACCCAAGACATGACGGGAAATTCACATGTTTTCTTTTGTGTATGGGAATTTTTGGTCAGTTGGGGGCGAAGCGGTTAGCAGAGAGAACGCGGTTGTATATTTTGTGTATGGGGGTGGGGGATTCCATCTGTTGACATTTGCCAAGCCCAAATCGAGATATTCATTTTATTTTTTGGAAATTTTCTTTTAAACTAACCACTGATTGGAGATTTCTGAAATTATATCCGCGAATGTTTAAATTAGGCACAAGGCCATAAATATGAAGCGCGCAGTAAGAATCGAATTCTCTGACAATGGTTTGCTCATCTAGCTTGTTAACTATTACACCAAGCGATGTACTCCGGTTCTCATTTTGTAAAGTAATTATTTAACTTAGCTTTGTTTATTTGTGGCACAAGGTCAAATGTATGGGATGCTCAGAGAGAATCGGACTCACTAATATTGAGCTCGTTAACCATCACTCCGAGTGAACCTACTCTTAAAATGTTTTTTTTTTTTTGTCATTTACTAGATTTAGCTTAATTGTAGCACAATGTCACGATTATCGAGCGCCCGGTGTGAATTGAACTCATTAACAATGGTTTTCTCACCTAACTTGTTAACCATTACTCTAAGTGAACGTAACCTTAAAATGTATATATTGTTATTTACTAAACTTACGGGCCCAGTCTGTTAGGGTTGTAGAATACACCGACTGCCTCTCTGCAGAAAGGTAAGACACCTTGAACGAGTGTCCTGGATATGATAATGAAAAATCTGATGGTGAGGCTCCAGTAATGCAGGGGCTTTGGGGAATGTGGGGTACCCCTTTATTGCCATCGCTCCCAGGTCCACTCTGGCCCGGAGTTGTAGCACCTGATAAAGTTCTATCTATTAAATTTTTTCGTAAAAAAAGAAATTTTTGAAACAAATACTCGGAAAAAAATGTCAATGCCAGGTTTTCTCAAATTCTTAAATTGATTCACCCTTTGCATCCAAAATAGTAGCCCAATTGGCTGAGGCTGTAGAATACACCGACTGCTTCTCTGCCGAGGGGTAAGACCCCCCCCCAATCTGATTGTGAGGCTCCAGTAAAGCTTTGAGGAATGCGGAATACCCTTTTATTGCCATCGCTCCCAGGTCCACTCTGGCCCGGAGTGGTAACACCTGATAAGGTCCTATCTAATTGGAATACACCCGACTAAAACCTGATTATCACAGCTGGTCAATTTCAAAAATGCAATCTGGACGTCAGGACACTTTAGAAGAACGATATGCAATAAAATTCTGTTTTAAACTTGAAAAAAAAAATGCCATTGAAACGTACGAAATGCTTCAGACTGCTTTTGGAACATTTGCATGAATCGAGCATCAGTTTTTGAGTGGCATAAGAAATTCAAGGAAGGCACGGAGTCTGTGAGGGAGGATGAGAGGTGTGGGAGGAGTAAGGAAGTCAATACACCAGCCAAAGGGTTAGGGTTAGGGTTACAATGTTGAGGTTTTAAGAGAGTTCAGGAAGAGAATCCGCCGGAAGAGGCCAGCACTCTTCAAATCGGGTCAGTGGCATTTCCACTCAGACAATGCACCAGTCCACAACTCCATCCTTGTCACAGACTATTTGACCAAGATGGGCATCAACACAGTTCCTCAGCCTCCCTATTGTCCAGACCTCGCTCCCTGTGACTTTTGCTTATTCCCTAAGCTCAGAGGCTGTTGTTATGAGACAATTGAGGAAATGAAAGATGCTGTGACGAAGGTGATTGAAACGCGCTCACACAAGAGGACTTCCATGGAGCCTTGCAGAATTTGTTGGAAAGGTACAACAAGTGCATTGCAGCCGGAGGAGATTACTTCGAAGGGGACTAGAGTTTCATGTGTGTAGTATCAAGAAAAGTGCCCCTATGAAAAAAGTCTGGAAACTTATTTAATGATCTTCTTTATATATATGTAAAGAGGATTTGGCATTAAATAACCTTCGCCAATGCTCCGGGAAACCTGGGTTCAATCCCAGGTCGCGTCATACCAAAGACTTTAAAAATGGTACTTGATACCTCCTTGCTTAACACTCAGCATTATATGATTAGAATCAAGGGTAAAGTGGTGCAATCCAAGGAATGGAATAGCACCCTCTCCTACACCTTGGTGTAGTAGCTACTGAAAAGGGAGCCCTCTGGCTGCCTTCGACTACAGTCGCCAACTTTAATTACTATGTTTGATATGTCATAAAACTCAAACAAATCAAATTATTCAAATTTAATATATATGTATAAAAAGGATTAGGCATTAAATAACCCATCGATATATCATAAAACTAAACGAAATCATATATATTTAAAATATATGTAAAAAGAGGATTGGATTTAAATAACCTATGATGGTTTATACGCCATAATACTAAACCAAACCGCAAAATAATTTCTTTGTCTCATGACGAGAAAAATTGTTTTTTAATTTTGTTTTTCAAGATTCAAATTTTTACAAAAAGAACCCCCTCACCAAAAAAGAGGGCTTGTCACTTTTACGGTCCTATCTATGGAGTAAATAAATCTGCTTAAAGATTATTATTATGAGAATTTGTTAATAGCATACCAACCTTGGTGGATTATCTAATGTCAAAGCCATCCTTCTAAAAGAACTGCAGTGATACGATTTAACCCACAGGGGGCGCCTCGGGTAGTGTAATGGTTAGCATTTATTCGGCCTTGTGCCACATCTAAGCAAAAACCTTAGTAAATTATTACTATTTAACTCACAGTTAGTGGTATAAAAGGTACATGTCTTTCCCCAAGGAAATGAAAATGCACTGGCACAGTTCGAACTCACTTACTTTGACGAGACAGTCCAGCATTTACGTCATGACGCCACTCTTTCATTATTATTATTAGCTTAGAATACTTGAAACCATAAAACAGTGAGTAAATTTGTTACTAGAAACTATAAATGTTTTGGCATGCGCAAAGTCTGAAAAAAAAATCGTACGAAGACGGCTGAATGGTGATATGAAGGAGCACCGTATACAGGATATCATTGTCATTAAATTGACTCGGACTTGAGTCATACAGTCATCCATTGCTATGAGCCTTAGATATTTTATTGTGTGTTTGTTTGTTTCTGTTTTATGGCATATAAACCATTGTAAGTTATTTAATGCCTAGTCCATTCTTATACAAATAAATAGTTCTATTTCAAACAATTTAGCATAAGTATACAGTTTGTCAAAAACATTTCTATTTCAAGCTATTCAGTTTAGTCAAACCGATTCAACCAATTCAGATTACTATAATTATAGATTTTGTTTACACACAGTTGAATGTCAAAACAGTTCTATTCCAAACAATTCAATTAAGCATACAAACAATTCAGTTTCAAACAATTCAGTTTAGCAGTTTAAAAGTCAAAACGGTTATTTAATGCCAAATCCTTTTATACATATATATTAGATATACATGATTTGTTGGGTTGGTTTTATGGCATATCAACCATTGTAAGTTATTTAATGCCAAATCCTCTTTATACATATATATTAAATATATACTTGTATAATTTGGTTTGGCTGGGTTTCATGGTATATCAACCATTTTAAGTTATCAAATGCCAAATCCATTTTTATACATATAAACAGTTCTATTTCAAACAATTCAGTCTAGCATAAGTATGCAGTTTAATTGTCAAAAACAGATCTATTTCAAACAATTCAGTTTATGATAAGCACAGTTTTAGTTTACACACAGTTAAATGTAAAAACAGTTCTATTTCAAGCTATACAGTTTGGCATAAGTGCACATTTTAGTTCTATTTGACCTATAGATAGGGCCCTATCAAATGCTACTACCCCGTGCCATCATGGATCCTAGAGCGATGGTACTGATGCGGTACGCAGCATTCCCCAAATCTCCAGTTTTACTGGAGCTTCACCATCACATTGTTTGGTGGCATACCTAGGACACTAGTTACAAGAGTCTCACCCCTCTTCGGAGATGTAGTTGGTGTACTCTGCCGCCCCAGGCGACTGGCACAAGTTCACATAAGAGGGAGAGATTGATAGAAAAGTACATTAGACTAAAGGGGATTATCCTTATTAGATACCTAAAACAAACTCTGTGCCAACAAATCTTAATTAAATAGTAATAGTAACTTAAAACCATATAATTGGCCAAAAATATTAATTTTAAATAAGAATAGGCGTTACAATATAACTATCTAAACAAGCAATTAGGATTAAGAAATAATAGTTATTTAAACCATACAACTGTGTGCAAATTATTTGTATTAGATGGGAATACTTGAAAGTATACAACTATGGGAAAATTATTTGTATTAGAGAGAAATACTTGGATCCATACAATTGTGTGCAAATTATTTGTATTAGATTAGAATACTTGAAACTGTACAATTGTTTGTAAATTATTTGTATTAGAAAGAAATACTTGAAGCCATACAACTGTGTGCAAATTATTTGTATTAGATGGGAATACTTGAAACTATATAATATATAATTATTTGTATTAGAGAGGAATACTTGGATCCATACAACTGTTTGCAAATTATTTGTATTAGACAAAAATACTTGAAACTATATAACTCAGCTAATTATCTGTATTAATTATCTTGAAACCATACACTGGTGTGCAAATTATTTGTATTTGATAGGAATATTCTAAACCATACAACTGTATACAAATTATTTGTATTTGAAAGGAATATTTGAAAACCTATAACTATGTGAAAATTATTTGTATTAGACAAGAATACTTGAAACCATGCGACTGTGTGCAAATTATTTGAATAAATAGAATACTGGAAACAATACACAGTGTGCAAATTATTCTAATTAGATAGGAATACTTGAAACCATTGAAAATTATGGCATTAGATGACCCATGAAGGTGTTGATCTGCCTTTAAAGAAAATGAAATCAAAGTGAATATGTACAATATTTCTTGTTTTTTCAGCAAGGTTGTAAAAGGCCGTGTTAAGACGCGCTTTAATGCTTAGACCGAAGCTTCTTAAAATTTTAACTTGATTCACCCTTAGAAATAATGTTGGCGACCGTAGTCGAGTGACCTGAAGACTCCCTTTTCAATAGTGTTGTGGCCCCGGATAGGGTCACTAATGAAAACGCGGACACAGATATTAGGTAAACAGATTATATTGCACAGGAAAGATAGAGTTACATAGAAAAGGTAATAAGTCTCGTACTGTTTCGGATAACTCCGGTATTGTTCTCTCTGTACTAATAAAGGTGAGAAGAGTCCATTATGGTGAAATGGGTAAGGCTCCCACAACAAATAGCTACTACACCGAGGTGTAGAGGAGAGTGCTACTCCATTCCGTGGATTGTTCTACTTTACCCTAGATTCTTACCTTATAATACCGAGTTTTAAGCAAGGCGGCATCAAGTACTATTTTTTGAGTCTTTGGTATGATGCGAACTGACCGTTGGCGATAACCCCCAAGCAAAATTATTGAACATTAAAGTGTTTAATACAATTTACACGAAAAAAGCTTTTGCAAACAAACCCTTAACTCTTGAATTATTTTTTAATTTGAAGGATGGTGGGTTTAATTTTAAAAAATTACTTTCATTGTCAGAACATTTTTTACTAAATACAGAAAATTTATTATTTATGGAAAATTGAATCATATACCAAAACCTGCATCAACAAATATCTGAAACTGACTTAATAGTTGAAGAACCAGATCTATTTAGTCAGAGTAATTCGGCGAAACGTAGTCGAGGGTGACATGAAGGCTCCCTTTTTAATAGCTACTACACCGAGGTGTAGGAGGGCGCTAATCTCTTCTCTAGTTTGCTCCACTTTTTCTTGATCCGTACCTCATAATGCAAGGAGGCATCTAGAACCATTTTTTGAGTCTTTGGTATGACTCGACCTGGGATTCAATCCTGATCTCCAGGATCATTAGCGAACACTCTGCCCACTATAACATTGGGCCGGTCGGGATTTCTTTTATCGTTATTCGAGCTGCACATTGTGAAAAGCGCAATCTTCAGACGGGAATAAAAATGTTCGTAGTTGCTAAAAATGGATATTGAGTAACGATTACCAAGGGAGTGGATGAATGAAAAACAGTGACTGGCTTTACAGATGGGTAAAAATTTGGCGAAGTATAATATGATGTTTTTTTTGTTTTTTTTTTCCTATCTTTAATTGCTTTTTATTAATGAGCACTGGGGTCATCACCGGTAAAATTACTAAAAAATGCTCTCCTTATGAGATTCGAGCTCACATTCCTAAGTTCACCATACCAGCTGCTATATTAACTCACGCAGCAAATAACATGTATTAAGTCATTCAACACTCCTACCCCCGATGTTAAGAGTATATTTCTATAACTTGTCGACAGCAGTCCATGCTTTATATATGCACATGTTTGACATCGCCTTCTGTAGATGAGATATTGCTACTGATGTATAATTCAAAATTCTAAAATCTCTTAAACAACTCACCTTCAGCTTTTGATACTGTTGGGTATCACCCACCCTTTTCCACACAGTGAACAAGTCCATCTACCATATATAGCAGTAGCTACTAATACCAGCGCAGACTAGAAGGTGAAGAGCAGCTTCTTATAGGAATAGTATTAGAGCGTTGGAGACTGGAGATCGCACTAGATCACCTGACTTGCTACCGTAATAACGGAAGCCAGTACTATCGTTGGACTCTATCTTTATTCTGTATTCACTAATCCTATGTTCTTGTCTACTAATTGTCTCTCTATTGTATATGCTTTTTCCTGAGACTATATCTCTATTTCATCTCATGTCGTGGTTTGTCCTTTATTTGATATTACATTCTGTATTCACTAATCCTATGTTTATGTCTACTAATAGTCTCTCTATTGTATATACTTTTTCCTGAGAATATATCTCTATTTCCTCTCATATCGTGGTTTGTCCTTTATTTAATATTACATTTTGTATTCACTAATCCGATGTTCTTGTCTAATAATAGTCTCTCTATTGTATATACTTTTTCCTGAGAATATATCTCTATTTCCTCTCATATCGTGGTTTGTCCTTTATTTAATATTACATTTTGTATTCACTAATCCGATGTTCTTGTCTACTAATAGTCTCTCTATTGTATATACTTTTTCCTGAGAATATATCCCTATTTCCTCTCATATCGTTGTTTGTCCTTTATTCAATATTACAAGCGTTCACTAATCCGATGTTCTTGTCTACTAATAGTCTCTCTATTGTATATACTTTTTCCTGAGAATATATCTCTATTTCCTCTCATATCGTGGTTTGTCCTTTATTTAATATTACATTTTGTATTCACTAATCCGATGTTCTTGTCTACTAATAGTCTCTCTATTGTATATACTTTTTCCTGAGAATATATCCCTATTTCCTCTCATATCGTTGTTTGTCCTTTATTCAATATTACAAGCGTTCACTAATCCGATGTTCTTGTCTACTAATAGTCTCTCTATTGTATATACTTTTTCCTGAGAATATATCTCTATTTCCTCTCATATCGTGGTTTGTCCTTTATTTAATATCACAAGCGTTCACTAACCAGAACGCAACAATAAACTTGTCCAAGGCATTATGATCGATAATTGTTATATATATAGTATACTATTATATAGTATACTATTATATATATAGTATACTATTATATAGTATACTATTATATATATAGTATACTATTATATAGTATACTATTATATATATAGTATACTATTTTCAAATCTGAAACAAAAAAACAAAACAAAACACGATGATATTAGTAGAGTTATTAGTAGTCACAGAGGTCCAATATATATTGAGACAGCCTCTCTATATGCAGAGTGAGCAGAAATAATAGCCCAGTCATGTTGGTCCCGTGTATATTGAGACACCCTATATTAATGTTTCGCATCTATTTTGAGGCTGTTTTGTATCATTTTTTTTCCGAATAAGTAGTGACACAAAATATTTTTCCTTTCTTGCCCAAGGCATTGTGATTGAGGATTAATAGTTGTTATAGTATACTATTTTCAAATCTGAAACAAAAAAGAACAAAGGAGGCGCCCGTGGTGTAATGGTTATAGTCGCACGAAATGAACACAGCGACACGAGTTCAAATCCTGGACGAGACTGATTGCATTTCACATAGCACTAATACCCTTGGGAAAGGTATGAATCCAATTATTTTCCCTCCAGTTACGGGTAAATAGTAGGGCATACTAGGTTCTTCAGCCTTGGTGAGGCAACTAGTCTAGGAGAAGGTCACCTCTGAATTCAAACAATTCCGTTTAGCATAAGTATACAGTTTAATTGTCAAAACATTTCTATTTCAAGCTATTCAGTTTAGTCAAACCAATTCAACCAATTCAGATTACTATAATTATAGATTTTGTTTACACACAGTTAAATGTCAAAACAGTTCTATTTCAAATAATTCAATTTAGCATACAAACAATTCAGTTTCAAACAATTCAGTTTAGCAGTTTAAAAGTCAAAACGGTTATTTAATGCCAAATCCTCTTTATACGGGTAAATAGTAGGGCATACTAGGTTCTTCAGCTTTGATGAGGAAACTAGTCTAGGAGAAAGTCAACTCTGAATTCAAACCGGTTTAACTCCACTTAAAAATTGACCTTGTGTCATATCTTGCCTATAACCGATAAACGATTCTCTAACAAATGACCTTGTGTCATATCCTACCCGAGCGGAGGGGTTGGGTAAATATGAGAAAAAAAAAGAACAAATTCTTAATCATTGAGTTATTAGCAGTCGCACGGGTCCCATGTATAGTGAGACATCCTATGCAATTAAAATCAGTGCAATACCGTCAATAAACAACGTAGATCTTGGTGTAACGCTAACCCTACCAACCTTGGTGGATTATCAAATGTCACAGCCATCCTTCTAGAAGAACTGCGATGATACTATTTAACAGGGGGCGCCTCTGGTAGTGTAATGGCTAGCAAGCTAGACTAGCACACCTATAAGAGTGAGTTCGAGTCTCATTGGGTGCCCCATTTAGTTGGCTTTGTGCCACATCAAGGCAAAAAGCTTAGTAAATTACAACATAGATCTTGGTGTAGCCTACAGTGATTACTTGGATATTGAAAATTTCCAAAAACCCCACCACTGATGCAACATTAATATACTGATAAGCAAAGGAATACAGTTTATATTGTCCGCGTAGATTCTTTCTTTCTTTCTTTTAGGATCTTGGTGGGTTTCTGCTTCGATATTTTATGCCTAGTAATAGTGGTATTGTGGTTTGGTTTGGTTTGGCCTGATTTCATGGCATATCAACCATTTTCGGGTTATTTAATGCCAAACCCTCTTCATAAATATATATAAAAAAATATATGATTTAGTTTGGTTGAGTTTTATGGCATATCAACCATTGTAGGTTATTTAATTCCAAATCCTATTTATACGTATGTATTAAATATATATGATTTGGTTTAGTTGGGTTTTATGGCATATCAACCACTGGAGGTTATTTAATGCCAAATCCTATTAATACATATATATCAAATATATAGGATTTGGTTTGGTTTGTTTTTATGGCATATCAACCGTTGCATGTTATTTAATGCCAAATACTCTTTATACCTATATATATATATATATATATGATTTGGTTTGGTTAGGTTTTATGGCATATCAACCGTTGTAAGTTATTTAATCCCAAATCCTCTTTATACATATATATTAAATATATATGATTTGGTTTGGATGGGTTTTATGGCATATCAACCGTTGCAGGTTATTTAATGCCAAATCCTCTTTATACATATATATTAAATATGTAGAAAAACTGATAACAACGATCCAAGTGGAAGGAATGATTTATTAACGGGTCGACACTATAGCGTTTCGGTTCTACTGAACCATCATCAGGACCATGAGGGGTGATATTAATAATTTTAAGTTAACGATGGATGATTAGTAATGTGAAATACAAAAACCTACGGGAAAATATGAATAGTAAGAAAAAGTTAGCCGTTTAACTGGCAAATCAGCGTTTGATGTTTAAATTACGTCATTTGACTTATTAGGAATATGGTATAGAATTTATGTACGTTGTTTAACGAGAAAGATTTCGAGTCAGAAGGAAGAAAAGAAAGAAAGAACAAAAAGAAGAATAGAAAGCATGGAAATTATGAGATATACGGAAAATATTAACTAAGGATGGAATATATTGTAGCTATTTAAATATATATTAAATATATATGATTTGGTTTGGTTGGGTTTCATGGCATATCAACCACTGGAGGTTATATAATGCCAAATCCTATTTATCCGTATGTATTAAGTATATATGATTTGTAAGCACATTTTGCTGATAACATTTGTAGACAAACCAGAGGTCATTTGTTTGCTTGCATTTAAATAGTTTCAAGCACTGCAATGTCATCATCATCCTCATCATCATCCTCTTGTCGTGCCACTAGCACGGATTATCCCTGACCCTCTCTCACCACCCCTCCCTATCGTTCATCGCTTCCGGCAGGTCCTCAGGGCTACACCCGGTATCCTCACAGAGCTGCTGTACGTAGGTTCGAGCTGGTCGCCCTGATTTTCCTCGGCTATGTGAAGGGGTCCATAGCAGTATATCTATTTAGTTATAGGCTCGCCCGTACTTCTCCAGCAGTGTCCTGCATGTCTGGTTCTTCTACCTTTGATAGTTTTCGTGATGGGTGGGTGGTAGGTGGGCGTATAGCTGTTGCTTTGTGGGGTGTTGCATCCAGGACAACTGCAATGTAATACAAACAATTCAATTCAATATCAGTAATTTGTTTGCGCACAGATATCCATTTGTAAATGAATAGTATGACGGTAATCTGATTTTTTAAAGTTAGAGCTAATGTTATATAATTAAGGAATGTTTTCTTTTATTTTAATTATTTTTCATTGATTATATCTTATCAGTCAGTTTGGTTGGGCTTTGAACTATTCGGCTCTTAGTTTAGGTGCATAGCATTGTGTACAATTTATTCTCGCGCGGAAAGGATATGACAATCACAATTGTCATAATAAACCTCAGATAGGAAATGAGGCTGGAGTGTGAATGACGTCGTGCCCGGAAGCGATGATCCAGAGAATTTGAAGATTTTGAAAAAGAGTCAGTTGAAAGTTGGCTTTGAGCCATGTAGGCTGACAGTTGGGTTGTCTGCCACTGAGGCAAATAGTTGAGTTGGGGTCCAACCATGATGTTGAGAAGTTGGGGTCCGACCAGGCCGTTGGGATTTTAAGGTTGGACCATGGAAGACGATAGTTGAGTTCCTACCATTGGGGATAGAGTTGGATTGAAAGATGTAGTTAGAATAGAATTATACGAAAGACTTTTAAGAATTGTCTCTCTCGTCGTGTCGAAGAAATGAAGTCAGAAAATTAATAAAACGTTCGTACCTAAACAAGAGAGTCCGCCTGTGGTTTTGCATATGAAACGCAGTTTCTTCCAAGCAGCAGTCGTGTCGATACTGCTGTATGGATGCACTACTTGGACGCTAACAAAACGGCTCCAGAAGAAGAGACACGGCAATTATACAAGAATGTTGCGAGCAATATTGAATAAGTCCTGGCAGAAACACCGCACAAAGCACTAACTATACGGCCACCTGCCTCCTATCACAAATTAGACGAACACTGCTGAGGACGACCTCATAATTGACGTACTCCTATGAACCCCCACATATGGCCGAGCAAAAGCAGGACGACCAGCTCGAACATACATACATCAGCTATGTGAGGATACGGGATGTAGCCCCGAAAACCTGCCAGAGGTGATGAACGATAGGGAAAAATGGCGAGAGAGGGTCAGAGATATCTGTGCTAGCGGCACGACATGATGATGATGATATGTACTGTTGTTATTGATATCATTATAATCGTGAGTATACAATACTAATTTTTTGGCATACAGGTATTGATATTGTTTTCACACAGTTAGATGGTTTCAAGTATTGCTCACGCAAAGAGTTTTAATTTCACATAGATGGTTACAAGCAATTCTATACAATACTCAGAATTCAATTTTTGGACAAGGTTAAATGGTTTCAAGCATTGCTATATAACTTTCATAATTCTATTTAATATCTATTATTTGTTTGCACACAGTTAGGGCGGCCGTTGTCGAGGGCGACCAGAAGGATTCTTTTCAATAGGTACAACACCGAGGTGTATGGGAGGGCGCCACTTCTTTCCCTGGATGGCTCCACTTTACCCTTGATACGTACCTTATATTGCTGAGTGTTAAGCAAGGAGGTATGGCGGTTAGGGAATTGTTAATTTCTCTAACCCTATATTTTCTAGGCAACACAACTGAATGACGAAACTTTTCTTTAACAACACAACAAAGAAAGTTTTTCATTTGCAGCATGGAATATGCTTTGCTTTTGGTTCTGCAAGACTCGTGGAGTTTAGGCTTGTTAGTGTTGGAGGCGAAATGGCGTAGCGGGATGTTGAGAATGGCAGCGTGTGTTGCGGGACGTGTGAGGGATTGTGTTTTGAGTCACCGTGTAGTTTTGTATCTGGTATTTGGGGGAGAGTATGCGTTGTTTCCATGTGGTCCAGCGGTGAAATGGGAGCTTGTGTCGAGAGCGGGCTGACGCTCTGGTCGACATAGCCAATTTTTGCGGTGACACAAAGTTGGGCCTGTGCGAGGCATGTTGTATGTTTCCAATTTATGTTCAACTGGGATTCCTCGTAGGAAATCCATAAATTAGATGGTTCCCTAGTTGAGTGTCCATGTTGTTGCTGCTGCTGTTAGAGCCGCAGTGAGATGTCCACACTGGGCGGCTTGTCTAACTAAAAAAGCATCGCTAAGTAGGGACGGCCAGGGGAACGTCTGTTCTGGTCGCCGTCTCACGCCGAAGAGACTGGGTTTGGCCGCTCACCCATTTGCAAGCCGGAAATGAAGGTCCAGGCTGAATAGGATAAGTCATCCTGATTAGGTGAAATTAAGTGTTGAAATAAATTAAGCGGCAAACCAAAATACGAGATTTTCCTCTTCTCTACAGAGGTATCGAGTACAATTTTTAAAGTCTTTGGTATGACGTGATCTGGGATTGAACCGTGG
This sequence comes from Sepioteuthis lessoniana, assembly GCA_963585895.1. Taxonomy (NCBI): domain Eukaryota; kingdom Metazoa; phylum Mollusca; class Cephalopoda; order Myopsida; family Loliginidae; genus Sepioteuthis; species Sepioteuthis lessoniana. Next base: position 6,954,336 of record OY757941.1, read on the forward strand.
TCTCCCGGACCATTGGCAAAGACCCTACCCTCTGGACCAATGATATTACTCTAATAATTCTATTTAATATCTATCATTTGTTCACACACAGTTAAGTGATTTCAAGTATTGCTCACACAAAGAGTTTTAATTTCACATTGATAGTTCCAAGCAATCCTATGCAACACTCAGAACTTAATCTTTGGACATGGTTAAATGGTTTCAAGTATTCCTTTCAAATACACATAATTCTATTTAGTATTAACCATTTGTTTGTACTCGCATAAACGGTTTTTAATATTGCTATCTAAAACCATTGGTTTTATTTGCGCACAAAGGGTTTCAAACATCGACATGTAAAACAAACAATTTAATTTAACATCAGTTATTTGTTTGCGCCCAACCAAGTGGTTAAGCAGTTCTAGTTGATTTAAAGATGTGATCTAACATGTGTTACCATTTCGGGTTAGGGTTGACCTGGGAGTACTGGCAATGAAGGAGTATTCCACATTCTTCAGAGCTCTAGGATTGGAGCCTTGCCAGTAGATAGTTTAGTATCATATCAGGACACTCGTTGAGGGTAGAGGTTTTGCTCCTCTGCTGAAATGCAGTCGGTATATTCTACAATCTCAGCTGACTGGGCTTCTACTTTTAGTGCCCTGGACGTGGGGAGTCATCACCTCGTGGCCTTTATTACTAGATCCCCCCTGACCCGGAGTACTAGTGCCTGATAAGGTCCGGTCTAGGTGTCAAATAGAACTAAACAGTGTAATTACGCAAGAGGAATTCACTGTTCTTACATTTTGCTATGTATAAAACTGTTAAATTAAACCGAATTGTTTGAAACAGAAGTGTTTGATCATTTAACTGCGTGTAAACAAATGAATGATGTTTAATTGAATTGCTAGTGATACGTAGCAAAACTTGGAACCATTTAACTTTGTTGGTATGCAAAACTGACTTGTTTGAAATAGAATTGTTTTTACATTTAACAGGGTGTAAACAAAAAACTGTATTTAAACCAATGACAATAGGTACTATTTACCAACCCCTCCGCTCGGGCAGGATATGACACAAGGTCAGTTTTTAAGCGGAGTTTAACAGGTTTGAATTCAGAGTTTTCCTTTTCCTAGACTAGTTGCCTCACCAAGGCTGAAGAACCTAGTCCGTCCTACTATTTACCCATAGCTGGAGGGAGAATAAGGGGGTTCATACCTTTCCCAAGGGTATTTGCCCGAAAGTGAACGTAATAGCGCCACTGGAGTACGATCTCGCAGTTCATCGCTTTAACCATTACACCACGAGGACACCCTATAGGTAAACAATAGATTGTATTAATGCTAAACTGAACTGTTTGAAATTAAGTGAAACCACTTAACCGTGTGCCAAAAAAAAAAAAAAAAAAAAAAAAAACAGAACAAAAGCAAAGAACAAGTTGAGGCTTGTTTAAAAATGTTATTTTCAAAATGTGTATACAAATCGTATATTTGATGTATGTGTAAAAAGGATTTGGCATTGAATGACCTAAAATGGTCGATATGCCATAAAACCAAACCAAACCGAGTAAATGTCTATTATCAAATAGGAATTGTTACTTTTGTTGGCCAATCGGACTTGAGGGTGACACAAAGGATCCTTTTTTAAAAGCTACTTCACCGAAGAGTAGGAGGAGGGCGCGACTCATTTCCCGGGATTGCTCCACTTACCCTTGATCCCTACCTTATAATACTGAGTGTTAAGCAAGGAGGTATTTTTGAGTCTTTTGAATGACTCGATTGAACCCCTGTCTCCCGGACCATTAGTGAACCTTCTTACCATCATGCAAATTATGAATAAGGAATTTTTGTTACATATGAATACTATAAAATATTCAAAGTTTTATATGCAAATTATTTGTGTTAGATAGAAATGCTTTATATATGGCTGTACGCCAAAAAAAAAAAAAACTTTAGAAATAGCGACACAAAAAATGTAAATATAAATCTACTATGGACACAATTCCCTAACTTCTAGGAATAAAATAACCCAAAACGGGTTTACACGCAATTAAAATCAATTATTGACTAATTAAATTATTGATTGATTAATTAATCAATCAGAAAAATGTTTTATCAACGAATGCTAGGAATTTTTTAACGGGTTTTATTAAAATGTATTTTAAGACAAATTACATATCGACGCTATCAAAAACGCATCGAGAAAAAGGTAGATGCGAACCCCAGATGCTACGAGCTATTTTGAACCAATCCAGGAAGCAAAACCCCATAACACAATAGTTGTACGACCACTTACCGCCCATCTCAAAAACTATCCAAAAAAACGAATAAGACATGCACGACTCTGCTGGGGAAGTAGGGACGAACTCATAAGCGAAGTTTTCCTATGGACCCCTACACGGCCACTTACCTCCTATCATAAAAAACATTCAAGACAAACAAGACATACGGGACACTGCTGGAGAAGGAAGAACGAAGTTCTCCTATTAACCTCATTCACACGGACGTGCAAGTGTTAGTCAGCCAGGATGAACTTATCTACATCTGGAAGACCAGCCAGAAGCGATGGATAATAGGGACGGATGAAGAGAGAGAGAGAGAGAGAGAGAGATGGAGAGAGAGTCTGGGATATCTGTACATGCAAAACATTTACGGACATATGTTGTAGTCTGGAAGACCAGCCGGAAACGTTGGATAACGGATGAAGAGAGAGAGAGAGGGGGGGAGATGGAGAGAGAGTCTGGGATACTCGTACATGCTAAACGACATGTACGGACATATGGTGTAGTCTAGAATATCAGCCGGATACGATGGATAATAGAGACGGAACAAGATAAAGAGAGAGTAGGGGAGATAGAGAGAGAATAAGGGATATCCCTACATGCAAAGTGACATGATGATGAAGATTGATTATTGAAATATCAACAAAAATAACTTTGGTGCGCTTTTGTTTCTTTGTTTAATGGCATCTCAACCTTCGTGTGTTATTTAATGCCAGAGCTATCCTTATAGAAGAACTGAAGTGATAACATTTAACTCATCGCTTGGAGAATGAGGGTTTCATGCCTTTTCCAAGGGCATTAGTCCAAAAGTAAACGTAATAGTGTGACTGGAGTTCGAATTTGCTCACCCGGATGTTGCTGTCACTTACAAACAGAAAAATAATAAAAATCTAATTCGGTTTGGTTTAATTTGGATTTATATAGTTTATTTAATGCCAAATCCGTTTTTATACTTATAAACAGTTCTATTTCAAACAATTCATTTTAGCATAAGTACGTAGTTTAAATTTCAAAAACACTTCTATTTCAAGCAATTCAGTTTTAGCATAAGAGTACTGTTTAGTTCTATTTGACCCATAGATCAGGTGCTACCACTCCGGCTCACAGTGGACCTGGGAGCCATGGCAATGAGGGTATACTCCGCATTTCCCAAAGCTCCAGCATTCCTGGAACCCCACCACCAGATTGTTTAGTAACAT
>OY757941.1:6962791-7010291 GCA_963585895.1 Sepioteuthis lessoniana
CATCAAGACAGTTCCTCAGCCTCCCTATAGTCCAGACCTTACTCCCTGTGATTTTTGCTTATTCCCTAAGCTCAGAGGCTGTCGTTATGAAATAACTGAGGAGATGAAATAACTGAGGAGATGAAAGAGGATGTGACACGCTCACACCAGAAGACTTCCATGGGGCCTTCCAGAAGTTGTTGGAACGGTACAACAAGTGCATTGCAGCCGGGGGAGATTAGTTCGAAGGGGAATAGAGTTTCATGTGTGTACTATCAATAAAAGTGCCCATACGAAAAAAGTCTGGAAAATATTTAATGATCCTCGTTTTTATAATCATGATATTGTTTGTTTGGGTCAGTGAATGGGACGGGAAGACAAGCTGCACTGCTCATATTTTGTAAAGGATCATTAATATATAATTTCATCGGTTAAATTTGGCTTAAGGAAATTTGGTTTAAGGAAATATCCTTGTGTCACATTCTGCTCGTCCGGAGTAGCCGGTATATATATATATATATATATATATATATATATATATTAATAAACTAGAGGCACAAGAAAATTCATATATATATATATATATATTTGATTAGATGATGAAAACACATTTTGTCTATATAATTTTATAAAGATTCTTTCAAAATTTTAAATTTTGGTTGTTGGTTGCTTGGTTAGGTTTTATGGCTTATAAACTGTTGTAGCTTATTTATATTTACCAACCCCTCCGCTCAGGCAGGATATGACACAAGGTCAATTTTTAAGCGGGGTTTAACAGGTTTGAATTCAGAGTTTCCCTTCTCCTAGACTAGTTGCCCCACCAAGGCTAAAGGCTATTTACCCATAGCTGGAGGGAGAGTAATTGGATTCATACCTTTCCCAAGGGTATTAGTGCTATGTGAAATGCAATCCGTCTCGTCCAGGATTTGAACTCGTGTCGCGGTGTCCATTTACTACGACGATAACCATTACACTACGGGTACCGTTGTAGTTTATATAATGCCAAATCCATTTTATACAAATAATCACTTCTCTTTCAAGCAATTCAGTTTAGCATAAGTACACAGTTTCATGGTCAAAAACATGTCTATTTCAAGCTATTTAGTTTAGTCAAACAGTTCTATTTCAAATAATTCAGTTTAGCATAAATTCACAGTTTAAATATCAAATATTAGATATCTATTTCAAATAATTTAGTTTAGCATAACTACGCAGTTTCATTTAAACCATAGATAGGACCCTATCAGGTGCTATCACTCCTGCTCACAGTGGACCTGGGAGCGATTGCAATGAAGGGATACTCCTCGTTACCCAAAGCTCCAGCATCGCTGAAACCTCACCATCAAATAGTCATATTTAGGAAATTCATTGGGGCAGGGTCTTACCACTCTGCAAAGGGCCACAGGACATTCGTTGGTGGAGTCTTACCCCTCTGCTGAAGTGCAGTCGGTGTATTCTACAGCCCCAGCTGACTGGGTAATTAAATTTTAGATTTTTTCGTGAATATTCTTAAAATTTGCTCAGGTGCGCGTGACATAACACTTATCGTCATTTGCTACCATTTGCTACCATTTTGCTACCATTTGCTACCATTGTCTAAAACAATTCGAAACAAAGCGGAGTTCACATTTAGGGAAAAAATTCTGAAAAAAAAATTCTTTTGCCCCTTTTCAAAAAATTCCCAGTATTTATTGAATGTATTTACTTGTATATATTAACAACAGCAGCTACCTCAGCGACTGACAAGCTAAGTTCCAGACAACGAAGAACGTAGAAAAAATGCTTGTATTATTTGTCGTATCGAAAAGGGGTAACGGGCGAAGTGTTCTAACACTTACATTAAATGGGCCACAAAGAAGAAACGGTTGAAAATCACGTGATTCACACGAGCGTTCGCTGGTGGCCTTTCACTTGAGTCTATGACAGCAAGTCTCCTTAGGTTTCCAGGACTCTCCTGAGTATTTTAGTAGATCTTAACTTTGCTGTAGACTTGATGGTCTCGATCTTTCCTCTGATTTTCACTTCATCCAGTCCTTTTACGAAACCTTTTAGTGACCTTTCTACAATTTTATATTGTTCTTTTTGGTTTTCTGTCCCTTTTTGTTTTGTTAATCACCACTAGACCTGGTCTTCTGGCCAAGATTAAGAGATTAGCTTGTATCTCAAAGTCCCAGAGATTTTTACTCGACTTATTATCTTGGTAGGATTCTGGTTTGTGCTTATATCATTTGATAATATTGTCAAAATTCAATCTTTTGCACAATTCCCAGTGGATCACACTTTCCACCCAGTCAAGCCTAGACTTTTCAGATTTCCTATGTCTATGTCTTTTCGTGAGCAATCTCACCATTTTGTTGCTTGAAATATCCATACAGTTGCTTTCCTCCTTTTTCTGCTGATCTAGTTTTTGTTGATTTTCTCTCAGTACTTATGTAGCTAGTGCTGTTATTGTCTGCTGAATTTAATCTTTTTTTACTCTTTTATTGTAGAACTTGAGTTCTAGTGTAGATGCATCCTTGCAATCCTCAATACTGGGGTGTCCTCTTCCTCCTTTTTTTATACAGTCGATGTCATCTCTTTCCCGAGGGTATTTTGCCCGAAAGTGAACGTAATAGCGCGACTGGAGTACGAACTCGCTCACTACGATTCCACAGTCCATCGCTTTAACCATTACACCACAAGGACATCCACCTCCGCGGCATCCAAGTGAGTTATGGATTTCTTCTCTTATCTTTTCAATTAAAATTTTTCATATCATAGGTAAATACGTTATCGGTCTAAAGTCGCTTGATATGGCCCTTTTTTAGGGGGTCTCTCGGGATCAGCGTAGTTTTCCCCTTTCCTCATCCATTCGGGTAAGCTTGCTTCTTGTGGGCATTTACTCAAATGCACGTCCAGTCTGTCGTAGATCGACATGAATTTTTAAATAAGAATCCATGTACACTATCACGGCCGGCGTTTTCCAATTTGCTTATTTCTTGAGTGTTGGTTGGATTTAATGGCATATCAACCCCTATAGGCTATTTAATGCTAGAGCCTTTTTACACATATTATATATATGATTTGTAAATGCAAATTTTTAGGTTGAACATGCACACTTATCAACTTTTCTGTTGTTTGGTTTATTTGTTTGAGTTCCTTGTCCATTTGAAGAATGGTCCCGGGTATCGTACAAAGGGGACAGTCTTGGTGTTTATATCTTAGATGGGATTTCTGCCTCAGAGCTTTCTCCTTTTCCTGAAGTATTCTTTTCTTAATTTTTCTTTAATCTCCGCTTTTTTCTTGGTCTCTGCTTCCAGCATCTCCAAGTACTTGTAATTTTCTTTTCCCCAGGGATTCTGATAGTTTCCTGATTTGGTAGTGTTATTCTTTCCCCTGTTTTTTCTAACTTTTCGTCAAAAGCGTTGCACATTTTTCAAAGCCAAATTCCATTCCTATATCCTAGTTGTATATTCTTATTGTTTGTATCAAGTTCTCAAGTTCTTTTTCATTTTTTTTTTTTTTTTGCAAATACCGTTGTATCATGCATGTACATAAGAAGATTATTATTTTCTTGCGATTTTGTAAATTTGTTGCACCTTGAACATTTTTATAAGTACGTAGTTGAGCGGCATCATTGCTATGACGAATAGCAATAGCGAGAAAGGGTCTCCCTAAAAGTTGCCTTTCGAGATTTTTACTTCTGCTAGAGCTCCCCCCCCTCCATCAATTTCACCTTCCAGTTTTCTATGGCACACGTGGCGAAGTTTGGTTATTTCTTGAGTGTTGGTTGGATTTAATGGCATATCAACTTCTATAAGCTATTTAATGCCAGAGCCTTTTTACACATTTATATATATGATTAGTAAATGCAAAATTTTAGGTTGGTGATGGTTGGGTTTTATGGCAAATTAACCTCTTAAGGGTCATTGAATGTCAAATTCTGATATGTATGTGTGCGTATATATAAATGTCAAAGCTTTTTTTTGTATAAACTTGATAGTCGAAGGTGTCAGTAACATAGTCTACATTTTTAGTAGGAGGCCAATTGTTTTTAAGAAGCTGATTATGTTTTTGAGAGCAATTTTTAAAAATAGTTCCTTCATGCTGTTCGCCTTGAAAAAACTTTTTCCTGGTGGTGTTGAGTTTTGTGCATTCTATCAAAATGTGCTTGATTGAGTATTGATTTCCACATGGACATTTTGAGGGAGGTTCTTCTTTAAGAATGAAGGAGTGAGTCAGTCGAGTGTGTCCAATACGTTGTCAAGTAAGGGTAGTTTCTTCTCTTCTGGTATTATTAGGATCCAGCTTCCTTTTTTTTTTTTTTTTTAATTGGTTGTATTTGAAAGAGCTTATTATGGGAATTTTTGCACTAATACCCTTGGGAAAGGTATGAATCCAATTATTCTCCCTCCATCTATGGGTAAATAGTAGGGCAGACTAGGTTCTTCAGCCTTGGTTAGGCAACTAGTCTAGGAGAAGGAAAACTCTGAATTCAAACCTGTTAAACTCCGCTTAAAAATTGACCTTGTGTCATATCCTGCCCGAGCGGAGGGGTTGGTAAATAGGATCTTGTGGGAATTTTCACCCCATAATTGTTGCCATTTTTTAGTTACTATTTGTTACTATTTGTTTAATTTTAGGTCGGGACATTGGCCCAGCGGTTAGGGTGTTCGCCAATGGCCCGGGAGACCTGGGTTCAATCCAAGGTCGAGTCATACCAAAGACTTTAAAAATGGAACTTGATACCACCTTGCTTAACACTCAGCATTATAAGGTACGGTTCAAGGGTAAAGTGGAGTAATCCTGGGAATGGAGTAGCGCCCTCCCCTACACCTTGGTGTAGTAGCTATCGAAAAGGGAGCCTTCGGGTCACCCTCGACTATGGTCGCTAACTTTACTTACTTTACTTATATGAAGTTTTAATGTTTTTATCGGGAGTCATGATGATTGCAGCTTTCGCTAATGAATCGGCTTTATCATTGCCCTGAATTCCGATATGGCTTGGAATCCAACAAAATATCACCTTTCTGCTATGGATCAGTGAGTTGAGTTTGTTAAAGATCTTGATAATTAGCGAATTTTTGGAGGTGCCCGTAGTGTAATGGTTATTGTCGCAGGAATTGGACACGGCGACACGTGTTCAAATCCTGGACGAGACTGATTGCATTTAACATAGCACTAATACCCTTGGGAAAGGTATGAATCCAATTATTCTCCCTCCAGCTATGGGTAAATAGTAGGGCAGACTAGGTTCTTCAGCCTTGTTGAGGCAACTAGTCTAGGAGAAGGAAAACTCTGAATTCAAACCTGTTAAACTTCGCTTAAAAAATTGACCTTGTGTCATATCCTGCCCGAGCGGAGGGGTTGGGTAAATATGATAATTAGCGGATTTTCCAATTTCTTGAGTGTTGGTCTTAGCGATTCAAGGCCTTCTTATGTTCTTTAAAATCTTTCTTTATGCTATTTACCCCTTCAGAATTTCTCGTATTGTCTTTCTGTTTCCATAGTTTACACCAAAATTGTTTGGGTTTTTTTTGGTATCCGGCTGTTGTCCTTTCGCCATCTCCATTAACTTATTGCAAGAATTTTCGTTATTTTTAAATGTTCCGTTTTGTTTGTATTGTTTGACACATACCCGGTACCTTATCTATTTCTTCCAATTGTGTTGTCAAACTTGTCTGCGATTGTCTTTGTGGGACCCTTTTCATTCCGTTGGGTTCCTATGCCTTTTATCTTTCTTAGGAGTTACGTTGGTTGTCGTAGTTTCTTTATTTGCCCTTCTACCTTCTTTTCTTATCCAGGTTTTGTATTTCTGTATGGATTTCTTTGAGACTTACCTAATCTATCAGCGACTAGTTTAGCTCCCGCATGGATTAACTCGTTCAGTTTTGTAATGATCTCCATTCGGATATGTTACAATGCTTTATATACTTTTTCGGTCTCAACTTTGACTTTTTTCAGGCTTGATTCCTTAGGGATGGTAATGTAGTCTTCAGTTCACTTATGATTTTCTGCCTTTTTGTGTTAAGATTGGTCTTGTGCGGCTGCGGGTTTTTTTTTTCAATATTAAGTGGCCACTTTATCAATAAAATGTCTTTTGGGCTAATTCTGTATAATCGGGATTATCCAGATTATTCAGATTATCCGGTCAGCGAAACCTTTGTAGACAAGTTCTAGCTCCTTAATTATTCTAATTTTACTCAAATTAGTGTATTGTGTGCCCTTACGTTTCAGTTTAGGAGACTCTGTTAGTTTTAATAATTTTGGTCTCATTGGCATAATTGTTAGAGTGTTCGACAATGGCCCGGAAGGTCAAAGGTCGAGTTATACCAAAGACTCAAAAAATGGTATTTGATGCCTCCTTGCTTAACACTCAGCATTATAATGTGAGGATCAAGGGTAAAGTAGAGCAATCCAGAGAAAAGAATAGCGCCCTCACCTACACCTTGGTGTAGTAGCTATCGAAAAGGGAGCCTTCGGGTCACCCTCGACTAAGATAGCCAAATTTTCTTACTTATTGTGGACTGGTTAATTATCTATAACCAGACAGAATATTTTTAGTCTTTTTTTATTGAATTTTTTCCAGATATCAGTTTGTTTAACATGTTTTTATTCACAAATTTTACCATCTGGATTTTTTTTCACATCGTCAGAATTATAGAATAAGTAAAAAAAATAAAAATAATGTATATATATATATATATATAGAGAGAGAGAGAGAGAGAGTCACACAGACACATAAAATGCAAGGAAGTGAATTTGCATGAAAACGTTCATTTCTTCAATGATAGAACGAATCTAAAACCGAAAATATCAAAACTATGCTCTAAGCGTCAAGAAATAATCATTTTATTATATACATTACTCAGTTGTGCCTGCTTAAGTAATAACGTACCGTGGATTTTACATGCAAACTGCGGGTACCTTTCAGCGTTTGTCCAGTTGGAAATGGTTGCTTTAAAAATGGCTGTTCAAAATTATAGTTTCTGCGAGAGATCGAACAGTGCCCTTTGTTACCGGGGAATCTACACAGATATCTCAATAAAAAGAAGCAAATTCACTCACTCTCTCTCTCTATCTCTCTCTCTCTCTCTCTAGCTCGCTTACTCATCCGAAAAGTAGCTTTGTATCTCTCTATATTTTACTTTCTCTTTCTTTATCCATCACATCCAAAGATTACTTCTTTATCCTCTCTCTCTCTCTCTCTCTTTATATATATATATATATATATATATGTATATATCACCTCGAAAGAAGCTCCGTTTCTGTCTCTATCTCTCTCTCGCAAGTACACAAACTCATTCGAAAAGTAGCTCAGTATTTCTTTATATATATATATATATATATATATATCATCCAGAGAGTAGCTCCATCTCGTTCTGTCTCTCTTCGTCTCTCTGTCTCTCTCCCTCTGTCTCTCTCACTCTCTCTATCTTTCAAGAGTCTAGGGTAGGGTAGGGCAAACAGCAACCCGCGGGCCGCATGCGACCCGCTGCACGGTTCTATGCGGCCCACGGGAGCCTCTAAAATAATTAAAAAAACACTTGCACTTGAATCGAGACTAAATTCTTTTGATTTTAAAAGATGCAGCCCTTTGTTACTTCATAAACCAGTGATGCGCCCCTAACAAAAATGTTTGCCCATCCCTGGTCTTGGCGACCTAAGCAATTGCACGTCTTGATGTTGGAGACAAATTGTTGTATCTGTTCCTTACTGCGATATTCTTTTCTAAGATAGAGTTTCGAGTTTTATTGTAACTCAGCCACCCGAACCTGGTAGATTTCAGTTACAGGATTTTGTTAACAGTTAAAACCTGATTGATAATCTATCAAAATGAAGACCGTTACCATATACTCGTGTGTTTAGGTTGCTTGCATTTCACATAATACTCATCATCAACATCGTCATCATCATGTTGCACCATCAGCAAGGATATCCCTGATCTTTTCTCCCCACCTTTCTCTATCGTCCATTGCTTCCGGTAGATCTTCAGGGCTACATCCCGTATCGGCACAGAGCTGCTGTATGTAGATTCGAGCTGGTCGTCCATATGAAGGGGTCCACAGGAATACGTCACTAAAGAGTTGATCCATACTTCTCCAGCAGTGTCCCTCATATCCGGTTCGTCTAACTCTACTTCTCCAGCAGTGTTCCGCATGTCTCGTTCGTCTAGCTCTAATTCTCCAGCTGTGTCCCGCTTGTCTGGTTCGTCTAACTCTACTTCTCCGGCAGTGTTCAGCATATCCGGTTCGTCTAGCTCTACTTCTCCAGCAGTGTCCCGCATGTCTGGTTCGTCTAGCTCTACTTCTCCAGCAGTGTCCCGCATGTCTGGTTCGTCTAGCTCTACTTCTCCAGCAGTGTCCCGCACGTCTGGTTCGTCTAACTCTACTTCTCTGGCAGTGTCCCGCATGTCTGGTTCGTCTAACTCTACTTCTCCAGCAGTGTTCCGCATGTCTCGTTCGTCGAGCTCTACTTTTCCAGCAGTGTCCCGCATGTCTGGTTCGTCTAGCTCTACTTCTCCAGCAGTGTCTTGCATGTCCGGTTCATCTAACTCTACTTCTCCAGCAGTGTCCCGCATGTCTGGTTCGTGTAACTCTACTTCTCCAGCAGTGTTCCGCATGTCTCGTTCGTCGAGCTCTACTTTTCCAGGAGTGTCCCGCATGTCTGGTTCGTCTAGCTCTACTTCTCCAGCAGTGTCTTGCATGTCCGGTTTGTCTAACTCTACTTCTCCAGCAGTGTCCCGCACGTCTGGTTCGTCTAGCTCTACTTCTCCAGCAGTGTCCCGTTTGTCTTGTTAGTCTAACTTTACTTCTCCAGCAGTGTCCCGCATGTCTTGTTCGTCTAGCTTTACTTCTCCAGCAGTGTCCCGCATGTCTTGTTCGTCTAACTCTACTTCTCCAGCAGTGTCCCGCTTGTCTGGTTCGTCTAACTATACTTCTCCAGCAGTGTCCCGCATGTCTGGTTCGTCTAACTCTACTTCTCCAGCAGTGTCCCGCTTGTCTGGTTCGTCTAAATCTACTTCTCCAGCAGTGTTCCGCATATCCGGTTGGTCTAACTCTACTTCTCCTGCAGTGTTCCGCATGTCTGGTTCGTCTAACTCTACTTCTCCAGCAGTATCCCTCGTGTACATAATACTATTAACCTTGAAAAATGAATAAATCGAAATATTTTCCCTCCAACTTGTGGACCAGTCTGGGCACTTTAACATTGGTGTAGCAACCGGTCTAGGAGATTAAAAGCAAAACAATGAATTCAAATCTATTACACTCAGCTTAAAAAATTTACCTCGGGTCATGTTTTGATCATCCGGAAGGATTAGTAAATATATCTACAGGGTGGAAGGATAAAATTGTCGTCCTAAAGAAAACAACACTACAGCTTAATTTTAAAACTTTTATTGAAAAAATAAATTCAGCTAACTTGATTATGTAGTAGAGCTGACATCTATTCAATGTAGCCACCTTCAGCCTCAATCACCGCCTCGATACGGATCCGGAACTAGGAGCATGCCTTTTCCACAAGCGCCGGCGGGGACTCGGTGAATACTCGGCGAATACTCGGCGGTTGGTTGGTGTTGTGGGAGGTCATGTTGGTTCAGGTCGGGGAAGGAGGGGGCCAGTGAGAGAAGGGTACAAAGTCGTATTACTCCTTCTGAAGCCAAGCCTGGGTCTATTTGGACTTGTGGGCCGGCGCCGAGTCCTGCTGCCACACCCAGGGTCTGCCCCCGACCACCTGATTGTACCAGGGGATCACCACACTCTTCAGCACATCCAGGTACACTTTGGTGTTGGCTTTCAAGCCGACTTCGAAGATGTGAGGTGGCATGATGTGGCCCTCACTTGAAACCACACCAAAGACCATAACCGTAGCCGGAAACATTATTTTCATTACCCCGGGCACGTCCCTGTTATTCGTGGCAATCCAGATTTGCATTTTGAGGGTGCTGGCAATGGTCCTGTTGTCATAACTTGGATCGGTAGAGGGCATGAGTTGTACAGCGGCGCATTTCCGATCTTGCTCGTTGAACATTGTGTCACTTTCAGACATGATAGATGGCTCCTATCGCTGTTGGGATTTGTATACAACTGGCCAACTCGTAGATGATCTGAAACAAAAAAACGAAAACCGGTTTTCATTAAATAGAAATGAAATCATGTCGTCTTTTCTAGGGCGACAATTTTATCGTGCCACCATATATATATATATATATATATATCGAGAGAGAGAAACTCATAAAAAATTGACCTCGTGTCACATTTTGCTCTCGTGGAGTGATGGGTAAATATATCTAGAGAGACTCACAAAAAAAACGAGCCTTGAGAAAGTTATGCATTAGATTATTGTTTCTCCATCTATGAGTAAAGAGTAAGGCAGACTAAGTTCTTTAACCTTAATTTGACAACTGGTCTAAGCAAAAGAAAACTTTGAATACAAACCTGTTAAACTCCGCTGAATATTGACCTTGCGTCATATCCTTTTTGGGCAGATTGGGTTCTTTAAGCTTTGAATGGCAATCGGTCTAGGAGGTGGAAAACTTTGAGTGCAAATCTGTAAACCCCGCTTAATATTTAATACTGGGTTCGTTATGCCTTGTGTAGCAACCAGTCTAGGAGAAGGAAAACTCTGAATTCAAACCTGTTAAACTCCGCTTAAAATTGACCCCGTTTCATTTCCAGTTCGGTCGGTGGCATTAAATAAATACATATATTCGTGTGTCTGTGTTTGTGTGTCTTTGCGTCAGTTTTTTAGTTTTCACACATAATAATTAGTTCTTTATTTTTTATTTCCTTTTTCTGTTTCACTCCTTCCATGATGCTCTTGCCCCCTCACCTAAAAGGAGTGAGGGCTTGATTCACTGCCTGGCACCTGAAGTGCTCCTGAAGAGGAATGCCGACGGAACTGTGTAATTTTTTCATCCGCCCCTCGAATTTCTTGCGTTTCACAATCAGGCACCGCACTTTAACCCGATTTTGTACCATATCTGAACACTCTGTTGGGTGTTGGATAAATACCTTAAAGATTCTGACAGTTATTTGCGCCGAGTGGTTTCTGATATAATTAATAGTTTAGTTCCAGGGGCTCTTCCCTTCATCCAAGCCCCACCTGTGTCTTTGCCTGAAATGAGTAGGAGCTAGATTCATTACTTAGTGCTTGCAGCGACCTTTAAGGGGAATACCGACGGAAATGAGGAATTTTTTATAACTCCCACCCCAAAATCTTGCTTTTTAGGGGGTACCCGACATTAAACTGACTTTGTGTCACATTCTGCCATCGTGGGGAGCTGTATAAATTGCGTATATACGATTTACGGAGGTGCCCGTGGTGTAATGGTTATCATCGTAGGAAATGGTTACGGTGACACGAGTTCAAATCCTGGACGAGGCTGATTGCATTTCACAAAGGTCTAATACCCTTGGGAAAGGTATGAATCCAATTATTCTCCCTCCAGCTATGGGTAAGTAGTAGGACAGACGGGGTACTTCAGCCTTGGTGAGGCAACTAGTCGAGGGGAAGGAGAACTCTGAATTCGAACCTGTTAAACTCCGCTTAAAAATTGACCTTGTGTTTTATCCTGCCCGCGCGGAGGGGGGGGTAAATATGTGCATACGATTTAATGAGACGTAGACCGTTCGCATTTATTTACTGTCCAATCACCTGGCTTCACTGTGGAGGCGCTTGTATGTATTGTGCTGGAATAACCTAACGGGGTCTATTCCTCTCCATCTTTATAACTGGTTTGAATTTAGAGTTTTCCTTCACTCTCTCTCTCTCAATATATATATATATATATATATATTTGATTGAACATAAAAGACATTTTTTATGTACATATTTTTTTGTTAATCCTTTCGAATTGGCGTATTGATCTTATGATATTCGGTGGGAATTGGTTGATAAATCTTCCATTATTATTTATTTCCCTAGTACTTTCTGCCCAACATTAGGCCATCATCAAGGAATGGATGTATTAAAAAATGATGTAACTTTTGTATGTATATTACTACTTTGTAAGAAGAAGAGCGTCTGTGCCGTTGCAGTGTGTAGCGTTTACTTTTAAAATTGTTCTATAAATAGTGTCAGTAGCTAAAGACATTTAAGTGCATTAGCACTGGTTTTAAAATCAATTCTGTTAAGTTTGGGTTGTATGTTACTTATATGTTGGTATTGCTTTGAGAATCTGTAGTTTTTGCTTGTTATTTTGATGTTCTAATATTGTTGCGTTTTCGGTAAGAATTTTCCGTAATTCTGTTGTTGGACATGAATGTTTTTTTAAGTGCTGTGCTATGCAACTTGTATCAGGAAGGTGCATTGCAAGTCTTCTCAATAGGGTAGTTGAGGTTAAACCAACATATATTTTATTATTTTCAGAGATACAATCTCCTAAAGGATATTCAAAGTGATATATAACGTTGGTTTTTCGCAAAACTCCAATCGAGGGAGAGGAATTATTTTTAATGACTAAGTCGGAGGTTTAAAATTTATTATACTATATAATGAGTTTTATTTTTTATTAAGATCAATGGTGAGTATATTTTTATGAATCAAAGTTTTTAATATTTTTTCATCTGATTTATAATTGTAATGCGTTTGGTTACGGTAAAAAAGTTTGACATATGTTTGTTGACAAGAAACAAATTCGAAAATTAAACGGTACACAATACAACAGCACAAACGCTCTTTTTCTTACTAAGTGGTAATGTACTTAAAAAAGTTACACCACTTTTGTAATACATCCTCCTGTCGTAATAGCCCACAGTTGGGCAGATAGTAATGGGGAATAATTAATTATGGGAGGTTTATCAACCAATTCCCGCCGAATATCATAAAATCAATACGACAATTCGAAAGAATTAACAAAAAAATATGTAGACAAAAAATGTCTATTAAGTTCAATCAAATATTTATTAATGAAGAAATGCTGCCAATATATATATATATATATATATATATATATATATATATATATATATATATATAATTAATGTCCAGAGACAATGGGTTTAGAATATTTTTATACAGAATATATGAGAGATTCCATATAATTCTAAGGGAGTGCTCAATATATCGCTATTATCACATGTCTCACAGGATGTATATAAAAAAAAACCTCACATACAGAGCGAATAAATCCGTAACGCAAATGGAAGAAAACTCAATGCACAGTTATAGTACCATTATGAATTTATTTCGACGAATTTTTCCCCGACTCATCAGATGGCATACACACTTTTTTAAGGGGGTGGTGGATTGAAATCAGCAAATATAGTTTTCTGTATATATATATATATATATATAAGTAAATAATATTTGCGACCATCGTCGAGGATGACCCGAAGGTTCCCTTTTCAATAGCTACTACACCGTGGTGTAGGGAAAGAGCGCTACTCCTTTTCCTGAATTGCTCCACTTTACCCTTGATCCTTATAATGCCGAGTGTTAAGCAAGGAGCAATCAAGTACCAATTTTGGGGCCTTTGGTATGACTTGACCAGGGACTGAACCCCGGTCTCCCGGGCCATTGGCGAACACTCTAACCGCCGGGCTAATACATATATATATGGAAAAACAATCAGGCGAATGAAGAAAGGGGGTGAAACAACGAAAAAACATATAAGAGGATATACTGCTGCTCGGCCCACCCCAAAGTCAACAGTGGTGGTTTCACATACCCAACCCTTCCACTCGAACAGGATGTTACACAAGGTCAATTTTTATGCGGAGTTTAATAGGTTTGAATTCAGAGTTTTCTTTCTCCTAGATCGGTTGCCATACAAAGGCAAAAAGGCAAGTCTATCCTACTATTGTACTCATAACAGGATCGAGAATTGTTTGATCCATACATTTCTCACAGGAGTATTAACGTTATGCAAAATGCAAACTGCCCCGTTCGGGGTTCGAATACGCGTAGCCGAGTTTACTGCCAACAGCGATAACCGTTACGCCATAAGCACTCTTTCATCAAATGTACACACGAAAGAAAAAAATAGAGAAATAATTCTACCCAATCGTAAATAAATCTGCGAGTATACTTTAACCAGTCTTACACCAATGTCTTTTTAGATTATAATTTGTCCTTCTCCTAGCCTGGTTACTCATAACTAAGGCTGAGGCACCACATCCACCTTGATATTTTACTCGCAGTAAGAGAAATAGAGATAAGCTCATGCGGCTTTACAATTCATTTATAATTACCTCAAATTTGAATGGAGCTTCAATAGCCTTGACACATATAGAAAGTGATTATTTTCCTTGATTATTGCAGTTAAATTTCCCCTTGTCGCAGTATCTTAATTTTCTAAAATTAAAATTTTCAGACATAACAAAATGGGACATTTCTAATATATATATATATATATATATGTGTGTGTGTGTGTGTGTGTGTGTGTGTGTGTGTGTGTTAAAATTATATATAATATATATTAAAGTATATATTATACACATATTAGAATTCAGTGGCTTAGACACACATTGGAAGTGTTTATTATGATTAATTGATGTTGTCAAGGTTCCCTTAGTTGTAGCCAAAATTCATAATTTCCTTAAACGAAAATTCTCAAAAATACAAAGGGGAAAAAAAAAGAAATTTCTTAGAATGTTCATTTCCTTGATTTAATATTCTAATTTGCTAATGAAAATAAGCAGTTATCTGAGTTTGAAAAAAAAAAGGTCAAATAGCGGCATACAATCATTGTGGACAGTCACTACACGATATTGCAAAGAAATTGAATCACCATTATTCATCAATTGGTGTTTTCATCAAAATTTATCAAAGACGGAAATTTAGTATCGGTCACACAAGATTTACACACTCCTTTATGCACAAGTAAGAGGAACAACCCCGTGTATATAACAAGTCAAACACCCTCCATGGCGAAACATTTTCTCATAAATTGTAGAGATTTAGTATTTCTCACACGAGACTCCAGTAAGAGGAGCAACCTGGGTGTATGTAGTAATTTACTAAACTTTTTTTTGTTTAAATGTGGCACAAGGCCGTATAAATGGGTCACCAAATGAGACTCGAACTTATTCGTGTAGATTTGCTAGTCTAGCTTGCTTACCATTACACCCTCCAGGGTGCCTAACTATGGTCTATGTAACATATTAAACACACTACGCAGTGAAACATTTTCTCATATAATGTAGAGATTTAGTATTTCTCTTACAAGACTTACACACTCCTTTTATACACAAGAAAGAGGAACAACCTGGGTGTATGTAGTAATTTACTAAACTTTTTTTTGTTTAGATGAGGCACAAGGCCGTATGGATGGGTCACCCAGTCTGACTCGAACTCATTCGGGTAGGTTTGCTAGTCTAGCTTGCTTATCATTACAGACCCCTAGGTGCCTAACCACGGTTTATGTGGCATATCAAATACACTACACAGTGAAACATTTTCTCATCGACTATGGAGATTTAACGAACGTTAGACAAGATTATTTTCATTGCAAACAATATGAAGGACCTATTTGAAAATGTCGGCAAGGATGATATTTTTTCTTTGAGAGAAATGATACTATACCGAAATGATCAGTGTACTACAAATTTATAAAAAGTCTATCGGTTTTGAATTGTCTATTTAAAAACACTTTTTAAACAACACAGAAATGCAACCCATAAATGCAACTCCATGTCAGCTGACGGGAGATTATGCTTGATCTGGATTCTGTATGGGTACAGCAGAAGATCCTTCTTTAAGATTCTTTGCAACGATGCACGTCAAAGATCAAGTTCTTGGGAACGCCTTGGAGGTACTTTTTTGGACTCCTTCCGATAGAATCACTTACCTTATCCGCGTTGCCAGGACATCTTGCTGTCAACTTCCTGCCAGATCTGGGATTTTCTGCCATCTAGTTGAGGTTGTTTACTGACCCCTGTGGCTTGAAATTTGTGTACCCAGTGATAAATTTGGCTTTTCTGGGGATAATTGTTAAAGTAAAACTTCCTGCGAAATTTTGCTTGCACAGTTTTGAATGATTTTGTCTTCAAATAAGTAGTGACGCAAAAAATTCTGTTCTCTCTTGTTCAAGGTATTGTGATCGAGAATAGTTGTTATAGTATACTATTTTCAAATCTGAATAAAAAAAGAATACAATATTATTGGTAGCAGAGTTATTAGCAGTCACATAGGTCCCAGGTATATTTAGACAGCCTTTCTATATGTAGAGTGAGCAGAAATGATAGGCCAGTCACATGGGTCCCATGTATATTGAGACACCCTATATAAGCGTAAAATGAACGCAAAACCCTAATTTCTAGACATCAAATAACACATGATTGGTTGACAAGACGTTAAAATTAATTCATCAATCGTCTTAATGAAATTTTAATATCATATAATTTTCATGTCAATTAAATCCTTTATTTTATTTGATAATATCTCAACAAAAGGTGAGTTAAATGTTTTACGATATTTTAGTGGTACGGTGCGAGTTTGCGGTGGGTGGAATTTAAAAGCCGCACAGATGAACGTGCAAGGTTATTGTCTAATTCGGAAACTTATGCTTAATAAGTTCGGACTGGGCCATAACGCCCCGGAAGAAAACCAAAATATTTATATAGCAAAAGTTAAGGGCGCCGTTTATCACAATACGTTAACCAAAAGATTGAAGAATTTTCTCTCAAGCTTCAAAAACCTCGATTGTTGGGCAAGGTCATCTAGGATAAAAATTGGGTATTCTGACGGTGCACTTTAAGCCATAAAGGTAAGTAGAACTCAGTGAGAATTAGTCTCACTTTCATGTCTTCAAAAAAGTATTCAAAGCTACCGAATTGTGCATCATCTTAACAAAATATTGCAAAAGCTTTGACTTCCCCAAGTATTTAATTGCCCAGTCGACTGCTGCTGTAGAATACACCGGCTGCATCTCTGCAGAGGGATAAAACCATTTCCAACGAGTAACCTAGATATAACACGAAACAGTCTGATGGTGAGGCTCCAATTCTGGATGGCCCAGTTGGCTGGGGTTGTAGAATACACCGACTGCTTCTCTACAGATGGGTAAGACACCCACCTCACGAGTGTACTTATTTGAAACAAAACTGTTTTTCATAATGAAAATGTGTACTAATGCTAAACTGAATTTTTGGAAATTCAACTGTTTTTACATTTAATTGCGTGTAAACAAAAAAGCTGAATGGTTTAAAACAGAACTGTTTATATGTATAAAAACGGATTTGGCATTAAATAACCTATAATGGTTGATATGCCATAAACCCAACCAAACCAAATCATATATTTAATATATATGTATAAAAAGAAAAAGGCATTAAATAATCTACAATTGTTGATATGCCATAAAACCAAATCATATACATTTAATATATCTGTACAAAGAGGATTTGGCATTAAATAACCTACAATGGTTGATATGCAATAAAACCCAACCAAACCAAATCATATATATTCAATATATATGTATAAAGAGGATTTGGCATTAAATAACCTACAATGGTTGATATGCCATAAAACCCAACCAAACCAAATCATATACATTTAATATATCCGTATAAAGAGGATTTGGCATTAAATAACCTACAATGATTGATATGTCATAAACCCCCACCAAACCAAATCATATACATTTAATATTTATGTATAAAGAGGATTTGGCATAAAATAATCTGCAACAGTTGATATGCCATAAAACCCAACTAAACCAAATCATATATATTTAATATATATGTATAAAGAGGATTTGGCATTGAATAACCTACAATGGTTGACATGCCATAAAACCCAAACTGGTATTTATGCAAAGTAGCATGTACTACTAAAATATTGCAAAACTTTGGACTCACCCAAATCCATTTACACATTTATTTAATTTTATTAAATTAAATAGTAAATATTAGTTGGATGCTGTCTCCAGAGATATGTTTGTGTAATATTTACGTTGGGGTAATAGGTTTGACACGGCAGCACATTCTGTGACTATAACCACCATTCGGCAGTGGGGAGGGAGAGGTGCGATCGTCTCATAGTCTTCTAAGAAGTTCAAGACTGTCAAAGCAGACTTCTTGACATCTCTGCTGCTGACAGCAGAGATAGATCTTTTAGTCTCGAATATCTAATCGCGCAACGCCCCTGCCACTTGCAGTCTCGGTGAGTTCTTCGAGACCTATTTGTCTCCAAAACATTCACAGCTCCCCCACTTCTACTTCTGCTCGCTTCATTGTTTCCGTCAACGCATGCGTAGACACATTCTCTGAAACGCCGTTGATCAGTGACATTTTCGAAAAAATGCCGGGCAGCTGTTGTGTTTTGGGGACGCTTGTATGTTAGCAGGTCTACCAATTCATGTGTCTCCCTGCAGTCAGACTTTTTTGCGTGCTTGGAGAGCCGACTTTGTCAACATGTGAGTAGGTGGGTATATATATATATATATATATATATATATATATCGGTGGTTTATTCAATAGATAAGGTGAATTTTGCCCAAGCAGTTGCCAATGGGATGCATTATTTACTGTTGTACCTTTTCAAAGAGGATCAATAATAATTAATCTTTGCATGTTTAGCAAGGTTGTCAGCATATCCTTTTTTACTATGCGTTGCGGCCGAAACTTTTTCTTTACGGGGAAGTCAGTGTGGGGTCATTGACGGTGGATTGTCTTTTCTACTCGGGTTTGTAGTGGCAAACTAATGTTTGATCTTATTTATAGTACTTTTTTAAAAATAAATCATGCTTTTCCGCACGCAATACACATTCTTCAGGAAATTTTACATGGTTTGCACAAGTCAGCTACCAAAAATTTCATGACTGACCTCTATTCCAGTTTTGATTACCCGGCGTTTTGAATAATATCAAAAAATGATTTTTGCTATAAACCATATTTCAAACAATACAGTGTTCACATTCATGGAAAAAAAATCTGGAAAAAATTGTTTTGCAATTTTTTCAGAAAACGTCCCCTTTTTTATTGAATTAACCATATACATATATATATACATATATATATCCTTTAGCTAGTCGCGATGGACAGCTATCGATAGGCTCTCAGTCATATGGAAGTCAGACCTATCCGATAAAATAAAACGCAGTTAATTCCAAGCAGCAGTCGTGTAAATACTACTATATGGGTGCACCACATGGACGCTGATTAAGCGTACAGAGAAAAAGCTTGACGGGAATTGCGCAAGAATGCTACGAGCTATATCAAACAAATCCTGGAAGCAACACCCCACAAAACAGCAGCTGTATGGCCACCTACCTTCCATCTCGACGACCATCTAAATTAGACGAACAAGACATTACAGGACACTGCTGGAGGAGCAAGGACGAACTCATAAGCGACATTCTTTTATGGACCCCTTCATACGGACGCGTAAGAGTTGTACGACCAGCTAGAACTCACCTACCATAGCTCTGTACGGACACAGGATGTTGTTTAGAAGACCTACCGGAAGCGATTGCTGATAGAGACTGATGGCGCGATACTGTTAGGGAAATCTGTGCTAGCACCACGATATCATGATATATATATATATATATATATATATATATAACCTTATCATTCGACTGAACTTCGTGATAGAACAAACGTCATATATATGTTCAAATGTCTCTTACGAGACTGTGTCTCCAACGAAAATAATACGTACATTGATCTTACCACTACGACTTTTTAAGATGTCTTACAATGCACGTTAATAATTCTAGTTCCATAGCCCTACATCATAAAAAACAATCTCTTGCTAAATCTAAATTTTAGAAAATTCTTGTTGAAAACACCACTATGATAGCACATGAAATTAATCAGCACACGACTACAAATCCTAGAAGTCCTCCATGTAAAAAAAAAAAAATATAGAATTAATATGATTAACTTTGAAAATAGCGACAATGTTTTAAAATGACTTTAGTCCCTTTTTTTTTTAAATCTATTTTTATTGATGATATTCTATTTCCGTTGATAGCGTTTTGTTTTAAATTCGTTCGATGTCATCGGCAGCTCAGTCTTATCCAACTTTGTCTTTACGCAATTTTTGCAATGTTATAAAAACCTAAAATCTTTTCAAAAAAACATTTTTTACACTTGCAAACAACCCCTGAGGATGGCCTATGAAAGGCCCGAAAGCGCCAAGGACAATTTTGCTAAATTCATCTACCAATTCCAACCTAAAACCAATACACTTGTCAGGAAACTTGAAAGGATCTTGATGAAATTATATAGACAAAACGTATCTTTATTATTTAATCAAACATGGACCTGGGAGCGATGGCAATGGAAGGGTACTTCACTGCCATCGCTCCCAGGTCCTTGTTTGATTAAATAATAAAGACACGGGGTGGTAGCACATGATAGGGTCCTATCTATGGGTCAGACAGAACTAAACAGCGTACTTATGCTAAACTAAATTGTTTGAAATAGAACAGTTTTGGGATTTGACTGTTTGTAAACAAAAACTATACTTATAAAAAACTGAATTGTTTGAAGTTTTATTTCAAGTTTAAATGACCCGAAAAAGGTTAATATGCCGTAAATAAAACAACCAACCAACTAACTACCCTTCCAAGTTAGAGTGGACCTGGGAGTAATAGCAATGAAGTGGTATTCCATATTCCCCAAAGCTTCAGGACTGGAGCCTCACTATGTCATAAGTTAATATCATATCCAGGACACTAGTTGAAGGAGGACTCTTACCTCTCTGTAGAAATACAGTCGTCGTATTCTACGGCCCCCGCCGACTGGCTATTAGTTACCAGATTTATTTATTCATGCCTCCCACCAGAAATGGTTTGAACCAATTTTTTTTATAGATTTAGAGGAAGGAGAAGTCGGGCATGAGCCAAAACTCCTGCCCAGCTGGATAGTGCTAGTCATAGGATCACAAGGTACAATATGAACTATGCAAAGTCTCGCGGTCATTCGAACTGAAGGTCCAGTGTAATCTGAATCATCGTTTGTCATTGATACTCCGTGAGACACGTATGGCAAGTGGCCATGCTGAGGCCAGGTACCCTCGGAGCGAGCTCCGGTGCCAGGTAGGTTTTATTTGTCTCTGCCTCCCATCAGACAAGACTTGACACAAGGTCATAACACAGTTTATAGTAGGGGTTTAGGAAGAGGTAAGTCGGGAACGAGTCAGGATTCGTACCCTATCGTACCCTATCAGACTTTTGCTGGTCATCGCCTCACTATGAGCTAGATGAGCCTGCTGGACTTCGACTCACTCGATATATTACGTGAGTCCGCCACAAATGCCTGCACATAGCTTAAATTAGACCCGGGTGTCTTGTGCTATGCTATGCTATCAATGCAGCTCATCCACCCAAAGGTGGAAATTTACTAAGCTTTTTGCTTAGATGTGGCACAAGGCCATATGAAAGGGGCACCCAATGAGACTCGAACTCACTCATCCACCCAAAGGTGGCCGAGCCGAAGGCGGGTGGCCTTTCGGCCACGAATCTGACATTGATCTTAGTTAACCCATCCAGCCTGAATGCTTGACGCTCCAGCTAAAAAGCCTGGTGCCTGCACCAGGGAACTCCACTGCCAGGGAAATATATGGTCACTTCGCCAGGCTATTAGTTGCCAGATATAGTACACCAAAGAGAATACCTGATATTTGCCTCAGCCTCCCACCAGACAGGACTTGACTCTTGGTCAATGACCTGAAAATCGGCTAATAGTGGGGATTAGGAGAGGAGAAGGTCGGGCACGAACTGAGGCTCGAACCCTGCTGGACTATGCTGGTCATCGGCTCACTTACTGCAATGTCAGCCCGATAAGCCTAGTTGGACATGCTGGACATGCTGCTCACCAACCCAGAGGTAGCCTAGCCTGGACCCCCATGCCCCTTATGCTAATGACACATATAATCTTATTTTAGGTTTCAGTTTTATGGGTTATTTACAACCAAATCTATCCTTCCAGAAGAATAGTATGGGGTATTATTTAACCCATAGCTTTAGGTAATAGGTTTGGTTTGGTTTGTTGGGTTTTATGGCATATCAACCTTTGTAGGTTATTTAACGCCAAATCCATTTTTATGTAAATAATATGTTCTATTTAAAACAATTCAGTTTAGCATAAGTACACTGTTTAATTGTCAAAAACATTTCTATTTCAAACTATTCAAGCAGTTATATGTAATAATTCAGTTAAGTGTAAATACAATTTTAAAGTCAAAAAACAGTTCTATATCAAATAGTTCATTTGAGCATAAGCACGCAGTTTAAATGTAAGTACGGTTTAATTGACAAAAGCATATCTATTTCAAGCCATTCAGCTTACTCAAACAATTCAGTTTAGCATAAGTATACTGATGGTTCTATTTAACCCATAGATAGGGCTCTATCAGGTGCTACCACGCTGGGCCAGAATGAACCTGGGAGCAATGGCAATGAAGGGGTACTCCGCATTCCCCAAAGCACCAGCATTGCTGGAACCTCACCATCAGACTGTTTAGTGTCATAAACAGGACACTCGTTGGAGGGGGGTCTTACCCTTCTGCAGAGGTGCAGTCAGTGTATTCTACTGCCCCAGCCGACTGGGCAATTTGGGGAATAGTGTTTATTCCTTTCCCAAGCGTATTAGCCCAAAAGTGATTGTAGTAGCGCGTCTGGAGTTCGAACTCACGTTATTACAATTTCGCAGTTCAGCACGTTAACCACTTCGTTTCAAGGAAGAAAACATTTAAAAACAATAATATCTTAAACTTTACCGGGCCATTGGATAATAAGTAGAGTGTTCGACAATAGTCCAGAAGACCGGTTTTCAATCCCAGGTCGATATGACAATCACCATTGTCATAATAAACCCCAGATAAGAAATGGGGCTGGAGTGTGGATGACGTCATGCCCGGAAGCGATGATCCTGAGAATTTGAGGATTTTGAAAAAGAGGCAGTTGAAGGTTAACATTGGACCATGCAGGCAGATAGCTGAGTTCTCTGTCATTGGTGCATAGAGAATGAAGTTATCAACCGTTGAGACATGGAGTTTTTTAGATGTCTACCAACAGAGATCTCAAACATTACAAGATGCGCTGCACGTTGGGGGGGGGGGTCAGATAGTATGGTCAGCATAGTAGAATTGTGTCTCTCTCCTCGTGTCAAAGACCCAGAAGTCAGAAACTAATAAACTGTTCGTACCTGAACAACAGAATCTGTCTGTTTCTACCTGCATTTGTAAATGTTTTTGTATCACAGTTGTTATTTAAATGTTTATGGCTATATAACATAATAAATTAAGTAATAAATAAATTAAGATGCCCGTAGTGTAATGGTTATCGTCGTAAGAAATGGACACAGCGACACGAGTTCAAATCCTAGACGAGACTAATTGCATTTTACATAGCACTAATACCCTTGGGAAAGGTATGAATCCAATTATTCTTCCTCCAGCTATGGGTAAATAGTAGGACAGACTAGGTTCTTCAGCCTTGGTGAGGTAACTAGTCTAGGAGAAAGAAAACTCTGAATTCAAACCTGTTAAACTCCACTTTAAAAAAATTGACCTTGTGTCATATCCTGCCCGAGTGGAGGGGGTGGTAAATATGATAAATTAGGTAAATACAAAGATTTAGTAATAGAAATTGAAAATATGTGGCTCCTTAAAACTGTCCCTGTGCCAGTTGAAGTAGGAGACCCCTGTATGATCAAGAAAGAGACAGATAAACGCATTAAGAAGATACCTGGCCGTCCCAGCCAATTTGAAATACAAGAATTGCACTTTGCGGAACTGCTTGTCTCTTTAGGAGAGTACAATTAACGTGACTGAGAAATATCACTTAAAAGAAGTATAAATACAGAGAATAAGTATGATCATTATTTTCCCTCGTGCTAGGTCTTGGGTTAAAGACCCAGTGAAGGATAATGAGAAACTGAAAATAAAACTGAAAATTGAATAATAATAATAATAACTCAAGATCATTCTTGAAATGGTCGTGGAAAGAACTTTAAGAAACGGACCGGAGGACAAGAAATATAATGATCATTCACAAGGCCTTACATCCGAGAGATAACACCATGTCGCGCTACTAGCACGGATTTCCCTGACCCTCTCTCACCATCCGTCTCTATCGTCCATCGCTCCCAGGAGGTCTTCCAGGCTACATACTGTATCGGCACAGAGCTGTTGTATATAGTTTCTAGCTGGTCGCCCTACCTTTGCTCGTCAATGTGAAAGAGTCCACAGGAATATATCGCTTATGAATTCGTCCTTACTTCTCCAGCAGTGTCTGGTTCGTCTAGCTTGGATAGTTTTCGTGATGGGTGGTAGGTAGACAGATTATATGTAACTAGAAAAGAAGGAGGAAGTAGACTCGCCAGCATTGAAAATAGCGTGGATGCATCAATACGTGGACTTGAAGATTATATTAAAAAGAGCAAAGAAAGCCTCATTACAGCGACAAAAAAAGTATAGGCAATATAAAGATCATTAGAAAAATAATAACAAGGAAACAGTAACGGAAAGCAAAACAACAGTATGGATATTTCAAGCAACAAACGAGAAGAAAGCTAGACTTTAAACCAAAGACTGAATTTCTTCAAATGGTAGCAAGACAAACTATGTTAAAGCGAAAATATAAAAATGCGTACAGAATTGTATGTGTACGAGGGAAGCTGAGGAACTGTCTTGATGCCCATCTTGGTCAAATAGTCTGTGACAAGGATGGAGTTGTGGACTGGTGCATTGTCCTGGTGGAAATCCCACTGAGTCAATTTGAAGAGTGCTGGCCTCTTCCGACGGAATCTCTTCCTGAACTCCCTTAAAACCTCAACATAGAAACCCTAACCCTAACCCTTTGGCCAATCAACTCTGGTGTTCTGACTGCCTTACTCCTCCCACACATGTCATCACCCCTCACTGACTCCGTGACTTCCTTGAATCTCTTATGCCACTCAAAAACTGATGCTCGATTCATACAATATGAAGCATTCCATACTTTTCTGCGGCATTTCTTCGAAGTTTAAAACACAATTTTATTGCATATCGTTCTTCTAAAGTGTCCTCATGTCCAGATTGCATTTTTGAAATTCACCAGCTGTGACAATCAGGCTTTAGTAGTATGTATTCCAATTCCTGTTGTAGCTGTTCATTTGAAGCTGAAATCATAACAATTAGTCAGTCATCTCCTAAGATGTATAACAATTACATACTGAATTTTCAAGAGTCTATACCAATTTTAAATGTCTGTACAAAAAAAGTCTAGAAACTTATTGAAGGCACCGCGTAGGATATGTGGTGATAGAGAAGAAACCATTTATCACATAAACAAATGGAGGTGCCCGTGGTGTAGTCGTTATCGTCGTAGGAAATGGACACGGCGGCACGAGTTCAAATCCTGGACGAGAATGATTGCATTTCACATAGCACTAATACCCTTGGGGAAGGTATGAATCCAATTATTCCCCCTCCAGCTATGGGTAAATAGAAGGACAGACTAGGTTCTTCAGCCTTGGTTTGGCAACTAGTCTAGGAGAAGGAAAACTCTGAATTCAAACCTGTTAAACTCCGCTTTAAAAAATTGACCTTGTGTCATATCCTGCCCGAGCGGAGGGGTTGGGTAAATAGTATCACATAAACAAATGCAGTAAACTATACCTTTTCCAGTTCAAAATGGGTGTAGTTCAGTTCAAAATGGAAAAATTATTATAAGTATAAAATGTTAACAATTTTATTGCTAAAATAATTTATAAAATATTTTTTATATTTATACTTATAATAATTTTTCCATTTTGAACTGAACTATTCCCATTTTGAACTGGAGAAAGTATAGAGCAAAAAGAGTAAAAGACTAGACATGAATGGGTGGGAAAGGTGAGCCACTCGAAATTGTGCAAGAAATGGTATATGCACAAACCAGAATTAATATAGGAAAATGAGAAACACAAAATTCTCTGGGATTCTGATATACAACATATTACTTAATCCTAACCAGAAGACCAGACCAAGTGATGATTAACAAAAAAAAAAAAAAAAAAAAAAAAAAAGAAAGAAAGAAAGAAAGTAAAGAAAGAAAAGAACTTGCCGAGTAGTGGACTTTGCCGGTGTACCACCGAATGAAAACAGAGACAAGTGCTTAGACCTTCCAGAGAACGAAAAAACAGTGGAAAAATGCTGATGATGATGAAAAGAATTGTAATTGGTGCGCTCAGATCGATCCCTAACGGCATGGTAAAGGGGCTGGAAGAGTTAGAAATTGGAGTATCTAAACTACAGCATTGTTAAGATCTGCCAGAATACTGGGGAGAGTCCAAGAGAATTGCTGTCACTCAGACTAACACTGATGTGAAAATCTCGCAAGGAGTAATATATCGAAAAAAAAAAACAAAAAACAAATACTCAGACCTCGCCAGGGAACTAAAAAAAAAAAATGTGGCACATGAGGGTGACGGTGATACCAATTGTAGTTGGAGAACTGGGAATGATCCCCAAAGGCTTGGAAAAACGATTGGATGAATCGAAAATTAGATTAAGAGTCGAGGCCATCTTGACCACTACATTGTTAAGATATGTGAGAATACTCAGGAGAGTCCTGTGGACCTTGGGACATATGCAGTCTCTGATTCTATTAAAAAACCACCTGCATTACCCAGGGAGAAAAACTCGCAGTATCAGTAATAATAATATAAAACACGTGTAGCATTCTGTGTGTCCATCTGTGTATCTGTACACAAAATATTTATAAGAAAGAAAGAAAGAAAGAAAGAACGGAAGGTGATATCTCTGACTTTTTTTGTTGTAATCTTTAAAGAAAGAAATAAAATTTAAATTAGAAAGAAAGAAAGAAAGAAAGAAAGAAAGAACGGAAGGTGATATCTCTGACTTTTTTTGTTGTAATCTTTAAAGAAAGAAAAAAATTAAAATTAGAAAGAAAGAAAGAAAGAAAGAAAGAAAGAAAGAAAGAACGGAAGGTGATATCGCTGACTTTTTTTTTTTGTAGTAATTTTTAAAGAAAGAAAAAATTTAAATTAGAAAGAATAAAAGAAAGAAAGAATCATGTAATGTGTGGCTAGCTTCATCGAAAGAGAAAGGGAAAAAAAGCAGGGAAGTTATCGGGAAAGCAGGTTGACGTCGCAACGGAAAGGTTTCGTCAGTTTTGGAGTTCGTCTGCTTGGCAATGTATCTTTTGAATCTATATTGACAGCAACAAGGAAGAGAGAGAAAGAGGGAGAAAGAAAGAGAGAGAGAGAGAGAGAGTCTCTATTTATTAACGACACAGACAATTTGATTTTTCAGATAATTCTAAGTTTGCTACATGAATGTTGTGCTTTTTATTACAATAATATATGAGATTCATTTATTAATTTATTCTTTTTAGATTCTGAATTTTTTAAAAATTTGGATTATTAAAAATATATTTTATACAAAATTCGACCATCATTATTGACAGGTGTATCCTACTTAATAATAATAATAATAGAAACGGAATCTCTCCTAATAGCTACACAGGACAACGCCATAAGGACCAATCATATCAAAGCGAGAATAGATAAGACGCAACAAAATAGCAAATGTAGACTATGCGGTGACAGAGACGAAACGATCAATCACATAATAAGCGAATGCAGCAAATTAGCACAGAACGAGTATAAGGCGAGACACGACTGGGTTGGCAAGGTGATCCACTGGGAAATGTGCAAGAAATTTAAGTTTGACTACACCAACAAATGGTCTATGCACAACTCAGCACCTGTCCTAGAAAATGACACTCATAAACTCCTATGAGACTTTAACATACAAACGGATCACCAAATCTCAGCCAGAAGACCAGACCTAATAATAATCAACAAAAAAAAAAAAAAAAGAGAATGTGCAAAATTGTCGACTTTGCTGTCCCGGCTGACCATTGAATAAATCTGAAGGAATATGAAAAGAAGGATAAGTACCTCGACCTTGCTAGAGAATTGAAAATGCTGTGGAACATGAAAGTGACAATTGTACCAATTGTGATTGGTGCTTTTGGCACATTAACTAAAGGATTAATAAAAAGCCTGGGGGACTTGGAAGTTGGCGGACGAGTAGAGACTATCCAAACGATAGCATTACTAAGAACGGCCAGAGTCCTGGCACGTGTCCTGGAGACTTGAGACTTGCTGTCACTCAAACTCCGAATGTGCTCCCCCTCCACCCCACGTGTCTATTCTGTTTTATTTATCCATTGGATCTGAAGAAGTCCTGTTATATTTTTCTTCGTGTTTTTTGGTTCACACCAGAAACTGAAAAACAGGATGGAAATAAATTTATAATCCTAAATTAACCGGTCTTTGGTTTTTTCTTAAAGAAATATAGCTCTGTAAAAAAATTGCATTGAGCTCTCCACCAGGAAAATTTAAATGTTCAGCTCCTGAATGATTTTCTTGTCCTGAAGGAATTACTCCCAACTCTGGTTTAACTGGACCGAATAATACTATATATGTATATACATATATATATGTTTATATCTGAGAATATCAGACTATAAAATCAGTCTCTCATATACTTTTTCCTTGCCCAGTCGGCTGGATCTGTAGAATAAACCAACTGCTTTTCTGCAGAAGGGTAAGATCCTCCCCCATGATCTATATCATGTAAGAGGAGACTTACAATGCACCTTTCTGATACAAGTTCAATAGCTCAGCATTTAAAAAAACATTCATGCCCAACAACAGAATTACGGAAAATTCTCAACAACACAACAATATTAGAACATCAAAATAATAAACAAAAACTACAGATTCTCGAAGCATTACATATTAGAAACATGCAACCGACGCTTAACAGAATTAATTTTCAAACCAGTGCTAATTTACTTAAATGTCTTTAGCTACTGACACTATTTATAGAAACCCATTTAAAAGCAAACGCTGTACTCTCCAACGGTAAAGACGCCCTTACACAGTAGTAATATGCAAAAACAAAAGTTACATCACTTTTGTAATAGATCCTCCCCTGATGATGGCCCAAAGTCGGGCAGAAAGTACTAGGGATACATACAACTATGGACAATACATAAATCAATTCCTGCCGAATACAATAAAAGCAATACGGCAATACGAACGGATCCAGAAGAAAATATGTAGACAGAAAATGTCTATTATGTTTAATGAAATTTGTATTAACGAAGAAATGCTGCCAATATATATATATCAGCCAGACAGTGGTCTGACGAGACGAGTGAAATGTACCATTGCGAGATCGTATTGCGTTAGCATTCCCTACGAAATATTCGTCATTCTACAAGAGTGAAGAAATTAATAAGTTTTGGCCAAAATTACAGCCCCCTCACAGCGTGGGTTGGTTTCTTTTTTAATGGCATATCAACCTTTCTGGGTTATTTAATGTCAAAGGCATCAATTGGGAACAACAGTAGAGGTACTATTTAACGAACAACTGGGAGGACAAGAAGGTTCATACATTTCCCCAAGGGTAGTTGTCCGAACGTGAACGTAATAGCACGACTAGAGTTCGAACTCGCCTACTACGATTCCGCAGTGCAGTGCGTTAACTATTACACCACGAGGACACTCTTAGAACTGTATAAAAGTGGGGACGAAGAGTTTCGAATATGATAAAACTTAGGAAAATTAAGTGATATAGGCATAAAAACAAATTTATTTTAGAAAATGATAGAATAGAATATGTTGGTTGTTTGGCTTTAATAGCATATCAACCTTTGTAGGTTATTTAATCCATTTTTATAGAAAAACAGTTCTATTTCAAACAACTCATTTCAGCATAAGTATACAGTTCAGTTGTCAAAAACATTTCTATTTCAAGCTATTCACTTTAGTCAAACAGTTCTAATTCAAACAACTCAGTTTAGTATAAGTATAGTTTTTGTTTGCAAACAGTTAAATGTCAAAAGAGTTCTATTTCAAGCAATTAATTTTAGCATACAAAAACAGTTCCATTTCCAACTATTCAGTTTATCATTGGTACGCAGATTAAATGCCAGAACAGTTCTATTTCAAACAATTCAGTTAAGCATAAGTAGAATTTCAATGTTAAAACAGTTCAATTTTAAACAATGCTGTTTATGTTTGTTTATTTGGGTTTTAAGGCCTATCAATCCTTGTTGGTTATTTAAAGCTAAATCCATTTTTATACAAAGAAACAGTTCTATTTCAAACAATTCAGTTTAGCATGCGTAGCAGTTTAATTGTCAAAATCATTTCTATTTCAAGCTCTTCACTTTAGTCAAATAGTTCTAATTCAAACAATTCAGTTTAATATAAGTATAGTTTTTGTTTGCAAAAAGTTAAATGTCAAAAGAGTTCTATTTCGAACAATTTAGTTTAGCGAAGTGCAGTTTCAATGTCAAAAATAGTTCTATTTCAAACAATTCAGTTTAGCATAAGTACGTAGTTTAATTGTCAAAACAGTTCTATGTCAAGCAATTCAGTTTACCATAATAAGTACGCAGTTTAGTTCTATTTCACCCATAGATAGGGCCTTATCAGATGCTACCACTCCAGGCCAGACTGGGTCAGGGAGCGATGGCAATGAAGGGGTGCTCAGTTTTCCTTGAAGCTCAAGCGTTACTGGAACCTTGCTATCACATTGTTTAGTGTTATGTCTAGGACACTCGTTAAGGGGAGGGTCTTACCTCTCTGCAAAGAAGCAGTTGGTGTATTCTGCAGCGCCAGCCGACTGGGCAATAGAATAGCATAGGTGGGGTGTCCTATTGAGTGAATTGACTTGGTAAATACTAGAAGCCCTTAACGCTGTGGTGATAAAGGAACTATATAATCTCTTTTACTTTCTGGGATAGAATTGTTCCCCTTTTGTTTAGTTTACTAGTGGGTGGCCATTTTAGCCTTGACTACCCACAAGACCAGTTCTTAGTTGAATAAAGCTTTTCTTCAAGCTTATCAGACTGATTCTTAAATTAATTTCAAACTCTAACATATCATTTATTACAACTTATTCAACTAAAAACTGTCAGCTTTAAACTTTCGTTTTCATTTCTTTTCTGTTTTCAGTTTGATCAAAGGCATCTACGGGACTCATTTAATTGGAGATACTCTTTTGAGAGTCGCTGACCTCATCCTTCCTCGACAAATTGACGAACCCGAATTTTCCTGGGCGGCGGAGAATGGGGTGATAAAGGAAGAAACTATATTATCTCCCTTACTTTCTGGGATTGAATTGTTCCCCTTTTGTTTAGTTTACTGGTGGGTGTCCATTTTAGCCGTGACTACCTTCACTGACTGACTTCTTCAATTAATTGCAAGCTATAACATCATTTCTTACAAACACGTTTGAAAAAGTTTTTAATTTAAATTTGTTAACTCAATTTTGTTTTCTTTTTTTTCTTTTCTTTTTTTGTTACTACTAGTTACTGAAACCCCTAAAACCACCCAATGAGAGAACGTAGAAACAATAATTTAAAAAAAAACTTAAGAGTTGAAATTGTCAAGTATCCCTACTTGACCCTCCCGAAATCTTGCGACCAGATGCATGAGAATAAAAAAAATAACGAATGAGTTGACGAGCTTAAATTGTACTAAGATTCAACAGGCTACTGCGAATCCACCCCTATTGACCTTGGGGTGGACCCAAGAACGGTATGCCAATTTTTCTAGCTCTTTTATATCTTATATATTGTTTTACTCCCTTTCTTTCTTCGCCTGAGCGTTTTCTCTTCACCCTCCCCCTTTTTTAATATATACAATATAAGCTGATTTCTCTCCCCAAAAAAGCGTGTATGTCATCTGAAGAAGTTATAACTTATGATCTTCGACGAAATAAATTTATAATGCCAGTTTAACTGTGAGTTTTCTTCCTGTTATGTTATGTTATGTTTATATGTATATATATATATATATATGTGTGTGTGTGTGTGTGTGTGTGTGTGTGTGTTTTTGACTCTCTGACTGTCTATATCTTGATAGATCTTTCATATCTATCTATCTATCTATCTATCTCAGACTGTTTATCAAACATATGTATGTTTATCATGGATGCGCGCATGCACACGTGTGTGTGCATATGTGTGTGTGTTTGTGTGAGTGTGTCTATATCTTGACAGACTTTACATATCTATCTATCTATCTATCTATCTATCAAAAGAGGTTTCAGAACGTTCATGAATATCTATCTCAGACTGCCTATCACATATATATATATATATATATATATATATATATATATTTGTGTGTGTGTGTGTGTGTTATATAGTCATGTGCCGTATCATAACGACTCAATAATAATAAAGACAGACACACACAGAAAGACGCAAGAGGGAAAACGCAAGAAGCCTTCTTTACAATTATAGTTACCTCTCACTTTATTGCAAGGGTTCGAAAGGGTTGTTCAAGGTTTGCATGTGAGAGGGTGCTGTAGACCGAACATAAACTTCATATTTTGACCCCACTGTTATGACCGTCACGTTGAGTCTTTCTTGTTCTCCTGATGTTGGGGTCGACTCCATCGGGGCTTTCCGAGGGCCCCCTCGGTCGGGTGTGGCCTTCCCTACCACATCTGGTCTCTGGCTGTCTGGAATTCTACTGGCAACTGCTTTGGCACCCCGAACTCAACTGAGTTAAATAATAAATCAACGCCCACACGATCACCCACTGGATCTTTGAAATCGAATGTTTAATCGTCATCAAGCGGAAATAACTGTCGTGCAGTTCAGAGGTTACTCTCTTCCGGTGCATCGCTGTAGTGGCACAATGGGACCTTCACCTTGTCCCATATCATAAGCCTTAATCCGCCCACGCGATCTCTTTCGATTACAGGCCATTCGAATGTGTCACTTCCTTCCGGTGTATCACCTTGGAATAGTATTTTTGGGCCGGGTCGAAGGTCAAAATATAACATGTGTATGTGTGTGTTTTTGTTTGTGTGCGTGCGTATCTGTCTGTCTACATTTTCACAGAGCTTTTCTATCTATCTATCTTTCTATCTATCAAGGTTGATTTTTCGTAGTGAAAATTTATATTTTAAATATACAGATTGGTATTTTTCCGGATTGATTGATTAATTCTAACGGTATGTCAATCCATCTGGCCTTATTTTATATCAAACGGTTTGGAAATCGTGTACAATGTAAGTTTATAGAATCATTTTTTGGTTACTTGTTTCTAAAAAGTTTTTTTTTTTTTGGTGGGGGGCACTAAGTTATACTTTATCAAGTATTCTTATCTAATACAAATAATTTGCAACTTTATTTTAATTAACATAACTGAAACTACTTTCTTCCTATTTTTCGTCATCTGTCACAACTCTTCTTTCTTTCTTTCTTTCTTTCTCATCACAGCCTTTCTTTCTTTCTTTCTTTTCCAATCGCACTCTATCTTCTTTCTTTCTAATCACACTCTTTCTTTCTTTCTTTCTTTCTTTCATTCCGCAGTTTTACTTTCTTTTTTTCTCAGTAACACTCTTTCTTTTCTTCTTTTCAATCACACACTTCCTTCTTCTCGTCTTTCTTTCCTGTCAAAAAAATTTTTTTCTTTCTTTTACTTTTCTTATGATTCTCTCTCTTTCTCTTCTCTCTCTCATTTTCTCACTTTCTTTCTTTAGCAATTACACCTCTTTCTTTTTTTCTTTCTTTCTCAAATAATTTGCAACTTTATTTTAATTAACATAACTGAAACTACTTTCTTCCTATTTTTCGTCATCTGTCACAACTCTTCTTTCTTTCTTTCTTTCTTTCTTTCTTTCTTTCTTTCTTTCTTTCTTTCTTTCTCATCACAGCCTTTCTTTCTTTCTTTTCCAATCGCACCCTTTCTTCTTTCTTTCTAATCACATTCTTTCTTTCTTTCTTTCTTTCTTTCTTTTTTTTTTCAGTCTCGCACTTCCTGCTTCTCGTCTTTCTTTTCTGTCAAAACACTTCCATTATTTAAAAAAAATTTTCTTATGATTCTCTCTCTTTCTCTTTTCTCTCTCTCTCTCTCTCATTCTCTTTATCTAGCAATTACACCTCTTTCTTTCTTTCTTTCTTTCTTTCTTTCTTTCTATTCTTCTTCGTTTCTTTCTTTCTTTCTTTCTTTGTCACCACAGCCTTTCTTTCTTTCTTTCTTTCTTTCTTTCCCAATCGCACCCTTTCTTTTTTCTTTCTAATCACACTCTTTCTTTCTTTCTTTCTTTCTTTCTTTCTTTCTTTCTTAGCAACACTCTTTCTTCTTTTTCTTTTTTTCAGTCTCACACTTACTGCTTCTCGTCTTTCTTTTCTGTCAAAACACTTCTATTATTTTTTTAGATTTTCTTATGATTCTCCCTCTTTCTCTTTTCTCTCTCTCTCTCTCTCTCTCTCGCTTTCTCTCATTCTCTTTCTTTAGCAATTACACCTCTTTCTTTCTCTCTTTCTTTATTTTATCGCTCAATTTATTTGGACTTTTTCGTGTTCAACCCCCATGTCCGGGTTCATTGGGATTGGTGTGTACCAAAACTTCTTCTCTCTGCCAATCAGATTCTTGGAATTGTCTGAATGTTTTTCTCGTACAAAAATTCATTCAGAGACGTGATTACCTCCCCACCTCCGTCTAAACACTTAACGCTGGGCGCACTTTTTAGAGGAACGGTTATTGGCCTGAAATTAGTGACCAGTGTTCGAATCCAGCAAAGTGTATTTATACTCAGATACAAAATAAGTTTATTACATTGACATATCGGGTCAAAGACATACCTCGAGGGAGAATAAACCACTCTCCCATAATTAGCTGATCTGGACAGCCAGTAACAGCTGTGCTCATCCTTGATAAAAATTAATCGGAGGAATTATGGCGATATTTGACTCATTACAAATATAACTGTATTAGAAACATGAATTTTTAACACGTTGAATGAAATGGGGGAGGGGTTGGAATCTCCGCGGTGTAGTGGCTAACTTGCTGGATTGTGACATCGTAGTAAGCGAGTTCGAATTCCAGTCGTACTATTACATTCACTTTCGGGGAAAGGATTAAACACGCTGAACCTCCAGCTTTGGGTTAAATACTACCGTTATTTACAACATCTCAGTATGGACAGAGGATATAGTCTAGAGGACCTGCCGAGTGCGAAGGGCGATTGAGACGAATGTCAAGAGGGAGAGATTCAGGGAAATCCGTGCTAGCAGCATGACATGATATATATATATATATATATATATACGAGGATCATTAAATAGGTTTCCAGACGTTTTTCGTATGCGCACTTTTATTGATAGTACACACATGAAACTCTAGTCCCCTTTGAAGTAATCTCCTCCAGCTGCAATGCACCTGTGGTACCGTTCCAGCAACTTCTGGAAGGCACTATGGAAGTCCTCTTGTGTGAGCGTGTCAATGACCTTCGTCACAGCCTCTTTCATCTCCTCAATTCTTTCATAACGACAGCCTCTGAGCTTAGAGAATAACCAAAAGTCACAAGGAGCAAGGTCTCGACTATAGGGAGGCTGAGGAACTGTCTTGATGCCCATTTGGACAAATAGTCTATGACAAGGATGGAGTTGTGGACTGGTGCATTGTCCTGCTGGAAATGCCACTGAGCCGATTTGAAGAGTGTTGGACTCTTCCGACGGAATCTCTTCCTGAACTCCCTTAAAACCTAAACATCGTAACCCTAACCCTAACCCTTTGGTCAATCATCTCTGGTCTATTGACTTCCTTACTCCTTCCACACCTCTCATCATCCCTCACAGACTCCCGGCCTTCCTTGAATCTCTTATGCCACTCAAAAACTGATACTCGATTCTTGTAAGATGGTTGAAAAGCAGTCTGAAGCATTCCATGCGCTTCTGTGGCATTTTTTCCCAAGTTTAAAACAGAATTTTTTTGCATATCGTTCTTCTAAAGTGTCTTCACGTCCAGATTGCATTTTTGAAATTTATCAGCTGTGACAATAAGGCTTTAGTAGGGTGTATTCCAATTGCTGCTGTAGCTGTTCATTTGAAGCTGAGATCATGAAGATTGGTCAGTCATCTCATAAGATGTACAGCAATAACATACTGAATTTTCAAGAGTCTACGACAATTTTAAATGCCCGTACGAAAAAAGTCTGGAAACTGATCGTATGCACCTCTTTTCTTGTGCCATCAGTCTCTATCAGCAATCGCTTCCGGTAGGTCGTCTAAACAACATCCTGTGTCCGTACAGAGCTATGGTAGGTGAGTTCTAACTGTTCGTCCAACACATGCGTTTGTATGAATGGGTCCATAAACGAACGTCACTAATGAGTTCGTCCTTGCTCCTCCAGCAGTGTCCCGCATGTCTTGTTCGTACGATTTGGATAGTTCTAAAGATGGAATGTTGGTGGCCGTACAGCTGCTTTTTTGTGGGATGTTGCTTCCAAGATTTGTTCAATATAACTCGAAGCATTCTTGTGCAATTGCAGTCTAGGTTTTTCTCTATACCCTTTATCAGCGTCCATGTGGTGCCTCCATACTAGAGTATGGACACAATCGTTCTCTAACATCATTATTATCATCACTATATATATATTACAATAACATGTAACCCCCCCATGCCTAATGGCTTTTATAACACGGTGTAGAGCCCCTTTAAAAATGCAAATACATCCAGTTTACATGGAAGATACATAAAAACAATGTATGTATTGAAATTCACTTTCCATTATGACTAAGGGGGCTTAAAGGGGGTAAATGCCCCCGATAAAAATTCAGATACCTCTGATTTTAATGTAAATGTGTATATAAGAGTATATGTATATATAAGTACATAGGTATTATACAATAACTGATGTTTGTACAACAGGTTGTTTCCAACAAAACTTTCCTCAGATGATGACTCTGGGTTCAGTTATGGTCTCGGGACCAAAGCATCATTACCACAAGCCCAGAGCGCCCCAGCAGTATCTCACGACACCACCAGACTTTGTCAGATTTTCGTCACTCTATGGGATTGCCATATCCACGCTGATGCAGT
The DNA here is from genome assembly GCA_963585895.1 of Sepioteuthis lessoniana. Classification (NCBI taxonomy): domain Eukaryota; kingdom Metazoa; phylum Mollusca; class Cephalopoda; order Myopsida; family Loliginidae; genus Sepioteuthis; species Sepioteuthis lessoniana. The sequence continues at coordinate 6,999,562 of OY757941.1, forward strand.
TAGAGTCTTATCTTGGATATTTTCCATGTATTTTCTCTTCTCTGATGGAGGAAGTCCAAGATTAGTCAAGAAAACGGAGGTTGAGTTGGCAATAAAACCTCTGCATCCGACGTCGATAGGGAATACATTAGTTATCCAGTCATTTCTGACACATTGTTCTCGCAGACCCTCATATTTTTCCAACTTACGCTGATGTGCCTAGTCGAAATTTCCTTCAAAAAGGACCGTTAACTCAATAACGAAAACTTTTTTGCTTTAACTGACCAAATGACAATATCTGGACGCTGAGTCGTTAACGCTATATCAGTTGGAAATATGAAGTTATGTTTTAAATCGGTTGCGACATGCCAGTCCGTGCAGCCCTCAAGCAATGATGGTTTACGCATATTTTCACGTGTAAGTTTCAAAATATTTCCTTCTTCAAGGAACTGAATTGCTCTGTTGTTGATAAAATTTAGAGCTTTATTAGCTGTCTCACAGCATATTTTCGAGGCCTCAGCAATATTCCCCCGGACTTCGTTATGTCTCCGAGTGTAGCTTCTTAATGCGTACTCACATCCAGTGAGAATATTTATAGGATTTATCTGCATGTATACGTATATATATATGTATGTATATATGAGTATATATGTACGTATACATATGTATGCATATATATGCATATATATGAGTATATATATATATATATATGTGCATATATATATATATATATATATATAACAATATATGTATATTTATATGTGTGCATGTATATATATGCATATATGTATGAATATATAATTATATAAAACTGGGTCATAGGCTTAATGAGTAGAGTGTTCGCCAATGGTCCGGGAGACCTAGGTTCAATCCCAGGTTGAGTCATACTAAAGACTCAAAAAATAGTACTTGATGCCGCCTTGCTTAACACTTAGCATTATAAAGTAACGATCGAGGGTAAAGTGAAACAGTCCAGGGAATGGAGTAGCGCCCTCCCCAACACCTCGGTGTCGTAGCTATTGAAAAAGGAGCCTTCGGGTCACTCTCGACTAAGGTCAACAACTTTACCTTTATAATTATGTATATGTAACGCACACTCAAACAAACGCACCCCGCCATATATATATATATATATATACTGCCATTCACAAACAGACTGTTTCGTTGTATCACAACTTTTCAGTGTGGCTAGACACGCTAGATTCACAAAGCTGGGATGGAAACCCGGCTGACTCAGACGCCAATCCGAGACCACTCAGCCACGAGGAAACAAGCGCGAGCGAAGGAAATTTAAACGCTTATGTATCGCTTTTGTTCTGTTTACATATATCCGCTTAACGGCTACCGAGAGCTCAATTCATATGCAGTCTTGCTTTACGCTAGTGACAACCATTACTTAACTCGTTAGAGAGCACAACCTCACTGGGGTAGGGGAGCATATATTACGTAAATATACATTCATATATATATATATATATAAATGTATATTTACGTAATTAAGCTTAGCGTGTGTTTGTCGGTGTTCAAAAGACAAAAGAGAATGGAAGATACATTAAAACAAAGAATTTATTCCCATGCAAAATTTTACGAGAATTAAAAACAGTTACATAAAATTTACTTTCCAGTTCAATTAGACGTTTAAAGGGGGTAAATGCACCCGGTGAAAATGCAAATACCCCCACTTTAATTCAAATCATATTGCTGATTTTTACTAGAAGTTAGGATCTTTTCTGGGAGTGTGTCACATATTTCAAGTGTTAACTGATCTGATTATTAGATTGTTTGGTTGGTTGGTTGGGTTTATGGCATATCTACTTTTGTAGGTTATTTAACGCCAAATCCATTTTTATACAAATAGTCTTTTCTATTTCAAACAATTCAGTTTAATTGTCAAAAACATTTCTATTTGAAGCTATAGAGTTTACTCAAATAATTCAGTTTAGCATAAGTATGCTGTTAGTTCTATCTAACCAATAGATATGGCCCTATCAGGTGCTACCACTCTGGGCCTGAGTGAACCAGGGAGCGATGGCAATAAAGGGGTACTCCGCATTCCCCAAAGCTCCAGCACTGCTGGAACCTCACCATCAGATTGTTTAGTGTCATATCCAGGACACTCGTTGGGGGGGGTCTTACCCCTCTGTAGAGGTGCAGTCAGTGTATTCTACAGCCCCAGCTGACTGGGCAATACAGAGAGTTAAATGTCAATTTCAGATAATTCAGTTCAGTATAAGTACACAGTTTAGACGTCAAAAACAGTTCTATTTCGAGCAATTCAGTTCAGCACTAGTACGCAGTTCCAATGTCAAAACAATTCAGTCTAGCATAAATACGCAGTTTAAATGCAAAAATCAGTATAGTGAAAGAAGCACGGTTTAGTTCTATTTAACCCATAGATAGGACCCTATCAGGTGCTACCACACTGGTCCAGAGTGGATCTGGGAGCGATGGCAATGAAGGGGTACTCCGCATTCCCTAAAGCTCCAGCATTGCTGGAACCTCACCATCAGATTGTTTAGTGTCATATCTAGGACACTCGTTAGGTGTGGGGGGGTCTTACCCCTCTGCAGAGGTGCAGTCGGTGTATTCTACAGCCCCAGCCGACTGGGAAATTGATTTCTTAAGTATCATAAATAGTTATAATGAAAATGTTACATTACTATTTCAATATATCTTTAATTGTTTGTGTTTGTCGGGATTCTTAAATAATCATTGCTATATGGATGTCTTATGGAGATTTTTATAAGCCCCGAAAAGCCCGGTTTAGTCCTACGTTTTGTAGAAGAATAAACCGTACTTCAACAGCAGTAGGGAGATGGGTGTCAGCTTTTGAAGAAAGGAGATGAACGACTTTTAGTGTTACAAAATTTATATACAACAAGCAACAAACATGGTTTTACACCAAATGGAACAAACAACGAATATGTCAGAGTTCAAAAGAGAGTTCAATGTTCTGATAGGTGGTAGGCTTATGGGTGTAAGGTTAGGTAAGGTTTTGTAAGGTCTGTTATACGGTGTAAGGTGAAGTTGTGTAAGATGAAGTTATAAGGTAAAGTTTTGCAGATAAAATGCCTGCTGGAACTTAGCTGTGTGTCCTGTTCCTTTTAACTCAGCACGTGCGTTCGTCGCTCTAGGCTCCTGGCTATGTGTTGAAGGTACCAAATACGTTTGCCGTCAAGGGCTGCTACGAATGGACCTGTTGCTAACAGCGGTGGTAGTGGAAAAAAGAGGAAGAATCTTCAGTTGGAGCTCTTTTTATATTGGACGCCGCGTGACCCCAAGGGGCTTCTATATTCGGTGAAACAGGATCACCAGTTCCTTAACAAATTTCCACAGTCTTTATAATATTCCATAAACTTTTACTGGATCATTGGCCAAATGGGTAGAGTGTTCGCCCATGGCCCGGGACACCGGGGTTCAAGCCCAGGTCGAGTCATCCAAAAAACTTTAAAGATGGTACTTGATACATCCTTGCTAACACTCAGAAAATATAAGGTACGTATCAAGGGTAAAGCAGAGCAATCCAAGGAAAGGAGTAGCGCCCTCCATACATCTCAGAGTAGTAGCTATTGAAAAGGGAGCCTTCAGGTCGCCCTCGACTATGGTCACCAACTTTACTTAAATGCAAAGGCCATAGTCTATAGTTTGGTTTCTTTGTTTAATGGCATATTAACCTTCGTGGGTTATTTAATACCAAAGCCATCCTTCTCGAATGTGCTGCTATTTAACCCATAGCTGAGAAGATAAGGGGGTTCATACCTTTCCGAAGGGTATTTGCTCAAAAGTGAACGTAATAGCGAGACTGGAACTCGAACTCGCTTACTACGATTCCGCAGACTTGCACTTTAACCATTGCACCATGAAAACACCCCACTTCACAGTCTATATGATGGTTGCTTGAATCTATAAACCAAAATATTGAGATGAAAAACGAAAGCACCTCTTTTACACAAAACTGGCTTTTCTTTATTTTGAGTAACAAAAATTCATATAGATTTAGCATCTACATGATTCTGAACAATGTTTTTCATAAGGATAAGCGAGTCTTGAATTCAGTAGTATAATAGACTACATTATAATTTTTTGGCCGAAGCGTGGCTATAAAAGCTGGTTGATATTCCCCTCTAAGAAGGTTATAATATCTTGTTCTTTTTTTTTTTAATTACAGTTGCAAAAATTGATAAACCTCAAAAAATGCTACGAAACCACCGGTAAATTTTAGATGTATAAGCACACACACAAACATTTAATGCCTTATAATTCCCGCGCTGACGTGTTTCGCTTGCTGGCTGAGCGGTAAGATACTAAGTCTATCGTAAAGTTGGGCGGGTTTTGATCCCAGCCTCAAGCGTCCTACGTGTCTTAGCCACACTGAAGAGTTGTGATACAACGAAACAGTTTGTTTCTGGATGACAATATATACGCTCCCCCATTGGGGGTTGAGCACTCTGGTGAAGGAATTAACAGCTGTCACTCGCATAATGCAAAGCTGTTCGAATGAATTGAGCACTCTGGTATCCGGTAAGGCAAAAATGTAAACAAACAAAAGCGACTACATAATGCCTTATAATTCCCGCGTTGACGTGGTTCGCTTGATGGCTGAGCGGTAAGATACTAAGTCTAACGTAAAGTTGGGCAGGTTTCGATCCAAGCGTCCTACGTGTCCGAGCCACATTGAAGATTCGTGATTTAACGAAACAGTCTGTCTCTGCATGACAATATATACGCTCCCCCATTGGGGGTTGAGCACTCTGGTGAAGGAATTAACAGCTGTCACTCGCATAATGCAAAGCTGTTCGAATGAATTGAGCACGCTGGTATCCGGTAAGGCAAAAATGTAAACAAACGAAAGCGACTACATAATGCCTTATAATTTCTGTGCTGACGTGGTTCGCTTGATGGCTGAGCGGTAAGATACTAAGTCTAACGTAAAGTTGGGCAGGTTTCGATCCAAGCGTCCTACGTGTCCGAGCCACACTGAAGAGTTGTGATACAACGTAACAGTCTGTTTTTGGATGACTATATATATATATATATAGCCTTTGAGATTTGAAAAAGAAATCACACGACCGGTGGTCGAGAGTGAGGGAAAATTTACCCACTCCAAAATCATTTTACTCGACTGATTCCCTTTTTAATAATTAACAGCCAATAATTTTACAAGTCCAAGCATTCTTGTGTGCTCACTAAATTTTTAAACTTCCATATATCTGCCTATAACTGCCTCCCCAGTCGAGAGGAGGTAAGAAATTAGAGAAGAAAATATTAATATTTCTTGTATAATTTGTTTTTCAGTGCGTAATTTACAGAAGTATGCCTTGTTGCTTTTTTTACTTTAATTCAAATGTTCGTTTTTACTTTTCGTTAGCGGGGAGCGAATATAGATACTAAATCAAGGATAATTTTTTCTAAATGAATTTCTAAAAATCTGTATCACATATGTCTTCAATCTGGATCACAGAGGCATTTTGTTCCACTATAGAAGAGTTAATTATACGAATGTTTACAATGACCAGGCATCCAAGAGAGAGAGACAATGGCAGGCTGGCCATTGTAAATTCCATTTGTCAGATCTTTTGATGATTGTGGTATATTTTGGGGATGCGATTCCTTTTTCTTTAACCAGACATTTCGACGCTCGTCAGGTGCCAGACACAAGCCCCAAGAATTCACTAATGTCATTGTAGGTCAATCTAAGTAACTTGTGAATCTTCAATGACATACTTTTCTGTTGTAAAAAGAATCAGATTTTTTTTTCTTTATTTGAAGAGACACGTTTCATTGCAATTTTTGATCGACCGCCGGGCGACTAGAAGAATAACTTTAATCGCTCGGATAAGTTTTTACTTGACAGAGTTGATCCCAAAGGCTATATATGTATATATATATAGTTCTGTATGGACACGTGTTATGGGTCTTTTTTCAAATATAATATGATAGATGGTAATTAAGAATGATAACATTACTCTTATGGGAGTTCTTTTATGATATGTTAATTTCAAACAATCTCTGGGTGTTCCCCATTTCTGTAGACACATTATAAGAATTTTCCACGGGTGTTTTGTGTAATACCAGATCTGATTTCTAATAAAGATACTCTCATAGAAATATTTACATTTTTTAATCACCTGTGGGAAATTAAAAAATATGTTGATTGGGAGAGTGAACATGTGGAAACTGAAATTATATCACAACGGTATTCGCGTAAGAGGCATTAAGATTATCGTTTAATCACCTGTACACTGAAAATTGTGCATCCTCTTAAAACTTAATGAAATCAAAATAACTTAACCACAAATTTATAGCTTATGTATATATATATATATATATATGTGTGTGTGTGTGTGTGTTGAAATTTACTGGCTTACACAGACTTTGGAAACAATTATTTTCCTTCAAGCTTGTTGTCAAGGTTACGTCAATTGTAGCGAAAAGTAATTATTTTCTAAATAGAAAATTTTCGGAAATACAGATTTTTAAAAAATTTCTTTTCCTTAATTTGATATCTTAATTTGAAATTAATTCTTTACTAATGACCTTTTGCTACAATTAAAAGAACTTTGACCACGATAACCAGAGAAAATAATCACTTCCTATGTGTATCTAAGTTTCATCAAAATTTGTAACAATGATAAAAAGAAGTTCATAAATTTTTACTGACTGTTTTTTTTTTACAATAGTGTGTGTATATATATAGATATGTTCATATATGCCTATATACATAAACATATACACATAAATATATACTTATATATATATATATATATATATAAATGTATACTTATATATTCACCTATATATATGCACATATATATACACATACATATAGCTATATATATATACATGTATATACATATACATATATGAATATCATCATCATCATCATTATCATGTCACGCTGCTAGCACGGATTTCCCTTACACTCTCTCGCCACCCGTCTCTATCGTTCATCGCTCCCGGCAGGTCTTCCAGGCTACATCTTGTATCGGCACAGAGCTGTTGTAGAGTTTCTTGTTGATCGTCAAAACTTTGCTCGTCCATGTGAAGGGGTCCACAAGAGTATATCGCTTATGAGTTCGTCCTTACTTTTCCAGCAGTGTCCCACATGTCTGGTTCGTCTAATTTGGAGAGTTTTCGTGATGGGTTGTCCGTGGCTATATAGCTGGTTTTTTGTGGAGTGTTGCCTTCAGGACTTGTTCAATACAGTTCGCAGCATTCTTGTATAATTGCCGTCAAACCTTTTTTCTCCATACGTTAAGTTAGCGTCCATGTGATGCATACATATTGCAGTACTGGTATGAACTCTGCTTGGAAAAACCACGTTTCATTTTATCGGTCAGGTCTGACTTCCATATGACCGATAGCTATCGTTAGCTGTCCATACCTTTGCTAGTCGCGTGTTGATATCAATCTCTGTTGATGAGACACTGCCTCCGAGGCAGGTAAATTTGTCCACTAGTTTCAGAGGACCACCCTTTAGTGTGAAGATGTCACCTCTTTGATTAAAGCCCATGTATTCTGTTTTGTCTGCGTTGACATAAAGGTCTATGCCACCTGCTGCTCGTTCCAGACTATGTAGTAGGGATTCGGCTTGGGCGGGTGAACTTGCCAAAAGCGCAATGTCATCGGCGTAATCCATAATAGTTTGTGCGGGATATGTTGTGATTTTTTTGGCCTGCGTGAAGCCGTTTTCTTTCCTTAAATCTGTAAACGTTCCAACCACGTCGTCTAGGCAGATAATAAATAGGTAATAAAAGAATACATATGCATATATATATATATATACACACTCATATACGCACACATATACATATGAGCACACAAACAAACACACACACAGATATATATATATATATATATATATATATATATATATATATATATATATATACTCTTGTAGCCAATATTGACAGCTGAAAATATGCAGAAATACACATAGGAAAAAACAATCTTTATATATATATATATATATATATATATATAAAGTAAAGTCAGCAACTGTGGTCGTAGGCGACCAGAAGGCTCCCTTTTCACTAGCTACTGCACCGAGGTGTAGGGGAGGGCGCTACAACTTCCCCGGGATTGCTCCATTTTACCCTTGATACGTACCTTGTAATGTTGAGTGTTAAGCAAGGAGGTATTAAGTACCAATTTTTAAGTCTTTGGTATGGCTCGACCTGGGATTGAACCCCGGTCTCCCGGGCCACTGGCGAACACTCTACCCACTAGACTACTGAGCGGGTTATGTCGATATATATACACATATATATATGCATACATATATGTACACACACATTCACACATCATCCTCACACACACACACACACACATATATATATATTGTCACGTGATATCCCACTGGGAGGAGTGAGATAAAATTACTACTCCTCGTGTTGAGTGACCGTTAAGAAAGAATGTAGGTCACACAGGGAAGACCAGATGTTGGTACTTGGTAACCTTACCCAGGTTGCCGGACACCAAGAGGAAGAACCCCAAAACGGAAGTGGCACCTTCCTCCCGTCAGCGGAAATAGAAAAGAAAAAAGTGAGTTGTTTGGCAGGGTTCGTAGCAGGCAGACGAACCAAAGCCTGTATTCCGGGTAGAAAACAAAAGAATATCTGAGACACGAGGGACCCGAGTTCTTCAAGCCAGTATTAAAAATAGCATAAAGTCTATTAGCCCGTGAAAGAAGACAGATTCTCCAGTGGAACCCCGTCGAAAAATAAGATAAGTAACTTTGAGACTATTTCTCCTTTATACCCAAATTTTATATACCACACACACACTCTCTCTCTCTCAATTTGAAGAAACGAAAGAACAGAAAAGAAGGAAGACATTTATGTCCATGGACTGTTCAATTCATTATACATATCTGACACTTTGAAAGTGTATCTCTTTGTATAGTAAAGGATTCATGTATTTTTATGTTACCACGTGGTCTAAGTTGTTCTTTGCAGTTCTGCTACGAATTTGTTGAGTCACATTTCCTTTTCAGCTTCTACTCGCCTTATGTTATCTTGCTTAGAATTGTCCTATTAATTCCTTAAAAAAATATCACACGGGAAGCCGGAGTTGCCGACTACTACAATATAATATTATTACGACTAAAACCTATAGGTCCATATCTTCTGTTGTCTAGGGGAGGAAGTTTAGTGGCCTTGGTGGGTGTGTGGATAGTGTGAAATTTGGAACCCCTTGCCAGCGGCGGTTAGTCTGGCCCTAAATTAATCCCTCACGTAATATGCCAGGTCTTATATGCCTGAGAGAAAAACTCTGAACGAGGACTTATTCTATAGGGGATCAAGTGCCAACCTACCCCGTCTTCACACGTGCGAAATAAAGTCCCGTTTTGGGATTTTAGTCAATTTGCCGTCACAATATATATATATATAAACAGCAGAAAGCATGCAGAAGTGCAGAAAATATGAATTATATCATCATGTCGTGCCGCTAGCACGGACATCCCTGACCCTCTCTCGCAACCTCTCCCTATCGTTCATCGCTTTTGGCAGGTCTTCAGGGCTACATCCTGTATCCTCACATAGCTGGTCGTCCTGCTTTTGCTTGGCCATATGCGGGGGTCCATAGGAGTACATCACTAATGAGTTCGTCCTTGCTTCTCCAGCAGTGTCCTGCATGTCTGGTTCGTCTAACTTGTATAGTTTTCGTGATGGGAGGCAAGTGGCCGTCCTGGCGGCAACACCCCACAAGATGAATTATATATATATATATATACAGTAGTGAGCATAAAAATCAGAATAATGTTAAGAAAAAGGCTAAATGTGAAATAACTTTTATTTTAAAGCTTCATAGAATATTTTAACAAAAAAATAAGGATATAAAGGAAAATTATATAATTCCAAAATATAAACCTCCATAAACTTAGGGGGTGTCCTCGTGGTGTAATGGTTAAAGCGATGGGCTTCGGAATCGTAGTATGCGAGTTCGTACTCCAGTCGCGCTATTACATTCACTTTCGGACAAATACCCTTGGGAAAGGTGTGAACCCCCCTTATCCTCCCAGCTATGGGTTAAATAGTACCACTACTGCTCTTCTAGGAGAATGGCTTTGGCATTAAATAACCTAAAAAGAGTTGATAAAACAAAGAAACCGAACCAATCAAAGAGTTGATTAAACAAAGAAACCGAACCAATCAATAAACTTATTTTGATGAAGTTATAAGAATAATTATATGACATTTGAAAAAAATAGAGAACAAAAATATCAGAACGATTAAATAAATCCGTATAATTTAATAATTATTTGTATTATTAAAAACTTTTTGCGGGTATGAATATAAAATTAGAATTATTTTACTAGATTACGCCGGCTCTTCACCGGCTCTTGTATTGTAAATATGGGGGAAAAGTCTGTGACATCATTGGGACTAAGAAATCTGATAGTCAATTTAAGGAATAAAGATAAACTCTCGATTTGGGATATTTCAAAGACTGTAGGGAAATCTAAAAGTATTATTCATAGTATTTTAAGAAAATTTAAGGAAACTGGGGTATGTGAAACCAAGAAACCACCTGACAGGTCTAGGAAAATTACTGCAAGGGGAGACTGATTAGATTGGTAATAAATCAAAAAAGGATCGATTTGAGACAGCAACCGCTATCTCTAAAAGAACGAATGCTAACCTTGGCATTAAAATATCAAGGCACACTATTTCCCGGAGACTTCATGAAATAAATTTGAACAGTCGAGGAGCTTCTACGAAGCCTTACATTTCTAAAAAGAACAAAAT
>OY757941.1:7015291-7075291 GCA_963585895.1 Sepioteuthis lessoniana
ATATATTTAATTCATGGAATATAGACTGCGACCCTGGGTTTCATGGAGGTTTTTGCAAGACAACAATCATCAGGCAGTTAAAAAAATGGAATGAATCGAAAATCTGAAATCGAAAAAATACAGACAAAAAAACGTTTCGATTCATTTCATTTTCTTAACTGCCTGATGATTGCTGGTTTGCAAAAAACTCCATGAAACCCAGGGTCGCGGTCTATATTCCATGAATTAAATATATATATATATATATATATATATATATATATATATATATATATAATCATCCACAGACTATTTCGTTGTATCACAAACTTAGTTTTGATTCGACGATTTCATAGGTGAAAATGAAATAATTACTAAGTTTATAAATATATATATATATATATATATATATATATATATATATATATATATATATGTACTGTATCACTGATAGTGAACAGTATCATGAATATACCAAATTACGTTCTCTCTCTCTCTCTCTCTCTACATATATATGTATATATATATATATATATATATACATGTTTAGTTTGTTTGTTTTTTTTAAAAAAGGACAGACATAAAAGAATGTATAAAACGCAGACTTGGTAAAAAGAAGAAATAACTTTGTAAAAAACCAGTTCACACCATTCTTTAAATGGTTTGAAGCAATGAAAATTAGCCTTCTTTAAATTCTATAAAAGCAAAATTTACCATTTTTGTTAATGGCTGAAGACACAACCAAAAGCCCTCGGAACCCTAAATATTTCGGAAGATTTCGACATTCATTCGATCTGGATTTATGTTCTCGTAAACAAGAAAAGAAAAAAAAAACATACATTTTTCCTTGTCTGTTCTTTTTAACCAAACATACATAAACAAAAACCTGTTTCCGCATATATATATATATATATATATATATATATATGGAGAATTTTCTTATTTAAATAAGTTTTATTAAATAGGACAGACATTTTGTTATCTACCATGACATTTTTTTTGTTTTTTACCTCGACTAGTTTACTTAGTACGACCAATATAGAGGACCAGTTTAAATGTCTGCTAGGAAAATGTCTCTCCAAAAAAGTACCTACTTATGGGTCTGTCTACAAAAACTCTGTTGAGACGTTTAACTCTTTACCTGTCCGGCATTATTTCTATCTCTCAACACCTCAAAACATTTTCATGACCCTCTTCCAAATTCTAAGAAATAATTCCTGAAAACACCTACATATTACACAAATGCCTATAACACTATCATTTTCTTTCGTAAATCTCCATCCTTCTTTTTTTCCGTCAACTTTTCATAAATGTCAATGACTTTTTATTGTGTTTGATTATTTGCTCCCCCGAAGATGGCTTCAGTTGGGAGCTAAAGCACTTGGGGAAAATACAATGCCTTCCCAAATTCCTTCCATCCTGAAGTCAAAGTACTCAAACGAAAACTTGATCGGATCCAAAATAGAATAGCAGACACGAATTGTTTTTTCTATTTAATCAAACAGACACCCCGTCCCCGACAAGCTTTTATGCTATTAAATATATATAAAAAACTGATATATATTTACTTATATATATATATATATATATATATATATATATGAGGTGCCTTCAATACGTTTCCACACTTTTTGTACAGGCATTTATACGCGCCCCAAACTGGTAGGTACACAAAACTTTTGACTCCTTCACTCAAGAATATATATATATATATATATATATATATATATACACACGTGGAGCCTTCAATAAGTTTCCAGACTTTTTGTACAGGCATTTAAAATTGTCGTAGACTCTTGAAGATTCACTATGTTATTGCTATACATCTTATGAGATGACTGACCAATTCTTATGATTTTAGGTTCAAATGAACAGCTACAGCAGCAATTGGAAGACACCCTACTAAAGTCTGATTGTCACAGCTGGTGAATTTTAAAAATGCAATCTGGACGTGAGGACACTTTAGAAGAACTATATGCAATAAAATTGTGTTTTAAACTTGAAAAAAATGTCACAGAAACGTATGGAATGCTTCAGACTGCTTTTGGAGCATCTTGCATAAATCGATCATCAGTTTTTGAGTGGCATAAGTGATTCAAGGAAGCCAGGGAGTCTGTGAGGGATGATGAGAGGTGTGGGAGAGTAAGGATGTCAATACACCAGAGTTAATTGGCCAAAGGGTTAGGGCTACTATGTAGAGGTTTTAAGGGAGTTCAGGAAGAGATTCCGTCGGAAGTGGCCAGCACTCTTCAAATCGGGTCAGTAGCATTTCCATCGGGACAATGCATCAGTCCACAGTTCTATCCTTGTCACAGACTATAGTTCCTCAGGCTCCCAATAGTCCAGACCTTGCTCCCTGTGACTTTTGCTTATTTCCTAAGCCCAGAGGCTGTTGTTATGAGACAATTTAGGAGATGGAAGAGGCTGTGCAAAGGTCATTGACAAACTCACACAAGAGGATTTCCATGGGGCCTTCGAGAAGTTGTTGGAACAGTACAACAAGTGTATTGCTGCCGGTGGAGATTACTTCGAAAGGGGGCTAGAGTTTCATGTGTGTACTATCAATAAAAGTGCCAGTACGAAAAAAGTCTGGAAACATATTTAATGATCGTCGTATATATATATATATATATGTATTAACATGTTCTGTTCAAGGCTGCAGAGTATTTCCCTTTTAGGATTTTTAAGTGAAGTACTAACCGAAGCGCTTTTAATCATTTCGCTGGTCCTTCTTAGGGATTGCGTTTGATTGATTCTGTGAGTTGCGGAGAGCTTTTATATTTATTTGAAGTGTTTTATTTTATACAATATATTTAACTCATTCCGTTAGGACGGGTGGTATAGTTAGTTATCAAACATGTTTAATATATTAATACCAGTTTGAATGCTATTTTAGAGCTCATTTATTTGTATATATAGCTATCAATCATATGGAAATCAGACCTAACCGATAAAATGAAACGCAGTTTCTTCCAGGCAGCGGTCGCATCGATACTGCTGTATGGATGCACTACTTGGACGCTAACAAAGCGGCTGGAGAAGAAGCTAAACGGCAATTACACAAGAATGCTTCGAGAAATATTGAACACGTCCTGGCGGCAACACCCCACAAGACACCAACTATACGGCCACCTGCCTCCCATCACGAAAACTATCCAAGTTAGACGAACCAAACATACAGGACACTGCTGGAGAAGCAAGGACGAGCTCATACGTAATGTACTCCTATGGACCCCCACATATGGCCGGACAAAAGCAGGACGACTAGCTCGAAGATACATTCAGCAGCTATGTGAGGCTACGGGATGTAGCCCTAAAGACCTGCCAGAGGCAATGAACGATAGGGAGAAGTGGCGAGAGAGGGTCAGGGATAACCGTGCTGGCGGCACATGATGATGATGATGATGATGATGATGTACGTATGTATATTGTGTACATATATAGCAAGTCATTATTGAAGCATAATTTTTTTTTAGAACGGCCAACCAAAAGAAACCGTTGCAGCAATAAAATTCTCTACAGAAACACCAAAGTGAAAGTACGTTCACCGGATGGAGACACAGAATACTTCGACCTTGTAGCAGGAGTACTACAAGGTGACACGCTAGCCCCATACCTCTTTTTCATCTGTCTAAACTACGTGCTTAGAACTTCGATCGACAAAATCAGAGAAAATAGCTAACGAAAGCATGGACATACGTAAATATGAGTAAGTAAAGTTTGCAACCTCAGTCAAGAGTGACCCGAAGGCCCCCTTTTTATTAGCTATTACACCGAAGTATAGGGAAGGGCGTCACTCTTTTCCCTGGATTGCTCCACTTTACCATACTTTGGAGATTTAAGCAAGGTGGCATCAAGTATCATTTTTTGAGTCTTTGGTATGACTTCACCTGGGATTGTACCTCGGTCTTCCAGACCATATATATATATATATATATATATATTGAAGTTCGGTCTTCCAGGCCAAAGATATAGATATATATATATATATATATATAACTTATTGAATAATGGGACTTACGGTAAGGGAAAAAAACGCAAGTAATTCGAAGATAAAAATATCCAACGAATCACTGTCTAGGGGGAAATATATATATATATATATATATATATTGGAAAAAAAAGGAAAAGGCCAACCTTGTCACACCAATTGAAAAAAAATCAAAAGACACGCAATTGGTTGGTCAAAAGAAAAAAAAACGCCGTTAGGGCTGCTAAGCTACAAGTGCAAAAAGTGCTCAATACTAAGTAGAACAAAATATAGACAAAATTCTTTCGTGAGTCAGGTACTAACCTACTACAGTTTCGCCAAAGCGGCTCATCAGGGTTCGGAATTAGATACCCTGATGAGCCGCTTTGGCGAAACTGTAGTAGGTTAGTTCCTGATACACGAAATAATTTTAGTCACTATATATATAAACAAATCGTTTATAAAGCTTTTTTAAATGAGAAAAGTGCTCAAATACTGGCTAGTAGAAGTGGATATAATCTAAAACGAGTAAATGTTCTCTTATCTTGCGTCAGTCTCATGACTATAAGTTTCACGGTTTGGTTAAAAAATGCTATCAATTATTTCAGTATTTTAGACAGATTTGTTTACTTGCAATAATAATATTTTTAGAAATTCCTGTTAATTCTGTCCTGCCAAACATCCTGCTTTCAATTTATCAGCCTCCCCTACACTTCGGTGTGGTAGCTATAGAAAAGGAAGCCTTCGTCTCATTCTCGAATGAATCACCAACTTTACTATATATATATATATATATGGTTTATGCGCGAATCATGATAATCCAAATAAGACATGTTGAACACTGCTGGAGAAATAAAGACGAACTCATATGGACCCCTTCACATGGACCTGCAAGTAGAACTTATCTACAACGGCTCTTTACAAAGGGATGTAGTCTCGAAGACCTGCCGGAAGCGATGGATGATAGAGACAAATGGTGAGAGAGAGAGAGAGAGAGAGTCAGGGAAATCCGTACTAGTAGCATGACATAAGGATATATATATATATATATATATATATATCCTCATGTCATGCTACTAGTACGGATTTGGGATACAACGAAATAGTCTGCCTGTTGATGACAATATATATATATATATATATATATATATATTTCTCTTGTTATTTTCTGCATAAAGATGAACTCATGAGTGACGTTCTCTTATGGATCCCTTTATACGGACGAGCAGGTGTTGGACGACCAACTAGAACCTATCTACAACAGATCTGTACGGACACGAGATGTAGTCTCGAAGACCTGCCGATGGATGATAAAGACAAATGGAGAGAGAGAGAGAGAGAGAGAGAGAGAGTCGAGGGAAATCCGTGCTAGCAGCATGACATGAAAATGATATACCCCCCCCACATATATATATGATTTGTAAGTGACTAGTTTTAATTCTAAGTCTTA
The DNA here is from genome assembly GCA_963585895.1 of Sepioteuthis lessoniana. Classification (NCBI taxonomy): domain Eukaryota; kingdom Metazoa; phylum Mollusca; class Cephalopoda; order Myopsida; family Loliginidae; genus Sepioteuthis; species Sepioteuthis lessoniana. The sequence continues at coordinate 7,020,691 of OY757941.1, forward strand.
ATTCTAGTCTTAATTCTAAGAGTGTTGGAGTGTTGTATAGCCACATAATACATATACAATTATACACATCTGCATGCAAAATCATAACAACGACACAATAAGACGAGCGACACAGTTCTTAGAAAAATATACCTCTCACTTTATTTGAAAGGGTTGCGTGTGAGAGGGAGTTGGAGACCTAACAGAACTGCAACGTATTGACCCCCACTCTATTGGCCATAACCGCGTTTCTTTCCCGTTCTCCTGGGCTGCTCAACCGGGGGCCCGGGGGCCCACTTTGCTGGGTGCTGGCTTTCTCTACCACAACTTTTCTCCAACTGCTCTGGTCTCTAAACAAACTGACTTCCTGTCCTTACCGAGTTATATAATAGTTCAACGTCCCCTTCTTCTTGTGGGCGTCACAATTGCACTCATTCAACCCATCCACGGTCAAGGTTATAATTCTGATATTCCTCGACCGGATGCACCTGTTATTCACATAGGTGCATTTCCTATTTTGACAGCCCGGCCGGGTCGTAGGTCAATATACAACAAGAGCTCATTTATTTGTATACAGTTAAATAGTTTCAAGTATTCCTAGTAAACCCTAATAATTATATTTAATATTAATCAATTGTTTGCACATAGTTAAATGGTTTCAAGTATAGTAATGATTGAATAGAACCCTAACAGGTACCACCATTCCAGGCCAGAGTAGATCTGGGAGTAATGTCAATATAGAGGTGCTCCACTTTTCTCAAAGCTTTAGAACTGTAGCCTCACCATCAGATGGTTTAATGTCATACCCAAGACTGCAGTTGGGTAGTGGTCTTACCCTCCCGCTGATGTACAGCCGACTGTGCGAGAAATATTTTTTTAGACTGGTAATTCTGTTATTTTTACAAAAAAGGAAGGCGAGAATGAAAAATAAAATTTAAAAAAGCTATTATGAAAAAAAAGAGAAAAAGAATGATGGGACAAAACAGAAAAGAAGAAATGGTAAAAAGAAATTCGAAAAAAAAAAGCAAAGAAAGTAGAAAAGAAAGAAAAAAAGGCAAAGGTTGAGTACGAAAAGAAGAAAGAAAGAAAGAAAGAAAGAAAGAAAGGGTATTGCAAATTCTGAAAGAAAGAAAGGAAGATGTATAAATAGGAATTAGAAAGAAAGAAAGAAAGAAAGAAATGGTATTGCAAATTCTAAAAGAAAAAAAGAAAGAAAGAAAGAAAGAACAAAATGATATTGCAAATCCTGAAAGAAAGAAAGAAAGAAAGAAAGATCTACGAAAAAGAAAGAAAGAAAGAAAGAAAGAAAGAAAGAACAAAATGATATTGCAAATCCTGAAAGAAAGAAAGAAAGAAAGAAAGATCTACGAAAAAGAAAGAAAGAAAGAAAGAAAGAATAGGTTCAAAAAAGAAATACGAAAACATAAAATAGAGTACAAAAAAGAAAGAAAGAAAGAAAGAAAGAAAGAAAGAAAGAAAGAAAGGATATTGCAAATTCTGAAAGAAAGAAAGAAAGGTGTAAAAATAGGAAATAGAAAGAAAGAAAGAAAGAAAGAAAGAAAGAACAAAATGATATTGCAAATCCTGAAAGAAAGAAAGAAAGAAAGAAAGAAAGAAAGAAAGAATAGGTTCAAAAAAGAAATAAGAAAACATAAAATAGAGTACAAAAAGGAAAGAAAGAAAGAAAGAAAGATCTACGAATAGGAAAGAAAGAAAGAAAGAAAGAAAGAAAGAAAAGAAAGACGGTAAAAGATAAAGTGATAAAACATAGGGGGTGGAACATTTGTGAAAGAAAAGCAAGGAATCAAGTTGCTTATTCTAGAGTGGAACATGCACCCAGTGACATGCTTGGTCGAACAATTTTCGGGAACCTTTTTTGGTTTATTTTGCTTTCTGTTTTTTGTTTTTTTTTTTGTTTTTTTTTTTACTCTGTGTGTGTGTGTGTGTGTGTGTGTGTGTGAGTGCGTTTGTTTTGTTATTTATTATTATGATTCTTAGGTTATTTTTTACGCACACACATATCCCTACCCTACGAAAAAACAAAAAAACAGAAAAAACTAAAAACAAACAAACAAGTCCTGAACAAGAACAGTAAAATAGATTTGAATAAAGACAGTGGGATACTAAAACTTTTTCTCGTGAATTGTGCCACGACCTGATAGCTTTCTTTTGATGACAGGATGGGCAGTTCGACCTGTCACGTGATAAATCGAACAGGATGTGTCCCAGCCAATCAAAAATTAAAGATTTCTTAGCGAGCGGACAGAGCACGGAAAAAAAAAAAAAAAAAAGAAAAGAAAGAAAAAAGCAAAAAACATCAAAGCACCCCCCCTAAAAAAAAACCCTTAACAACATTGAACGCATACAATTGTACTTACACATTTCGGCGTCTATCCGCGCACGTAGACTAGTGTGTGTATCTCTTGGCCAGATTTCTTGAAATAAATGCCTGACGTAGACATATCAAATCCCGTCGGCGGGGCATAAGATAAGCCGGAGTTATCCTCTATGGAGGGGGTAAGACCTTCCTTCTTACAAAAAAAAAGAAAAGAAAAAAAAAGAAAGGATGTTCTTGGTGTGATAGTTAACTAGATCTGTTGATGCGGCTTCAGATCTGATCCAGAGATGTAATACTTGTTAGGGATCCATCTTTGGGTCGTGTCATGTAGATCCTTTCGGAATTTATAAGCATTTGATAGAAACCACATAATTTCGAGCAGATCATTTTTATTGAGAATATTTTCTTAATGTAATAATTAAAATGATTTCGAAAAGTTTTGTTATATTGGCTTCATTAATAGATTGGTTCTTAAAACATTGATATTGCAATTAACTAGGAAGTGTTTAACTGTTTAAAATGATTGTGAACTTTATTTATACATTGGCTCTTAAAACATTTGATATTGCAGGTTCTTCAGCCTTGGTGAGGCGACTAGTCTAGGAGAAGGAAAACTCTGAATTCAAACCTGTTAAACTCCGCTTAAAAATTGACCTTGTGTCATATCCTGCCCGAGCGGAGGGGTTGGTAAATAGTTAAATAGGATATTGCAAAAAAGTATGAAGTGTTTTGCGGTTTAAAATGATTGTGAACTTTATCAATACATTGGCTCTTAAACACATTGATATTGCAACTACCTATGAAGTGTTTAGCTGTTTAAAATAATTGTGAACTTTATTGATATATTGGCTCTTAAAACATTTGATATTGCAACTAAGTATGAAGTGTTTAGCTGTTTAAAATGATTGTGAACTTTATTAAGACGTCATATTTTATTAATATATTAGCTCTAAAACGCATTGATATTGCAACAAAATATAAAGTTATCACCTGTTTACAGTTATTTTGAACATTCTTAAGACGTTGGTTTAGAAGATATTGATATTTTAACAAGCTATGAAGTGTCAGAATCGTGGTTAGATTTATTGAGAGACTGGCTTTTAAAAACATCGATATTACAAATCAAATCAGAACTTATTATTTGTTTAAAATCCTTGTGAACTTTATTAATTCAGTGGTCCTTGAATACATTGATATTGCAATAAAGTCTAAAGTGTTCACCAGTTTAAAATGATTTTGAAATTTATCAATACATTGGTTTTTAAAATATCGATATTGCACCTACATATGAAGGGTTTTTCTTCTTAAAAATTTTTTTTTTCAATACAATGTTTATTAAGCACATTGATAATGAAACTAAATATGAAGTTTTTGCCGGTTTAAAATGATTTTGAACTTTAGTAATAAAAGTACAGGGTCCTATCAAGGGGTCAAATTTATCTGTTTGGAAATTATTTTCAACAGAGAGGACTAATTGATTTATAATTATGGCCCAAAAGTTCATCAGAAACTGCAAAAGAAATGGAAATATAAACATGTCTATTTTCTAACCTTTAGTTATAAAATAACCCCAGATGGGTTGATATGTCGTTAAAGTTAATCAATCTGATAGCTAATACCTGTATGAAATAATTGTGTTTAGAATAATCTTCCTAAGAAATTGAGACTGTGACACGAGTTCTATTTCTGAACGAGGCTGATTGCATTTCACATAGCAGTAGTATCCTTGGGAAAGTTTAGGAGTTACACTACTATAATTTAAAATGGCTGTGATACCACTTGTTCCCGAAACAAAGATGGTGGACGTCGGTAAACTAATTAGTCTCGGGAACCTATAGGTCAGGAAAGTCATGTGATTTGTGCTCACAACTACCTTTGATTTTATCCCGCGCATTTGGAGCCGATCATATGACAAGGATTGCCGATCTAAACTCTCGTCTATCGAGAATTCTCTCTCTCTCTCTCTCTCTCTCTCTCTCTCTCACACACACACACACAGATTTTAACTTACATAGACAGCACACACACACACACACACACACACACACACTCTCTCTCTCTCTCTCTCTCTCATTTTTTAACTTCCAGAGGCTGCGCTCTCTTTCTCTTCATTTCGACTTCTAGAAACATCTTGACCTTGCCAGTTAGCAAGACACAACTCAATATGCGTAACATGGGTGTGTATACATTCTGCGACCTTTTTCTTACCTGTTCTGCCTTTTCGGTTAGACTTGTTCCAGTCTCGAAAACAGCCTCAGAAATTTCGTCAAATCCCGAAAGAGACAAACAACCAGTATGGGAGAAGACACGTTCCTCCTTGAATACATTGCTATATTTCTGCATATTGATACCTCGTATGAAATACTTAGTCCACATACATTTTATAGTCTACAGGACACTTCTAATATTTAGTTCTGCTTTCTTTTGAATGTTCTTTTGTCTGAGTCGTTTTATATTGTTTACTTCGTTTTCTTTTCAATAATGAGCCAACATAAATTGGGGAACCAGAATATCCAACAAACTGTTGTATATTGACCTTCGACCCGCCAAACATGCCATTCCAAAGACGTGGAAGTTGCATATTCCATTGGTGTAGGTGGGCTTGGCTGACAATATGGGACAAGGTAAAATCCCATGGTACAGTCATAGACTGATGCACCGGAAGAGAGTGACCTGTGAACTGCATGACAGTTATTTCAGCTCAATGACAATCAAACATGCTATTCCAAGGACAGCGGAAGTGACACATCCCGATGGCCAGTTATGGGGAGAAATTTGAGTGGGCGGTTGAACTATTATATAACTCGGTGGAGACAGGAAGTCAGTTAGTTTTTGGAGAACAGAAGTTGGAGAAAAGATGTGGTAGAGAAAGCTAGCACTCGGCAGAAAGCTGGGCCCCAGGGCCTCCGCTTGAGCACCCTGGAGAATGGGAAAGAAACACTGATGGCCATAAGAGTTGGGGTCAATATGTTGCAGTTCTGTTCGGTCTCCAACTCCCTCACACAGTAAAACCTTAAGTAACCCTTTTCGAACTATTTCAATAAAGTGAGAGGTATATTTTTCTTAAAGGACTGTCTCGTCGTCTTTATTGTGTCGTTGTGTTTTGCATGAATCTGCATATGAGTATACAACACAAACAACATATCAAAAGCAATGAATCTATTTATTCTTCCTGTGGCTATGGGTAAATAGTAGGGCAGACTCTGTTTCTTAGCCTTGGTTAGGCAACTAGTCAAGGAGAAGGAAGGAAAACTCCGAGTTTAAACATGTTTCACTCTGTGTGGAGAGGTTAGTAAATACTGATATAATGTCCATCATTGTTAAACTGACTTTGAGTAACGTAATTGAACGGCACAATAAAAAAAATTGAAGTTGAAAAAAAAAAAAAAGATCCTATTTACCTAACCCCTCCGCTCAGGCAGGATATGACACAAGGTCAATTTTTTTAAAGCGGAGTTTAACAGGTTTGAATTCAGAGTTTTCCTTCTCCTAGACAAGTTGCTTCACCAAGGCTGAAGAACCTAGTCTGTCCTACTATTTACCCATAACTGGAGGGAGAATAACTGGATTCATACCTTTCCCAAGGGTATTAGTGCTATGTGAAATGCAATCAGTCAGGTCCAGGATTTTGAACTCGTGTCGCCGTGTCCATATCCTGCGACGATAACCATTACACCACGATAAATGTTTCCGAACAGCCAGACCAAGTCTTTTGTTGTAGTTAAAAATGACTATGGAAGACTAGAGGCCCCCAAAATTCTTGTACCGAGATGCGATAAGGTAAAGACATGCAATTGAACACAAGTCACGAAGGTGTGAGGAGACGAAAATTTACGAATTCTAATTTTTGGAGTGCCCTCCAAAGGGAGTCTTTGACTTGACGGGATCCAGCGGACAAGCATGTTAGAAATACAATAGAAAACCAGGGGAAAAACTCCAAGGCCTGTGTCTGCACTCTTTTTTCTCACCTGGTTATGTTGCTTCTGTTTGTCTGGCAGACGCAATCGTGTCAGTTTCTATACTCTCTTTATTTCTCCCGGCAGCTACCTACAAGTGAAAGTAGTAAACAAACGTTAGGGTAATTAAACAGAGTTTCTTGCGTTCAACTTTTATCAGGGCAGGCTTTAGATTCTCTTTGGTACCGCAACGGTACATTGGGCATTAAAAAAACCCAGGAAAGATTGACATGCCATAAAAAGAAGGAACGAGCCAAAATGACGTTAGTCATTGTACAATTTATGTTCGGTAAAAATGAAAAAAAAAAATGGTTTAATTTATAGCTGAGACGAGTGATGTTCGAACCCAGATAAATGCTGTTATTTGGGATGCTGCTTCTCAAGTAAGGCAGGTATTCTCACTAAAAGCCAGTTATTTGCACACAGTTTCTAAAGGCAAGCAAGCATACCCACCTTCTGCACAAACCCATATGAGTTTGAACACAGCTTTTTCTATAACTACCTTCAGCAGGACACATGGTGTAACGTTTATAGGCGTTAGTTCCCTAAGCTTCTAAGGAGACAATCATCTGGAGGTTGCAGGTTCAATCCTGACAGCAGGCGAGTAACAATACAGGAATACTTAACACTTGTACCCGGTTATGGCTAACGGAATCAGAACTGGCGACACCCGTGAATTCAATAAAGGACGTAGTTCGGAGTTCCGTGAAAGTTCCTGAGTTCGACAAACACCGGAGGAAGGCCGGATGACATATCGTCCGAAACGTTGTGGAAATAACAATAAAGATGAATACTCTAATCCGAAAACCCTTAATGATAAAAATCATCAAGCTTCGTCTCAGAAATTTAGACAACTACCATCTCCTCTACCAGACTATATCAATATGCATAGAGTAACGGTTATCCTCGGTGAAAATGGAATCGCTGTCCTGAGTTCAAGTCCTGGACGAGGCAGTTAGCGTTTCACTTCCGGTTGGGGACGGAGAACAGATGGATTAATGTATTTCCAAAAGGCATTAGCGCAACGGGAAACGCAAACAATCTTATGCAGGATTTGAATTCGATTTAATGATTCCATTTCCTGCGACGATAACCGTTACACTTACTACGCCTCCCTCAAGTAGATAAAGAGAGAGAGAAAGAAAGAGAGAGAAAGAGAGAGAAAGAGGGAGAGGGGAAGAGATAGATAGAGAGAGATTGAGTGAGAGAAATAGAGAAGGAAAGAGAGAGAGAGAAAAATAAAGTGATAAAGAGAGAGAAAGAAAAAGTGAGAAAGAGAGAGAGAAAAAGAGAGAGAGAGGGAAATATATAGAGAAAGAAAGAGAGAGAGAGAGAGAAAAAAAGAAATAGAATAAGAGAAAGAGAGAGAGAGAAAGAGAGATAGTGAGAGGGAGATTTAGAATGAAAGAGAGAGAGAAAGAGAGAGAAAAGAGAAATAGAGCGAGAGAGAGGTCGAGAGAGGGGGGCAGGTAAACTGATTGCGTTGATATTTTTGCTTTCTATAGAAGAGTATCCTTTAATGTGAGTTTTATTCTCAATTGGTGTTTAATATCTCCGGCCTTGCGCCAGACTAAGCTAAGCTTAGCAAATTGCGACTACTTTTCCACGCCACTTAATCATGTGCTTGATTAGCAAGGCTTTTTTTTGTTCTTAGTTTGTTTGTTTGTTTTTGTTTGTTTGTTTTTTAATTTCAAGAACAATCTGAATTTCAGACGCAGATTTTCAAGGTAGGAAGAAAGAAAAGGAAAAAAGCAGAAGAAAAGAAGAACGGAAAAAAAAAGAAGGAAAGAAAGATAGACGGGTGGATTGTATTTGTCATGTTAACCCAGGTCTGTAGACAGCCGACATGTTTGAATGGAAATAATATTTAGCGATGCAGCCGAACATGAATTGATTACACACATCTATGAATGCTTCATTAACTTGTCTATTGAACGAGGATTGTCTGGGACACGAACGCCTTGTTAAACCAGAGAGATATCTGGAGAGGAATGGAGACTGAGACAGGAACGAAAATAAGATAAAAGAAATAGAAGATGAAAAAAACAAAAAACAAAGAAAGATGGAAGTGTAGCAAAGAAAAAAAAAAGAGGCTTTGAAACTATAAACAACTTGGAAGAAACGAAGAAAAAAAAATCAAAGAAAGAAAGATAGAAAGAAATGAGATCAGGAATGAAGAACGTTCGGAAAAAAAAGAAAGAAAGAAAAAGAAAGAAAAAGAATGAATGAACGAATGTCAGGGGCACCGCGGGTGGTGTAATGGTTAGCAAGGTAGACTAGCAAACCTACACGATTGAGTTCGATTCTCATTGGGTGCCCAATTCATGCGGCCTTGTGCTACATCTAAGCAAAAAAGCTTAGTAAATTACCTCAATGAACGAATGTCAGTTTTGGACGAAGAAGGAAGAAGGAAAATTGAAAGAAAATAATAAACGATCAAGACCTGCTGATGGCACTGACTCCATTGACTCTCTCTCTCTCTCTCTCTCTCTCTCTCTCTTTCTTGTTATCCATCCCTATCGGTTATTGCTCTTAGCAAGTCCTCTTGACGGCATCCAGTATCCGTACAGAGGAGATGAACATAATCTATGCTTACCCTTTCCACCTGTGAGATTAGTGTAAGGCAATATTTCTACCACCATCTTCTTTGCCTATCTATCTATCTATCTATCTATCTATCTATCTCAGTCTGTTCTGGTCTATCTATCTATCTATCTATCTAAGTCTGTTCAGATCTATCTATCTATCTATCTATCTATCTCATATATTCTGATCCTACTCTCTATATATCTTTCTCTCCCAGTCGGCTGGGGCTGCAGATTACACTGACTGCATCTCTGCACCGGGGTAAGATGTTTAAATGAGTGTCTTGGATAGTACACTAAACACTCTGATGGTGAGGCTTCGGTAATGCTGGTGCTTTGGGGATTGCAGAGTGCCTCTCCATTGCCATTGCTCCCAGGTTCGCCTGACCTGGAGTGGTAGCACTTGATAGGGTAGTATCTATGGGTTAAATATAAATTTTTGACATTTAAACTGAGTGCAAACAAATGACTGATGCTAAATTGAATTGTTTCTAAAAATAAATCTTTGTTCATTTAACTGTGTGTAAACAAATAACTGATGTTTAATTGAAATGTTTGTGATACAAAGCAATACGTGGAACCATTTAACTTTGTTGGCTTATGCTAAATTGAATTGTTATAAATAGAACTGTTTGTTCATTTAACTGTGTGTATCTGCAAAGTACGTTTACAAATCACATATTTGGCATTAAATAACCAAAAATCTATTTATCTATCAAGCTATGTCTGTTCAGATCTATCTATCTATCTATCTATCTCAGTCTGTTCTGATCTATCTATCTATCTATCTATCTTAGTCTGTTCATATCTATCTATCTATCTATCTATCTATCGATCTATCTATCTAAGTCTGCTCATATCTATCTATCTATCTATTTATCTATCTATCTATCTATCTATCTATCTATCTCAGTCTGTTCATATCTATCTATCTATCTATCTATCTATCTATCTATCTATCTAAGTCTGTTCAGATCTATCTATCTATCTATCTATCTATCTATCTCAGTCTGTTCAGATTTATCTATCTATCTATCTATCTATCTATCTATCTAAGTCTGCTCATATCTATCTATCTATCTATCTATCTATCTCAGTCTGTTCTGATCTATCTAAGTCTGTTATGATCTATCTATCTATCTATCATTTAGTTATGAAGATAGCACGGATTCCTTTGACTCTTCCATGTCATCCGTCCCTATCGGTCATCACATATGGCTAGCCCCCTTGACTATATCCAGTATCTGTAGAGAACTGATGAATATAAGTATTTGCTGGTCAACATACTCTGGTGTATCCATGTGTAGGAGTTCACAAGAGAACCTTGCATATGACTTCATCCTTACTTTCACCCACAGCGAGTACCCAGCATGTTGATCAGTCTTATTTTCTTTTTGTTTTTTTGAACAATTACTGGGTTGATTTGTTTGTTTGTTCATTTAATGGTATTTCAACCTTCTTGGGTTACTTAATGCCAAATCCACCTTCTAAAAAAAACAGTAGAGGTGGGATTATTTAAGCCATTGCTGGGCGGATAAGGGGGCTCATATCTTTGTCCAAAAATGAACGTAGTAGTGCAACTGCAGTTTGAACTTGCTTACTACTTTTCAGCAGTCCAGGACTTTAACAATCATGCCTGGAGGGCACCCCCACCATTAATGGGGTAGAGTCAAAAGTTTTGCAACATTTTGACACATACTAATTTATGTCGAGCCATTGGCCTTATCAGTAGAGTGTTTGTCAATAGTCCATGAGACCGGGGTTCAATCCAGTGAATGGAGTAGTGCCCTTCCTTAAACCTTAGTGTTGTAGCTATTGAAAAAGGGAACCTTCGGGTCAACTGTGATTTACTTACTTATCTATATCATGAGACCAAAGTAGTTCCAGTTATGGTATGTGTCTGCAGTCGATGATTGTATCGTGGTTGTTGAAACCCTAACATTATGCACACTGTGTGTGATTCGTCATAAAGATCAATGGGCAATGTAGTTATTTAATTCTGAAACGATTTCGAAGTTGGGCATAATGCCATGGAAGCAATCAAAAACCTTTCCTGAATGAGAGGAGAAAGCGCAGTTGATCACAGTTCAGTAAACAGTTAGGTGAAGAGATTTGACTTAGGGTTCAAGAACCATGTGCAACAAAAAAGGTCAAGTTAAGTTGGATACAGAAAGTATCGGGCAAGCTAAGCTTCTCACAGTTGAGTATGGTTGGTTACTTTAACTTGCTTGGTAAATACGACTGAAGCTGCAAAATTGTGCCACATGTATGATCAGAATATTGCAAAACTTATAATTTATCCTAAAATTAAGATAGACAGGGTCACAGGAGATAAATTTTAACTCATTATAGTATTTGTATAGAAATGGTAGTGAAACAAGATTAAAGGGAGAAAAGTTTTGATTTATCCTCTAATTAGGATGGACAGGGTTAGGTAACAAGTGAAAATGAAGGAAATCTTTTGATTCATTCTCTTATTAGGATAGACTGGGTTACACGACAATTGAAAACGAAGGAAAACTTTTTATTCATTCTTTTATTACTGGGTAATGCAACGATTTAAAATGAAGGAAGTCTTTGGTTTCATTGTCTTATTAGGATAAAGTGGGTTAGGAAAATATTGTAAATGAAGGGAAACTTTGATTCATTCTCTTATTAGGATAGACTGGTTTAGGGAACAATAGAAAATGAAGGAATTCTTTTGATTCATTCTCTTATTAAGATAGACGGGGTTAGGCAACAATTGAAAATGAAAGGAAAATTTGATTCTTACTCTTTTTAGGATAGACTGGGTTAGGCAAAAATTGAAAATGAGGGAATTCCTTGATTCATTCTCTTATTAGGATAGACCGGGGGAGGCAACAATTAGAAATAAAGGAATTCTTTGATTCATTCTCTTATCAGGAGAGACTGGGTTAGCCAACAATTCAAAATGAAGGAATTCTTTTGATACATTCCTTTATTAGGATAGACTGGGTTAGGCAACAATTGAAAAGGAAGGAAATTGTTGGATTCATTGTCTTATCAGGATAGATTGGGTTAGGCAACAATTGTACATGAAGGGAGACAGTGATTCATACGATTATTAGGATAGACTGGGTTAGGCAACAATTGAAAAGGAAGGAATTCTTTTGATTCATTGTCTTATTAGGATAGAGTGTGTTAGGCAAATATTGGAAATGAAGGGAAACTTTGATTCATACACTTATGAGGATATTCTGGGTTAGGCAACAATTGAAAATGAAGGAAAACTTTTGATTCATTCTCGTTTTAGGATAGACTGGGTTAGGCAACAATTGAAAATGAAGGAAAACTTTTGATTCATTCTCGTTTTAGGATAGACTGGGTTAGGCAAGAATTGAAAATGAAGGAATTCCTTGATTCATTCTCTTATTAGGATAGACCGGGTGAGGCAACAATAAAAAATGAAGGAATTCTTTTCATTCATTCTCATATCAGGATTGAATGGGTAAGGCAACAATTGAAAATGAAGGAATTCTTTTGATTCATTCTCTTATTAGGATAGGTTGGGTTAGGCAAGAATTGAAAACGAAGGAAAACTTTAATTCATTCTCTTATCAGGATTGACGGGGTTTGGCAACAATTGAAAATGAAGGAAATCTTTTGATTGAAAATGAAGGAAAACATTGGATTCATTCTCTTTTTAGAATAGACTGGGTAAGGCAACAATTGAAAATGAAGGAGTTCTTTGGGCTCATTCTCTTATTAGGATAGACTGGGTTAGGCAACAACTGAAAATGAAAGAAATCTTTTGATTAATTCTCTTAGGATTGTCTGGGTGAGGCAACAATTGAAAATGAAGGAAAACTTTTGATTCATTGTCATTTTAGAATAGACTGGGTCAGGCAACAATTGAAAATGCAGGAATTTTTTTGATTTATTGTCTTATTAGGATAGACTTGGTTAGGCAAAAATTGAAAATGAAGGAAACCTCTTAATTCATTCTCATATTAGGATAAACTGGGTTAAGCAACAATTGTAAACAAGGAAAACATTTGATTCATTCTCTTATGAGGATTCTCTGGGTTAGGCAACAATTGAGAATTGTGGAAATCTTTTGATTCATTCACTTTTTACGATACTCTTGGTTAGGCAACAATTGAAAATGAAGGGAAACTTTTGATTCATCTCCTTATTAGGATGGACTGGGTATGGTGACAATCTGAAATGACGGAAAAAATTTCATTCAACATACGATGATAGACTGTGTTAGGAAACAATGGCAGATGAAGGAAAGCTTTTGATTCGTTCTGTTATTAGGATACTCTGGGTTAGGCAATAATTGAAAATGAAGGAAATCTTTTTATTCATTCTCTTACTAATATAGACTGAGTTAGGCAACAATTGAAAATGAAGGAATTCTTTTGATTCATTCCCGTATTAGGAAAGACTGGGTTAGGCAACAATTGAAAATGAAGGAAAACTTTTGATTCATTCTCTTATTAGGATAGACAGGGTAAGGCAACAATTGTAAATGAAGGAAATCATTGATTAATCTGAGTTTTAAGATAGATTGAATGGACGAGCAATCTTGAAGAAATCCTTTTGCGTCATCTTAGCTTTAGAACTGGCTTGTTTAGTCATCCAATCTAAAAGAAATTGAACTCTGGACTCTTTGAATTGTTAGAAAGACTGGGCTAGGGTTCCAATCAAAAAATAGGCAAAATTTTAACTGTCTTCATTTAGGATTCCTTTTGTTTGATATCTAGTCTAAAAAAAAGTAAAATTTTTGACTCATCCTCTAATTAGGATAATTAGACAACAATTTAAAATGAAGGAAAACCTTTAACTAATCTTGGTATTCTGATAGACTGGGTTATGCAACCAGTATAAGAAAAGTGGAACTTTAAATTTTTTTTTAGGATTACGGTAGACACATCCTAGTGTTAAGAGAGACTTCATTAGTGAAAAGAGAATTTTTTTGACTAATCCAAGTATTATGTCACGTGATAGCCCACGGAGACGAAGAGGTAAGACTAATACTATCCTCCCGTGTTGAATTAGCAGTATCTAGCAGTCAAAAAAGTGACCGTTAAAAGAGAATGTGGGTCACAGAGGGGATAAACAGATGTTGGTACTTGATGACCTCACCCAGGTCGCCGGACACCAAGGGGGAGAAGAGAGAAGCCAAATGATTGGCTGGGACCTCAAAACGGAAGTGGGGACCCCTTCCCTCAGCGGAAGTAAATAGTAAGAAATTTAGTTTTTGAGCAGGGTTCGTAGCGGGCGGACGAACCATAGCCATTTTACTCCGGGTGGAAGACAAAAGAATTACTGAGACACGAAGGACCCCAGGCTCTTCAAGCCAGTGTAAAAAAATAGAACAAAGTCTATTAGCCCGTGAAAGAAGAAAAGATTCTCCAGTGGAACCCCGTCGAAAAAAAAATAAGATAAGTAACTTTGGGACCATTTTCCTTTATACCCAAATTTCGTTTACCACTCTCTCTCTCTCTCAATTTGAAGAAAGATAAAAGTCAAGAAAAGACATTTATATTCGTGGACTGTCCAATTATTATATGTTTTGACACCTTGAAAGGTGTATATAACTGTAGTAAAGGAATTCATGTATCTTTATGTTACCATGTGGTCTATGTTGTTCTTTGCCGTTCTACTACGAATTTGTTGTTGTCACATTTCCTTTTTAGCTTCTATTCGCCTTATGTTATCTTGCTTAGAATTGTCCTATTAATTCCTAAAATATCATACGGGAAACCGGAGTTGCCGACTACTACAATATAATATTATTATGACTAAAACCTATTGGTCCATATTCTTCCATTGTCTCGGGGAAGGAAGAAAGCGGCCTGGTGGGTGTGTGATAGTGTGAAATTTGGAACCCCTTGCCAGCGGCGGTCAGTCTGGTCCTAAATTGATCCCTCACGTAATATGCCACGGGTCTTATATGCCTGAGAGAAAAACTCTGAACGAGGACTTATTCTGTAGGGGATCAAGTGCCAACCTGCCCCGTCTTCACACGTGCGAAAATAAAGTCCCGTTTTGGGATTTTAGTCAATTTGCCGTCACAATTAGGATAAACTGGGTTAGAAAACCAATCTGAACTAGTAAAGTTTTTGACACTCCCTAGCATTAGGAAATATGTAGAAAAAGAAAAACTTTTGACCCATCGTAGTATTTTTATAGTCTGGGTTAGTGAACCAATCAAGAAAAAGAAAAACTTTTGACTCTTCCTCGTATTAGGATAGACTCATTTATTCAACCAATCTTGAAGAAGGAAAATCCAATATCTATTGTCAGCCTATTTAATCTGCCCCAACTTGTCTTGAATTCAGTTGGCTTTCACTTTGACTAGTTGCCCTAAGAAAGCCCAAGAGCCCAATCTGTCCAAATTTACCCTCCCATTCCCGTGTGCACAATTTAGCTGCATAAGTGCTAATAGAAACACAAACTGCCTTGTCCACGAATTGATCTTGCCTCACCAATTCCATATATTACAAAGATAACCGATATACGGCAAGTGCAGTTGACTCTCTGCTAAGGCCTTCTATCACCAATCAGATAAAATAGGGTTTGGTATTTTTTTTGCTGTAAAAGAAATTTAAGAATACGGTTAAGACATTCATATTAGGTATTAAGGTTTAACATGACAAGCTGATTCGTTGGATTGGGCTGCTCCAACTGTTCATCTATCTCATTAAGGGCCAATGTAAAGTAAAGTTGGGGACCATAGTCGCGATCAACCCGAAGGTTCCATTTTCATTAGCTACTACACCGAAGTGTAGGGAAGGGCGCTACTACTTTCTCTGGATTACTTCACTTTAACCTTGGTCCATACCTTATAATGATGAGGGTTAAGCAAAGCAGCATCTTGAACCATTTTTTAGTCTTTGGTATGACTTGAATTAGGATTGAACCTCAGTCCCCCGGGCCATTGTCGAACACTCTATCTACTAGGCTAATAGGTCAGTATTAGCGTGTGCAACTCACTTAACCCCTTTGTATTCGGGTCAAGAACTGCTCAGCAACCAAGATCCCGTCTTCAAGCACAAAGTGTCGTCACCCACGCCCAACAAGTGACCCCCTTTTAGGGACCTTAACTTTCTACAGTGGTGCAGTAGACGTATTCTACAACCCCAGTCGACCCAACAGATTCATCTATAAGTTTTCAATATACACAACGTATAGAAAATATCGGTATAAACTTTAAGATATGTGTGACAACACCCCCATTGGCCGACCCCTGACTATTTCAAAGTCGTTAAACCAAACTTCTCATGGCCAGTGATTCATCTAGTGGTTTTTTTCTCATTTCTGACTAGGGGTATTACACATTTCATTACATATATGCAAAGCATAACCGAAAGGGTGGGAGAAAAAGAACAAATGAACAACCACGGACTTGGATCAGCTCCAAACGCAAGAAAGGGGAGTCTGTGTAACGCTTTTCGTGCAGCTTTCCGTGCATTTGTAGACTATCGCGGGCATGTATTTTGCGCGAAACTTCTACAAAGTCCCTAGGAATGTTAACTCATCTTTGACTGTCTTCTTTCACTGCCTCCTTTTGCCAGCCGTCCTTCCCTGGACAGCTATCACAAGCCGACTGTTCCCCACTGCCCTGCTTTGTCAACTGGCTCTCTCTGTCTTCTTTGGGACCTTCCTTCCTTCCTCTACTTCCGGTCTTGCGGGAGATCTCGTCCTTAGTCCTTTGTGTGAATTTCGCGCCAAAACAGACAAAGAGATCGTCTGAGTGGTGCTAACACAAACGGAAACGAATTGCTACGCATCGTGTCACATATGAGACTAATTTACTTGACATATTGTCTGAAAGATTGAGATTTAACCTTTAAATTTAACAAAAGAAACCAAGTCGGAATTTATATATATATATATAGTTGGCGATCATAGTCGAGGGTGACCCAAAGGCTCCCTTTTCAATAGCTACTACACTGAGGTGTAGGGGAGGGTGCTACTCCTTCCCCTGGATTGCTCCACTTTACCCTTGATACGTATCTTGATATCATTAGCAAACACTCAACCCACTAGGCCAATGAGCTGGGTTATATATATATATATATATATATGTATATTTAGTTTGTGACTGTAGTCGTGGGCGATCACATGGCTTCCTTTTCAATAACTACTACACTGAGGTGTAGGGGAGGGCGCTACTCCTTCCCTTAGATTTCTCCACTTTACCCTTGATACGTACCTTATATTGCTGAGTGTTAAGCAAGGTGGTATCAAGTACCATTTTTAAAGTCTTTGGTGTGACGAGACCTGTGATTGAACCCAGGTTTTCCGGTCCACTCTATCCACTTGGCCAATGAGCCAGTATATATATATATATATAAACAGGGGTCGGTCAAAATATTGGAAACACCTAGAATCTTTGTATCATAATTTTGGAACTCCTCTAAAACCATCAAAGGTTTGTTATTTTTATGTTCTTTGATTTATAATTAATTTTTCCTGTCTTATTTTACTAAAACTGATTTTTTTTACCGTTATTATCTGAAGAAATTAATCAAAATTCCTTAAAATGGCAGATCTATTAGATTTTAAAAGAGGTCAAATTTTTGGTGATGGTATGACAGGCGCTTATGTAATGAAACCTGCTGAATTATTTGGCTCACAGTCTTGAAAATAAAAAAAAACCTTCTCAGTGAAGCAAAACTCTGGAAGAAAGTGAAAACTGTCTGATAGGGACCTTCGGAATCTTACGCGGATTGTTGGGAAGGATCACAAGAATATAGCTCTGAAAATTACAGCGGAGCTTAATGACCATCTCAAGAACCCAGTTTCCTTAAAAACTGTAAGAAAGGAGCTACAAAAAGCTGGATTTGACGGGAAGATTGCAATCAGAAAACCATATTGAATTAAATTTGTTTAAAATTTCCTGCTGTTTCCATTGTTTTGTCCAACTCTGTACAAGAAAATTTCATATGAGCAAAAAAACTATCTTTTGTGTATCATAGATTTTGTTTTGTGGGTTGTTGCTTCCAGGATTTGTTGAAAATAGCATGAAGCTTTCTTTTGGAGTTCCCATTTAGCTTTTTCTCCATGCGTTTCATTAGCGTCTTGGTGTGCAACCATACAGTTGTATCAACACAGCTTGGAAGAAACCCCATTTTATTTATCAGATTTCAACATGATCGACAACCTGTCAAAAGCAGTCCACGCATATGTTGATATCACTTTCAGGAGATGAGATATTGCTGCTGATGTATTTGCATATTTACCCAACCCCTCCGCTTGGGTAGGATATGACACAAGGTCAGTTTTTACGCGAAGTTTAACAGGTTTGAATTCAGAGTTTTCCTTCTCCTAGACTAGTTACCTCACCAAGGCTGAAGAACACAGTCTGTCCTACTATTTACCCATAGCTGGAGAAAGAATAATTGGATTCATACCTTTCCCAAGTGTATTAGTGCTATGTGAAATGCAATCAGTCTCGTCCAGGATTTGAACTCGTATCACCATGTCCATTTCCTACAACGATAACCATTACATCACTGCTGATGTATATGAACTGGTCTAGTATTTTTAGAGGCTTACGATTTAAAGTAGAGATGGTTCCCTCTAATTCAAAACACACGGCTTCTTACTTCCGATCTCATAAACAATCGAAGACATGCAGAGTGAAGAAACAAGGACAAACTCATAAGTGATGTTCTCTCGTGGATTCCCTCCCTTGGACGTGTCAGTGTTAGCCGATCACAAAGGACTTACATACAACAGCACTTTACAGACCCAAGATGCAGTCTGGATGAACTGCTTGTCGCGATAGATGTTAAAGACAGTCGGTGTGAGAGAGAGAGAGAGAGAGAGTCAGAAAAAAATCAATGTGGTTGGTTGGTTGGTTTTAACGACATTCTGTTTAGGATTCTTTGGAGCGATAGATGTTAAGGACAGTCGGTGAGAGACAGAATAGTTTAGCATACAAAACAGTTCTATTTCAAACAATTCAGTTTAGCGTATACAGTTTAGTTCTATTTAACCAATAGATAGGACCCTATCAGATGCTACCACTCCGGGCCAGAGAGGACTTGAGAGCGATGGCAATAAAGAGGGACTCCCAAAGCTCCAGAATACACTGACTGCTTCTCTGAAAAGGATTAAGACCACCTCAACGAGTGTCCTGTTATGACCCTAAACAATCTGATTGTCAGAGAGAGAGAGAGAGAGAGAGAGAGAGAGAGAGAGAGAGAGAGAGAGATTTAGAAAAATCAATGTGGTTGGTTGGTTGGTTGGTTTTACGACTTTCTGTTTAGGATTATTTCATGTTTTAAGGTTAGGGAGCAATATACGTTTTACGTTTATATCAATACTTTTGTTGTTAATAGTTGTGTTTCATAGCATATCAACCGTTGTGGGTTATTTAATGTTGTGGGAACCTTACCCATCTTACTATAACGGACTCTTCTCACCGTTACTAGTACAGTGATTTCGCTGCCAGAAGAACAGATCACAATCGCTGTTATACGAACAGTACGAGACTTACCTTTTCTATGTAACTCTTTCTTGTGTAACATAATCTGTTATCTAATATCCGTGTTTGTGTTTTTATTAGTGACCCTTTCCGGGACCACAACATTTAATTCCAAATCCTGTTTATACATAAATATTACATATACAGGGTGTCTTAAATAGATACAACTCATTAATATGATAAGGATTTATAACCGAGGGAAGCAAAATGGCGGTCATTTGGAACACGTCTTGAAAAAAATGCACTCTTTAAGCGAGAGAAACAAAGTCAATGTTCTTTTAATTGTTTCAGCTTCCAGGATATGCTATCTTTTTTTGAGTTTCTTGTCTCACAATTAAATCGTTTGTATATTAATGGGTTGCATCTATTTTGAGAGAGTTTTGAATAATTTCATCTTGAAATAAGTAGTGAGGCAAAATATTTTTCCTTTATTGTCCTAAGCATTGTGATGGAGGATTAATAGTCGTTATAGTATACTATTTTCAAATCTAAAACAAAAGAGAACACAGCATTATTACTAGTAGAGTTATTAGCAGTCATATGGGTCCCATGTATATTGAGGCAGCCTATATTAATGGGTTGCATCTATTTTGAGACAATTTTGATTAATTTTGTCTCTAAATAAATAATGGGACAAAATATGTTTTCTCTCTTGTCCAAGGCATTGTGATGGAGGATTAATAGTTGTTTTAATATATTATTTCCAAAACTGAAACAAAAAAGAACATTAATATTTGTACATATATATATATATATATATATATATATATATATATATATATATATATATATAATTATTAGTTTGGTTGTTTGGGTTTTATGGCATATCAACCTTTGTAGCTTATTTAATGCCAGATCGATTTTTATACAACTAAACAGTTCTATTTCAAACAACTCAGTTTAGCATGAGTACATAGTTTAATTGTTAAAAACGCTTCTATTTCAAGCTATTCAGTTTATTCAAACAGTTCTAATTCAGCTGATTCAGTTTAGTATAAGTACAGATTTTGTTTATACACAGATAAATGTCAAAACAGTTCTATATTGAATAATTCAGTTTAGTGTAAGTACAGAAACAATGTCAAAAACAATTAAAGGGTTTCAAGTATTTCAATTTAACACTAATAATTCTATTCAATATTAATAGCTTGTTCGCGAACAGGTAAATGGCTTCAATTTCAGAAAATGATCAAATATTAATATTTGACCCAAAGAGGTATTACGAATGCGGATATGAGCAATGGCAATAAAGGGGTACTCTACATTTCCGAAAGTTTTACGAGAGGAGCCTCACCATCAGATGCTTTTGTGTCACATCCAGGACGCTCTTATTGGTCGTTGACCAGTCGGCTGGGGCTGTAGAATACACTGACTGCTTCTCTGAAAAGGATTAAGACCATCTCAACGAGTGTCCTAGATATGACCCTAAACAATCTCATTGTCAGGTTCCAGTAATGTTGGAGCTTTGTGGAATGCCGAGTACCTCTCCATTGCCATTACTCCCAGGTCCACTCTGGCCCGGAGCGGTAGCACCTGATAAGGTCTTATCTATGGATCAAATATAACTAAACTGTTTTTGACATTTATACCGTGTACTTAAACTGAAAAGATTTGTTTGAAAAAGAAATTCTTGTATGCTAAACTGAATTGTTTGAAATAGAACTGTTTTTGACATTTAAACTGTGTACTTAAGCTAAACATATTTGTTTGAAAAAGAAATTCTTGTATGCTAAACTGAATTGTTTGTTTGTTTGGTTTTTTTTGCTAAACTGAATTGTTTGAAATAGAACTGTTTTTGACATTTAAACTGTGTACTTAAGCTAAACAGATTTGTTTGAAAAAGAAATTCTTGTATGCTAAACTGAATTGTTTGTTTGTTTGTTTGTTTGTTTTTTTTTTTTTTTTGCTAAACTGAATTGTTTGAAATAGAACTGTTTTGACTTTAACTGAGTATAAACAAAAAAATTATGCTTATACTTCACTGAATTGTTTGAAACTTTTACCAAAATGACTTCATTCAGTGTTAAATGACCCGAAAAATGTTGATATGCCGTAAAACAAAAAAAAAAAACCCAAAAAACAACCAAACATGTTTTTGGTCTGTTCCTACTCCTCTTTATGTAAATCAGAAGGTCAGAGACCTCGTCGAATAAATTTATTAACCAGAAAAAAAAAAGAAGATTTTACTTGGTCTCTGACCCAATGGATTTAAATGAGATGCTGTCGGCATATTTTTCAGCCCCAGCCGACAGGGCTGAAATCCAAACTGTGTGTACGATTTGAGGAAGATTATGTACCTTAGTAAAGTAAAAAAAAGAAGATTTTTTCCCACCATGTTTAAACATTAAATATAGAATTACCAATTGGTTCTTCACATGCTGATAAGATTTCTGACCATTGGAACGAGTTAATGGATTATGAAATGATATCAATTTTTCTGAAACATCGAGTACATCTCAAATGACAGTTTTAATAATTCCTCTCTGATACTAATTATTTGACAAAGTTATATGGTTTCATATGCGTTTTTAATATTGCATGCCGGACACTGCTGGAGAAGCAAAGACGAGATCGTAAGTGATGTGCTCCTGTGGACCCCCGCATATAGCCAATCAAAAGCAGGACGACCAGCTCTAACATTCATACAGCAGCTATGTGATAATACGGGATGTAACCCCGAAGACCTGCCGAAGGCGATGAATGATAGGGAGACGTGGAGAGAGAGGGTCAGGGATATCCGTGCTAGCCGCACGTCATGATGATGATGATGATATGGTTTCAAGTATTCCAATCTAATACTAATAATTTTATAAATAATAAGAATTATGTAATACTATTAATAATTCTAATAATAATTCTATTAATAAAAGCAATTTCAAATTTTATGTTTAATGTATAAATGCCTTTTCTTTTCTAATGAATGATATTTCTATACACCGAAAAGAAAAAAAAACCCCATAAAACATTAAACAGAATCTTAATTTGTTTCTAAACAAACTGATAAAATTTCAGATCATTTGTACGAGAAATGGTCAATTTATGAGATTACGAAATGGTATCAGTTTTCGAAAACAGATTGTAATTAAAAAAAAAAAAAAAGGATTCTTTTATTTGTTTGTTCACAAAAATGATATAAACAGAACATTATTCATAATCCCCACACGTTTTTCAGTCAATAAATAAAGCTTAATTAATAATAAGAAACATGAACTTGATTATTCTTTGAGACGTTTTCTCAGTAAGAAAGTATAACGAAAAATACAGGGTATATATATATATATATATATATATATATATATATATATATATATATAGATATATATATATATATATATATATATATATATTATTATTATTATTATTATTATTATTATTATTATTATTATTAAGAAAAACACAAACCGGTCACATTAGGATTATGAATTTATTTCCATCCTGTAATGTGTTTTTGATAAACGCAAAAAACACGAAAAAAAATTTACAGGACTTCTTCAAATCTTATGGATAAAATGAAATTATTGCTCTGTAATCTCTATTACATTGTGCTCTTTACCAGGAAAATTTAAATGTTCACTTTTGAATAGTTTTCTTGTTTTGATGGAATTAATCCCAACTCCGGTTCAACTGGACCAGATAATACCGATATATATGTGTATATATATATATATATATGATAAAAGATAAGTGGATAAAACAGACACTTACAACGAGTTTAGTAATATTTCATTTATAAAATATTACTATACCCGTTATAAGTGTCTGTTTTATCCACTTTTCCACTTATTTTTATCATCTTGTCAGATTCACAAAAATCTACCGAGGAATGTTGTACTTCCCTAAATTATTATTAAATCTGGAGTTTTAAGTTGAAATGTATTTAGAATTTTAAAAAAAAAAAAAAAATTAATTTACTATAATTCCAACCGGTAATAAAAACAAAAAACCGGAAGTGGACTAAATGAGGAGAAAATTTCAGGTTATTTGTACAAGAACTGGTCAAGTTATTGGATTACGAAATAATATCAGTATTTATGAAACAGACTGTTACATAAGCGTTTAAATTTCCTTCGATTGCGCTGGTTTCCTCGTGACTGAGTGATAGAATCTTGGATTGGCGTTTGAGTCAGCTGGGTTTCGATCCCAGCTTCGGGAATCTAGCGTGTCTAGCCACACTGAAGAGTTGTGATACAACGAAAGTCTGTCTGTGGATGACAATATATATGTGCCCCTACCCTTATGGGGTTGAGCTCTCTAGTGAGAGAAGTAAATGGTTGCCACTCGCGTAAAGCAAGGCTCTTTAAATAAATTGAGCTCTCGGTAGCCCTTAAGCGGATATATGTAAACAAAACAAATGTGCTACGTGGCTCATTAAATAAGTTTCCAGACTTTTTTTCGTATGGGCACTTTTATTGATAGTACACACATGAAACTCTAGTCCCCTTCGAAGTAAGTTCCTTCGACTGCAATGCTCTTGTTGTACCTTTCCAACAACTTCTGGAAGGCCCCATGGAAGTCCTCTTGTGTGAGCGTGTCAATGACCTTCGTCAAAGCCTCTTTCATCTCCTCAATTGTCTCACACAACAGCATCTGAGCTTAGGAAATAATCAAAAATCACAGGTGGCAAAGTCTGGACTATAGGGAGGCTGAGGAACTGTCTTGATGCCTTTATTGCTCAAATAGTCTGTGACAAGGATGGAGTTGTAGACTGGTGTATTGTCCTGGTGGAGATGCCACTGACCCGATTTGAAGAGTGCTGGCTTCTTCCGACGGAATCTCTTCCTGAACCCCCTCAAACCCCCAACATAGTAACCCTAACCCTAACTCTTTGGCCAATCAACTCTGGTCTATAGACTTCCTTACTCCTCCCACACCTCTCATCATCCCTCACAGACTCCCTACCTTCCTTGAATCTCTTATGCCATTCAAAAACTGATGCTCGCTTCATGCAAGATGGTCGAAAAGCAGTCTAAAGCATTCCATACGTTTCTTCGGTTTTTTTTCCAAGTTTAAAACAGAATTTTATTGCATATCGTTCTTCTAAAGTGTCCTCACGTCCAGATTGCATTTTTGAAATTCATTAGCTGTGATAATCAGGCTTTAGTAGGGTGTCTTCCAATTGGTGCTGTAGGTGTTCATTTGAAGCCGAAATCATAAAAATTAGTCAGTCATCTCATAAGATGTATAGCAATGACATACTAAATTTTCAAGAGTCTACGACAATTTTAAATGGCTGAACCAAAAAAGTCTCGAAACTTATTTAATGTTCCACGTATATATATATATATATATATATATATATATATATATATATATATATATATAATTCTTATAACTATACTATAATTGATGGTGTAAATAAAACCGAAATGATATAATTTGCAAATAAAAGAATATTACACAAACTGATGTAGAGGAAAAAATCCAGAAAAAAAGAAATTATACATACACGTATATATATATATATATATATATATATATATATATATATATATATATATATAGATTGAAATTATATTCGTATGATCAGTTATAGTTGCCTATTCCAATATTTTGAGTTTTTATTCAAAAAGAATTATTCTTATGTTTCTTGAAAATATTTTCTATTTCGTATTTATGGGAATTGGTATTTTCTTCTCTTAATGATTTTAAATGGAAAGAAAAAACAAAAATATCTTCTATACTAATTAACACTTCAATGTATTAATTAGTATAAAAGATATTTTAAAAATGTTTATATCATTTGAGATGTTTCGAGTATTTCAGAAATATTTCGTTATCTTATAAATATGACTAATTCTCCTTCAATTGATCACACAATTTTAAAAGCATGTGTAAAAATAACTTCAAATGAAAATTCGATGTTTATTATTTAAACACCTTTTCTTTTCTAGTAAATGGCATTTCTGTACCTGAAAAGAAGAAAACGTTAAACATTAAACAGAGAATTTTGAGTTGTTTTTACACATGCGGTTAAAACTTATAATCGTTGAATGAGAATTGGTCAAAGTCTAAGATTACAAAATAATAGCAATTTTTTGAAACACCCTGTATATCTGAAATGATATCTAATTTGTCTTTGATATTTCCAATTTGGGTATCCGTGGTGTAATGGTTAAAACGTCGGACTCTTGAATCGTAGTACGCGTGTTCAAACTCTAGTTGCACAATATATATATATATATATATATATATATATATATATATATAAAACCGGGCCAATTGAGTAGAATGCTCGCCAATAGTCGGGAGATCGGGGTTCAATCCCAGGTCGAGTCGTTCCAAAGACTAAAAAAAAAAATGGTACTTGATGCAGCCTTGTTTAACACTCAGCATTATAAGGTACGGATCAAGAGTAAAGTGGAGCAATCCTAGGAAAGGAGTAGCACCTTTCCCTACACCTTGGTGAAGTAGCTATTGTAGAGGGAGCTTTCGGGTTACCCTCGACTGCGGTCGCTAACTCTCTCTCTCTCTCTCTCTCTCTATATATATATATATATATATATAGAGAGAGAGAGGGCCAAAGACTGACAGAGGAAGAGAAGCTGTTTTAGTAAAATTGAGGTGGGTGTCCTGGTGGTGTAATGGTTAAAGCGATAGACTGTTGAATCGTAGTAAGCGAGTTCGAATTCCAGTCGCGCTATTACGTTCACTTTCGGGCAAATACCCTTGAGAGAGGTATGGACCCTCTAATTCTCCCAGCTTTGAGTTAAATAGTATCACTCCTGTTCTACTTGGAGAATGGCTTTGACATTAAATAACCAACAAAGATTGATATGCCATTAAACAAAGAAACCAAACCAAACCAGAAAAATTGATAGAATTTCGTTATCAAATAACTAGATTATTTCTCTCATATTTTAACAGCGTGGCGCATGTTTAGAACAAAAACTGAAAAACCTTTGTTTAACGTTTAAACGTCTTTTCCCTGTGAATGGCATTTGTATATCTTAAAATCAAAATTTTGATTTTTTTTCAACGCATACCATTAAAATTTGAGATAATTGAACTGTAATAAATAAGTTTTAAGATTAGGAAATTAAATCAATTTTTTAAACACTCTATACGTCTCAAATTATATCAAACTTTTTTTTAAATAACCTGTATTGCATTTTTCCCCTCTGTGGTTGTTTTTGGAAATTTCTAGAGTACCGATGACTCGCATTCAAAGCACCCTGATGCTCTGCCCGTCAGCCATCTTTCTTATTTTTTCCCGCTCATCGCTGTCTGTCCATTAATTGTAGATGACGTTTTTTTTTTTTTTTCTGTAAGGTTCTATAAGCCAACAAGAGAAAGCACGCACGAGAAGACATGAATTTTGATTGTTTACAGATGAGATAATTATTGAAATGTCGTTGATTGAGACGCGAAGCAATAATCATTGATAGAAAAAAAAAAAAATAACTTCTACCAAAGGGGGTATATAAAAAAAAATATTTGCGTTTAGATTGTGGATTGGGCTCCTGTTAAATAATGACTATCGCATGATAGCGCGATACTAAACGGGATCTAATTTCCAAATGACATCGGATGGACGAAAAGAATAAGTGTGCATTTACCCTATGCTACATTCGGAGATATAAGTAGGGCAGGATGGACTCTTTAGCATGAGATTACACTAATATCCAACTATTCTCCGTCCAGCTATCGGGGATTAGTCGGGCCGACTGGGCTCTTTAACCTTGATATCGCAACCGGTCTAGGACAAAGAAAACTGAATTCAAACCTGGTAAACTCCGATGGTTTGGTTGGGTTTGTTGGGCTTTATGGCATATCAACCTTTGTAGGTTATTTAACGCCAAATCCATTTTTATGAAAATAGTTCTATTTAAAACAATTCAGTTTAGCATGAGTACACAGTTTAGTTGTCAAAAACATTTCTATTTGAATCTATTCAGACAGTTATATATAACAATTCAGTTTTGTGTAAGTATAGTTTCAAAATCAAAAAACAGTTCTATTTCAAATAATTCAGTTTAGCATAAGCACGCCGTTTAAATGTAAGTTCAGTTTAATTGAAAAAACATTTCTATTTCAAGCTATTTAGTTTAGTCAAGCGAGTCTAATTCAGTTTAGTTAATACAGATTTTGTTTACACACAGTTAAATGTCAAAACAGTTCTATTAAACAATTTAGTTTAGTGTAAATACAGTTTCAATGTCAAAAAACAGTTCTATTTCAAATAATTCAGTTTAGCATAAGCACGCAGTTCAAATGTAAGCACGGTTTAGTTGTCAAACATTTCTATTTTAAGCTATTCAGTTTACTCAAACAATTCAGTTTAGCATGAGTATGCCGTTAGTTCTATTTAACCCGTAGATAGGGCCCTATCAGGTGCTACCACTCCGGGCCAGAGTGGACTTGGGAGCAATGGCAATAAAGGGGTACTCTGCATTCCCCAAAGGTCCAGCATCATTGGAACCTCACCATCAGATTGTTTAGTGTCATATCTAGGACACTCGTTGGGTTGGGGGGTCTTACCCCTCTGCAGAGGTGTAGTCGGTGTATTCTACAGCCTTCCCAGCTGACTGGGCAAGGTAAACTCCGATCACAAAAGACTTTGTGCTGCATTCTGCTCCTGGAAGAGAGATTAACATTTTAAGCGGAATTTAACAGGTTTCGATCCAGCTTTTTCAGAGCCCTACTATTTACCTATAAGAGTATCAGCTCTATATGACAATAACCGTTTCCCTACAAGCGCCTCTTTAGTCGGCGAACCAGTCTAGGAGAAGGAAAAATTCTTAGCAGTTTAATTTGCAGGTTGAATCAGGCCAGAGATCGTTCCTTGTTACTGGTGCCATATAACCCAATACAACCAGTCATATATTACTTGAAGAAGAGATCTTTGACCTACGTGTCGGACCCTAAGAAATACCACCCATCCAAGTCAGTGGCCCAGTCGGCTGGGGCTGCAGAATACACTGGACCTCTGCAGAGAGGTAAGACTTCCATTACGAGTTTCTTTGATAGGACACTCAACAATCTGATGGTAAGGTTCCAGTAAGGTTGGATCTTTGAAGAATGTGGAGTACACCTTTATTAGCATCGCTCCCAGGTCCCTTCTGACCTGGAGTGGTAGCACAAAATAGGGACGGATCTATGGGTCAAATAGAATTAAACTGTGTACTTATCCTAAACTGAGTTGTTAGAAGTAGAATTGTTTTGACATTTAAACTGCGTACTTATGCTAAACTGAATTGTTTGAGATGGAACTGTGAGTAAATAAATGACTGATGTGTAATTGAATTGTTTGTGATAAACAGTAATACTTGGAACCATTTAAACTTTGTAGACTAAACTGAATTATTTGAAATAGAACTGTTTTTACCTTTAACTGTGTGTAAACCAAAAACTGTACCCATGCTAAGCTGAATTGTTTGAAATAGAACTGTTTATATGTACAAAAAATAGATTTGGTATTAAATAACCCATAATAGTTGATATGCCATAAAATCAGACCAAACCATCCAAGCCAGAGTGGATCTGGGAGTAATGAGAATGAAAAATACTTCACCTTTACCAAAACTTCAGGACTAGAGTCTCATTCAGATGTAGTTTAGTGTCATACGCTGATCATGGGAGAGAGGTTTTACACCTCAGCAGAGGTGCGGTCGGCGTATTCTATGACTCCAGACGTCTGGGCAGCCGAGGCCTGCTTGCCATATCTAAGTAAAGCTAAAAAAATAATAAGTCACGATGGAAACACCGATTCCTGTCAGATCACCACCGATAGGACTGCCCATTTCCGAAATGGGTTATCTTTTAGGCAGAGCAAGAATTGTAATCAATTCGTGACCTTTGTGCAAGGCTTAACGAAGCTTAATAGATAACAAGACAAGTTTTTGGTTTTCGTCTTCTTACCGTAATTATTCGAATATAACATACAATTTCCCCCATATTTTAAAGTATTAACTTTTTATTCAACTATTTTTGATAGTTACAAGTTAATTACTCCTAGATTACATTGATTCATTGGGGTAGTACGTGTTAGGGCTCCATCTATGGGTCAAATAGATTTGAAATAATTAAGTATCCATATTAACCAACCTCTCCGCTCGGACAGGATATGACACAAGGTCAATTTTTAAGCGGAATTTAACAGTTTTGAATTCAGAGTTTTCCTTCTCCTAGACTAGTTGCCTCATCAAGTCTGAAGAACCTAGTCTGTCCTACTATTTACCCATAGCTGGTGGGAGAATAATTGGATTCATACCTTTCCCAAGGGTATTAGTGCTATGTGAAATGCAATCAGTCTCGTCCAGGATTTGAACTCGCGTTGCCGCGTCCATTTCCTAAGACGATAACCACTTCACCATGGGCAATAATTATGCGGAAATAATTAAGTATTTACCAATTCAAAATGATTGTGAAGGCCCATTTTTGTACAGTTTGGTTTCTTTGTTTGTTTAATGGCTTATCAACCTTTGTAGGTTATTTAATGACAAAGCCTTCCTTCTCGAAGAACAATAGTGTTACTATTTAACCCATAGCTGGAAGGATAAGGGGGTTAGCCTCTTTCCCAGGGGTATTTGTCCAAAAGTGAATGTAATAGAGCGACTGGAGATCGAACACGCTTACAACGATTCCGCAGTCCATTGCTTTAACCATTATATCACGAGGACACCCCTTCTATAATTGGAGATCATAACTGTTGAATTGAATTTGGCATAAAATAACCCAACAAGGGTTGACATGCCATTAGATCAATCAATCAACTAACGGATCTTGAGATGCAAAATGTCTCTTGCAGGAAAAATAATGATGGTGGTTTGGTGGGTTTTATGGCGTATCAACCTTTGTAGGTTATTTAACGCCAAATCCACTTTTATGTAAATAATTTGTTCTATTGAAAACAATTCAGTTTTGCATAAGTACACAGTTCAATTGTCAAAAACATTTCTATTTCAAACTATTCAAGTAGTTATATGTAACAATTCAGTTAGGTGTAAATACAGTTTCAATGTCGAAAAACAGTTCTATCTCAAATAATTCAGTTAAGCATGAGCACGCAGTTTAAATGTAAGTACGGTTTAATTGTCAAAAACATTTCTATTTCAAGCTATTCAGTTTACTCAAAGAATTCATTTTAGCATAAGTATGCTGTTAGTTCTATTTAACCCATAGATAGGGCCCTACCAGGTGGTACCACTCCGGGCCAGAGTGGACCTGGGAGCAATGGCAATGAAGGGGTACTCCGCATTCCCCAAAGCTTCTGCACTGCTGGAACCTCACCATCAGATTGTTTAGTGTCATATCTAGGACACTCGTTAGGGAGGTCTTACCCTTCTACAGAGAAGCAGTCGGTGTATTCTACAGCCCCAGCCGACTGGGCAAAAAAATAATGGTTACAGAAATTATTTGTGTATAACACGTGCCATTTTGCGCTTATTTTAAAACCTAAAAGTTCGGGGTGCGTATTATACACAAGAACTACGTATAAACTTTTTATCTGGCACCGTACATCAGTATATTCCGGAGGGTTGAACTAAATTTAAGTTATATCTTCGATCCAAACTAAAGTGTAACGAATATTTCTGTTTTATGCCGATACACAGAAATATCCCCTTGAATGGGTGTTTGTTTATAATTTTCTTCTTAATGTGGGCTT
Source organism: Sepioteuthis lessoniana (assembly GCA_963585895.1). Taxonomy (NCBI): domain Eukaryota; kingdom Metazoa; phylum Mollusca; class Cephalopoda; order Myopsida; family Loliginidae; genus Sepioteuthis; species Sepioteuthis lessoniana. The sequence goes on from OY757941.1 coordinate 7,051,622, forward strand.
ATTTTTGTCGCAAGCTTGTTACCTTTTTGTGGGAACATGTCCGTGTGATTGCTCTAGCTAATATGTAAATGTTTTGTTTGAAAACATAAGTAAACTATGAATTCTTATTTTGAGTCTATGCGAACAGGATAAAAAGCTGAACATATGTTACATTTAACTGCAGCAAATCATATATATATATATATATATATATATATATATATATATATATATTATAAAAGTGTATGGTTGTCACTATCTCTCTTGGTGGGTTTGTGGCAGACCAAATGCGGTATAATATGGAGAGGGCTCAATATCTGTGATAGAGCAATTATATAATTTAAAAATAATAAATATATATTAGTTTTTTCTATATATATTTGTAAAAAGATGTTTATCTGCAACCATCGGTTTCATGTCGTCTTATTACGTCGTAATAAGACGGCATGAAACCGATGGTCGCAGATAAACACCCATGCTATTAATATATATATATATATATATATATATATATATGAATTTGTTTTTGCTCGTCTAATTCGAGAAAAGTAAATATTTCAGAATAAATAGGTCCGCAACTGGATTTCGTCGTGGTATTTTGGGGTTTTATTACGACACGTGTTTCAGACATAGTGGTCCTTTTTAAGAGATTAATAAAGTATCTACCGGTTAAAAAAAATAAAAATTTAAAAAAATAAATTAAAATAGATTAAAAAAAATATATATATATTTGAATTAATAAGAATTACACCTTATTCAAATCGAATAATTTATTAGTCTCTTGAAAAAGACTATGACGTCCGAAACTTACGTCGACGTTTGTTGGTTGGTTGGGTTCGGTTTCTTTGTTTAATGGCATATCAACCTTTGTTAGGTTATTTAATGCCAAAGCCATTCTCGTAGAAGAACGGTAGTGGTACTATTTAACCCATAGCTGGGAGGATAAGGGGGGTTCATACCTTTCCCAAGAGTATTTGCCCGAAAGTGAACGTAACAACGCGACTGGAGTACGAACTCGCTTACTACGATTCCACAGTCCATCGCTTTAACCATTACACCACGAGGACATCCCCCTTGGTTGTTTGGGTATTACGGCATATCAAGCTATGTTGGTTATTTAATGCCGAATTCATTTTTATACAAATAATCAGTTCTATTTCAAACAATTTAGTTTAGCATAAATACGCATTTTAGTTCTATTTAACCCATAGATAGGGCCCTATAAGGTGCTACCATTCCAGGCTAGAGTAGACCTGAGAGCGATGGCAATGAAGGGACACTCGTTACGTGGCGGGGGGTCTTACCTCTCCGCAGACGACTGGGCAATCGTGTCAAGATGAACCCTAAAATATCATATATATATATATATATATATATATATGTGAATGCCTGAAGTGTCTGGGGTTTTTTTTCGCATCGTCAGAATTAAAGAATAGTTTGTAAAAAGTTAATTACTCTGTTATATATATATATATATATATTAGTTTTTATCTATATTTGATAGCATAGAAGCTTGTCTGCGACCTCAGGTTTCATGTCGTTTTATAAACGAAAAATCATCAGGCAGATAACGGAAGATAATGAAGACATCGAAAAAATCGAAAAATACAGTCAAAATAACATTAGAATTGAGTACAACTCTTTATGTGTATGTGTGTGTGTGTGTGTGTGTGTGTGTGTGTCTCTCTCTCTCTCTCTCTCTCTCTCTCTCTCTCTCTCTCTCTCTCTCTGTGTGTGTGCGTGTATGTACGTGTATGTGTATGTGTTTTTGTAGGTTATATTTGTGTGTGGATGTATAAGTGATATTTAGTCAGTGAGTGTATGAAGATACTTGCGCCGCTTAGTAAATTTGTGGTTGTCTCCTACATGTATGAGACGCAATGTATATATATATATATATATATATATATATATGTATATATATATTATTCAGTACAGTTAAACCGGAGTCGGGAATAATTCCGTCAGGACAAAAAATCATTCAATTAAAATCATTATTAAGGAATTTTGTATTTCCCTAAATTATTATTAAATCTGGAGTTTTACGTTGAAATGTACTTAGAATTTAAAAATTAATAAAATTAATTTACTGTGATTCCAACCGGTAAAAAAAAAAATAAAATAAAAACCGGAAGTGGGTAAATGGGGTGGAAACTCTTCACCCCTCTTCTACCCCCTCCCACCCTTCCTTTCTGTGTCTATTCTGAATTATTTTATCCATTGGATCTGAAGAAGTCCTGTTATTTTTGGTGTTATTGATTCATATCAATACCCATAACAGGATGGAAATAAATTTATAATCCTAATGTGACCGGTTTTTGTTTGTCTTAAAGATATATATATATATATGGAAGTAAATAATGGATTGTAATCTGACAATATGTAAAGAAAAATTGATAACAAGGTAATCCAAGTAGAAGGAGAGATTTATTGTGAAGCAATAGTGTTTCGGTTCTAATATCATCCATCATAGCCCTGATGATGGTTTATTAGAACCAAAACGCTATTGCTTCTCAATAAATCTCTCCTTCTACTTTGATTACCTTGTTATCAATTTTTCTTTACACACACACACACACACACACACACACATATATATATGCCCCCCTACCCCTGTGGGGTTGAGCTCTCTAGCGAGGGAAGTAATGCTTGCCAATAGCGTAATGCAAGGCTCTTCATATGAATTGAGGTCTCGGTAGCCGTTAAGCGGATATATGTAAAACAAAAACAAATGTGATACATAAGCGTTTAAATTTCCGTCGCTTGTGCTGGTTTCCTCGTGGCTGAGTGGTAGAATCTTGGATTGGCGTTTCAGTCAGACAGGTTTCGGTCCCAGCTTCGGGAACCTAGCCTGTCTAGCCACACTAAAGAGTTCTGATAGAACGAAACAGGTCTGTCGGTGGATGACAATATATATATATATATATATATATATATATATATATATATATATATCATCAAATCACACAAGCAGTGCTGAATTCCCTAATTGTTCTTCTCTCTCTCTCTTTCGCCTCCCTCTTTATTATCCATCGCTTCTGGTAGGTCTCCTTGGCTGCATCTTGTGTCCGCACCGATGTAAGCCTTCGCTGGTCAGCCAACAGTGGCATGTTCTTATACAAGAGTCAACGAGAGAACGTCGCTTGTGAGTTCCTTTTTACTTCACTGGCCTGCATGTCGTGTTCATCTTATTTGAATGGTTTGTGAGATGGGAGGTAAGAGGCTGTACAGCTGCTGTTTGATGGTTCTCTTGCCACGAGGACATATTCAAGACAGTGCGCAGCCTTCTCACCTATTTCCCAACTCCAGTCGCGCTCCTGCTTTCACTTTCTGACTAATGCCCTTGGGAAAGGTTTGAACTCCTTATTCCTCAAGCTATGGGTTTAATAGCACCACCACGCTATTCTTACATGGTTGGTCTTGGCAGTAAATAACACATGAAGGTTGATATGCCATTAAATAAAAAAACTTAAATATCTATTGATATATGTGCGTTTGTGCGCGTGTTTTATTATTCATTCTTTTCCCTATTGAATCTTTCTATCTATCTATCTATCTGTCTGACTAATTTACTCCAACTCTCTCTTTCTCTGTCTCTCTATCCCTCTTTTTCTCTCTCTATCCTTCTTTCGTGGTCTGTCTGTCTGTCTGTCTGTCTAACTAATTTACTCCAACTCTTTCTCTTTCTCTAATCCCTCTTTTTCTCTGTCTATCCCTCTTTTTCTCTATCTATCCCTCTTTTTCTCTATCTCTATTGACTCCAACTCTCTCTTTCTCTGTCTCTCTATCCCTCTTTCTCTCTCCCTCTTTCTCTGTCTGACTCAGTTACTCCAATTCTCTCTTTCTCTATCTCTTTATCCCTCTTTCTCTCTCTCTACCCCCCTCTCTCTTTCTCTAGCTCGCTTACTCCAATTCTTTCTCTGTCTCTCTATCCCTCTTTCTCACTCTCTCTCTTCCTATTTCTCTCTCTACCCCCCTCTCTCTCTAACTCATTTACTCCAACTCTTTCTTTCTCTGTCTCTCTATCACTCTTTCCCCTCTCTCTCTCCCCCCTCTCTCTCTCTCTCTCTGATTCAGTTACTCCCACGTCTCTCTCTGTTTCTTTTTTTCTCTCTCTCTCATACTTTCTCTTGGCCAGTCGGCTAGGTTTGTAGTATACACCGACTGCATCTTTGCAGAGGGATAAGATTCCCCCTCCCCAACGAGTGTCCTGAAATGACCCTAAACAATCTGTTGGTGAGATTTCAGTAATGGAATCTAAAGAAGGACTTCATTGCCATCACTCCCAAATCCACTCTGGCCCAGATTGGTAGCACCTGAAAAGGTCCCATCTATGAGTAAAATAGAATAAACTGCATCCTTATGCTAAACTGAATTGCTTGAAATAGAACTATTTTGACATTGAAAATGCGTACTTCATTTAAACTGCGTACTTATGCTCAACTGAATTATTTAAAATGGAACTGTTTTTGTATGCAAAACTGAATTGCTTGAATTAGAATTGTTTTTGACATTGAAACTGTACTTAAGCGAAACGGAATTGTTTGAAATAGAACAGTTTTGTCATTTAACTGTGTATAAACAAAAAAAACTATACTTATACTAAACTGATTTGCTTGAAATAGAACTGTTTGACTAAACTGTATAGCTTGAAATAGAAATGTTTTTGACAATTAAGCTGTGTACTCGTGCTAAACTAAATTGTTTGAAATAAAACTATTTATATAAAATGCATTTGGCTTTAAATAATCTACAAGGGTTGATATGCCATAAAAACAAACAAGCAAAGAAACAAACCCACACACTCTCTCTCTTTCTTTCTCTCTCTTTCTTTCTCTCTCTCTCTCTCTAATTCATTTTGTCTTTTTCGTTCTCGCACTCTCTCTCTCTCTCTGACTGATTTTGTCTTTTTCGTTCTCGCTCTCTCTCTCTCTCTCTCTCTCTCTCTCTCTTTCAGACTGATTTTCTCTTTCCCCCTCTTTCTCTCTCTCTCTCTGACTGATTTTCTCTCTCTCTCTCTCTCTCTCTCTCTCTGTGACTGATTTACTCTCTCTCTCTCTCTCTGTGACTGATTTACTCTCTCTCTCTCTCTCTCTCTCTCTTAGGTGAACTGCTAGAGACTTTTAAATCCTAACATCATGAAGGAACTCCCAAAGAAATATTAACATCTTTTTGTCAAGGAGTGATTAAAAATTCTTTTAATTGATCGATACTCCAAAAAGTTCAGTGACCTTTTCTTTAGAGTCTTTTTTTTTTTTTGTTATCAACGTTTAAAAATCCATAAGCAATATTCTTCAATTTCGTTAAAATTTAGTCAAACCTGAAATCAAGTTGTTTTGCTGCCAAATGTAGTTTAAATAAGTTAAAAACGCGTAATGAACGTGTATATCATATCAGAAAACCAGATAACTCACACTAACACGTATTTAAAAAACTCAAGTGATTCGCGAAAAGGAAGTGGGGTGTCAGGTGGAAGAGAACCGTCCCGACCGACCCGGTAACCCTCACCCTACCGCAGAGGCTGGCCTCTATCAAACTTGTTTGTTGACTGTATGCTGATAAACACGAGCGCCATCTGTTGTTCTGGCGAAGCACTCTATAAAACCGGAAGTGGTGCTTTTTTTTTATATAAAATGGTTTGCAGAAACTTTTTTTCTTTTTTTTATCTTCTTTCCTTTTTATGGTTATTCTTACATAGGTCTTTCTTTCTTTCTTTCATTCATTCTTTCTTTCTTTCTTTCAAGATTTGCAATATCATTTGGTTCTTTCTTTCTTTCGTTAAAGATTCGCTAAATCATTACTTTCTTTCTTTCTTTCTTTCTTTCTTTTTTTAAGATTTGGAATATTATTTCTTGCTTTCTTTCTTTCTTTAAAAGATTTGCGATATCATATCGTTCTTTCTTTCTTTCTTTGAAAATTTGCAATATCATTTCGTTCTTTCTTTCTTTCTTTCTTTCTTTCTTTCTTTCTTTTAAGATTTGGAATATCATTTCTTTGTTTCTTTGTTTGTTTCTTTCTTTAAGGATTTGCAATATTATTTCTTTTTTTCTTTCTTTCTTTCTTTCTTTCTTTCTTTCTTTCAAGATTTGCAATATCATTTCTTTCTTTCTTTCTTTCTTTCTTTCTTTCTTTTAAGATTTGGAATATCATTTCCTTCTTTCTTTCTTTCTTTCTTTCTTTCTTTCTTTCTTTCTTTCTTTCTTTCAAGATTTGCAATATCATTTCTTTCTTTCTTTTTAGATTTGCAAAATCATTTCTTTCTTTCTTTCTTTCTTTTTTCTTTCTTTTAAGATTGGAATATCATTTCTTTCTTTCGTTCCTCTCTCTTTTTCTTTCTTTCTTTCTTTCTCTCTTTCTTTCTTTCTTCCTTTAAAGATTTGCAATATCATTTCTTTCTTTTTAGATTTGTAATATCATTTCTTTCTTTCTTTCTTTTTAGATTTGCAATATTATTTCTTTCTTTCTTTCATTTTTTCTTTCTTTCTTTCTTTCTTTCAAGATTTGCAATATCATTTCTTTCTTTCTTTCTTTCTTTCTTTCTTTCTTCAAGGATTTGCAATTTCATTTCTTTCTTTCTTTCTTTCTTTTTTTCTTTCTTTCTTTCTCCAAGGATTTGCAATTTCATTTCTTTCTTTCTTTCTTTTAGGAATTGCTATAACATTTCTTTCTTTCTTTCTTTCTTTCTTTCTTTCTTTCTTTCTTTCTTTCAAGAGTTACAATACCATTTCCTTCATTCTTTTTTAGCGATTGCAATTGTAACTTACTAAACTTTTTGTTTAGATGTGGCACAAGTCCGAATGAATGTGACTCGAACTCACTTTTGCAGGTTTGCGAGCCAAGCTTGTTAATCATTACACTATCCGAGACCACCGCGTTTGCAATATCGTTTCTTTGCTCATTTCTGTTTGTTTATTTGTTTGTTTGTTTGTTTGTTTCTTTCTTTCTTTCTTTCTTTCTTTCCATGTTTGTGTACTTTTTTGTCTTTTATATACAAAAAATTATAAAACTGAGTGATGTAAGAATTACTGAGAGAAAAACGTATTGAACAATCGAAAATAACTACATTCCTATAAAGGTCCTGTATACGACGTAGACATTCCAGACAGCCCAACAAACTAGAATGTCCCCAGGTGTAGAAGAAGTGCATTGATATTTACAGATAAGAAAAAAATAAAAAATTCAAAACAAGGCAAAAGTCAGGGTTCGATCTAGACAAGGTTCAAGTTTGATTTTATTCAATAATCTCTTCACCAACCAACTAAAACTAGATACCCATCCATAAGTACTATGTATATAAATGTCTCGCGCCATTTCCTGAATGACACAGCTGGGACATCTTTCTATTTCATGTTCTATCTTATTGACCGCCTTGTAAAGGAAAATGAAATCTTGTGGGCAACGATATAATTAAAAAGGAAATCTTGTGGACATCCACATAAATGAGAATGAAATTTATCAAAAATACTGAATGAAAATCACATTTAATATTGGGACAGAGTTATGACATTTAGTCAGAAGGGACAGGTTGTCTTACTTGACACAAATCCTCACTTCTTAGTGATATTTTTGATAAAGATACAAGGAATTCTCTTTGCACAAGTCGAGATCTGAATTTAGTCGTCATATTGCTAAGTGTTGAACACACTGTTTTCCCAGAATATCTTCTTGCAAGAGGTAGCAGCATTTTAACATCATATTGAAACAACAATGGATACTCAGAATCCTCGCAAGTCAAAAATTAGTGGGGGTGCTATTTAAACTGAATTTTCTTATGTGTGTAGTAGAAACTAGAAATATGAGTTTGTGCTTTCATTACTAATCGGATAATAGAAATTTTCAAGATACCCTTGCGGGGTCTGCGGATCCTTGTTTTTGACGTGACGGGTTCTCTTTTGTTCCCGGAAAACAGTTTAAAAATTCATAGTATAGGGCTGCTGCCAGATTAGCTCAGTTAGAGTATTGTGATTTCGGGAGGTGTAGGTTTTTATGGAGTGGAATTGCAAGCTTGTTTATAATTCAATTTTTTTCTTCTCCAACACCGGCCGCCTTACCGAGGCCAAAGAGTCACTCTGCCCAACTATTGACTCATCCCTGAGGCGGGGGGGAGAAAAATACATGCCATTCCTAAATCTTTGATGGTTTGGTTTGGTTAATGGCATATAAAACCCTTGTAGGTTTTTTAATGGTAAATCCTCTAATTACACATATATTATATTCATATGATTTGGTTTGGTCAGGTTTTATGGCATATCAACCATTATAGGTTATTTAATACCAAACCCTCTTTATGCATATACATTATATACATGTGATTTGGTTTGGTCAGGTTTTATGGCATATCAACCATTATAGGTTATTTAATGCCAAACCCTCTTTATACATATACATTAAATATATACGATTTGGTTTCGTTGGCTTTTATGAAATATCAACCATTGTAGGTTATTTAATGCCAAACCCTCTTTATACATTAAATATATATGATTTGGTTTGGTTGGGTTTTATGGCATATCAACCATTGTAGGTTATTTAATGCCAAACCCTCTTTATACATATTCATTAGATATACATGATTTGTAAGCCCAATTTGTTGTGTGTCCTCGTGGTGTAATGGTTAAAGCGATGGACTGCAGAATCGTAATAAGCGAGTTTGTACTCCAGTCACGCTATTATGTTCACTTTCGGGCAAATACTCTTGGGAAAGTTATGAACACCCTTATCCTCCAAGCTATGGGTTAAATAGTACCACTACTGTTCTTCTGGGAGAAGGACTTTGGCTTTAAATAACCTACAAAGGTTGATAGGCAAAGAAACCAAACCAAGCACAATTTGTTGATAACATCTTTAAACGAGCCTGAGCTCATTTTTTTCTTTTGTACACTGTTAAAGAGTTTCAAGTATTGCTATGTATCACTAACAATTCAATTTAACATCAGTCATTTGTTTACACACAGTTAAAGGATAAACAGTTCTATTTCTAACAATTCGATTTAACATAAGTCATTTGTTTGCATACTGTTTAAAATTCAAACAGTTCTATTAGACCTATATATAGGCCCCTATTAGGTGCTACTACTCCGATCAAGAGTGAATCTGGGAGCGAAGGCAATAAAGGGGTACTTTCTATTCCCAAAAGCTCCAGGGCTCGACCCTCGCCGTCAGGTTGTTTAGTGTCGAAGACACTCTTTGTGGGGGTTGTCTAACCCTCTGCAGAGATGCAGTCGGTGTATTCTGCAGCTCATGGGCTAATGAATTTTTAAAAAGTTTTTCCTTCTCCTAGACTGTTTTGCCCACCTACGTAGGTAAATAGCCCAATCTGTCTTACCTATAGCTGGTAAGGAAAGGAATAATGGCACTTGTGCGTTGTGAAATGCGAACAGAATCATGCAGGATTCGAACACGGAACATCAAGCCCTTTTTCCATGACGATTTTTTCTAAGTTAAAGAGCAATGAACCAATCCAGCTATTTACCCAACGTCTCCATCAGCTAGAACTTATCTACAACAGTTCTGTACGGAGACAGGATGCAGTTTGGAAGACTTCATGGAAGCGATTGATGATAGAGACGGATGGCGAGAGAGAGTTAGGGAAATCCATGCGAGCAGTACGACATGATGATGATGATGATGATGATTTGGGTGGTTGTTTGGGTTTATGGCATATCAACCTTTGTAGGTTATTTAATGCCAAATCCATTTTCATACAAATAATCTGTTCTATTTAAAACAATTCAGTTTAGCATAAGTACACAGTTTAATTTTCAAAAACATTTCTATTTCAGACTATCCAAGCAGTTATATGTAACAATTCAGTAAAGTGTAAATACAATTTTAATGTCAAAAAGCAGTTCTATTTCAAATAATTCAGTTAAGCATAAGCAGGTAGTTTAAATGTAAGTACGGTTTAATTGTCAAAAACATTTCTATTTCAAGCTATTCAGTTTAATCAAGCAATTCAGTTCAGCATAAGTATGCCGTTAGTTCTATTTAACCCAAAGATAGGAACCTATCAGGTGGTACCACTCCGGGCCAGAGTGGACCTGGGAGTGATGGAACCTCACCATACAGGACACTAATTGTGGGGGGGGTCTTACCCCTCTGTAGAGGTGCAGTCAGTGTATTCTACAGCCTCAGCCGACTGGGCAACAGACAGGGCGTGGCACAAGGCCAATTATTAAGGGGCGAAAAAAAGAGAGAAGGAGAGAGACAGGGGAGAAGAAGACAGATATAGAGGAGGAACAGAGAAAGAAAGAGAGAGAGGGGCGGAAAGGAGGCAGAGAGAGAGGAGGAGGAAGACAGAGAGAGAAGGAGAGAGAGAGAGGGAAAGAAGACAGAGGGAGAGGAGGAACAGAGAAAGAAGAGAGAGAGAAGGAGAGAGAAGGAGAGAGACGGGGGAAGAAGACAGAGAGAGAGGAGGAAGAGTGAAAGAAGAGAGAAAGAGACAGAGAGAGAGAGGGAAAGAAGACAGAGGGAGAAGAGGAACAGAGAAAGAAGACAGAGAGGGAGAGAGAGAGAGAAGGAGAGAGAAGGGGGAAGAAGACAGAGAGAGAGAGGAGGAAGAGTGAAAGAAGAGAGAAAGAGACAGAGAGAGAGAAGGAAAGAAGACAGAGAAAGAAAAGGAAGAAAGAGAGAGAGAGAAGGGGAGAGAGAGAGAGGGAAAAAAGACAGAGAGAGAGGAGGAAGTGAGAAAGGAGAGAGAGAGAGAAAATGAGAGAGAGAGGAGGGAAGAAGACAGAGAGAGGAGGAAGAGAGAGAAAAAAGAGAGAAGGAGACAGAGAAAGAGAGAGAGAGTAAGAAGACGGAGAGAGAGAGAGGAGGAGGAGGAAGACAAAGAGAGAAGGAGAGAGAGAGAGGGAAAGAAGACAGAGAGAGAGGAGGAACAGAGAAAGAAGAGAGAAGGAGAGAGAGGGAGAGAAAAAGGGGAAGAAGACAGAGAGAAGGGGGAAGAGAGAGAGAGAGAAAGAGAAAGAAGACAGAGAGAGAGAGAGAGAGATAAGGAGAGATAGAGGGAAAGAAGTCAGAGACATTAACCACAACACCATGCGTCTCAGCAATGCATAGAACAGGTCTGTTCTTTTAGCATTAATACGCAACACGTAAGCGATATCCTCTTTTGTATCGAATCTCGATGTAACGACATTCGGTTAAAACGATCTTGTTTGTATCGACCAACCCTTCCACCAGGACAGGGTGTGACACAAGGTCAGTTTTTAAGCGGAGTTTAACAGGTTTTTAATTTAGATTTTTCCTTCTCCTAGTCAGGTTGCCTAACCTAGGTTAATGCCCTACTATTTACTGATTGCTGGAGGGAGAATGATTAGATTCATTTTTCCTTCTCCTAGTCTGGTTGCCTAACCTAGGTTAATGCCCTACTATTTACTGATTGCTGGAGGGAGAAAGATTAGATTCATTTTTCCTTCTCCTAGTCTGGTTGCCTAACCTAGGTTAATGCCCTACTATTTACTGATTGCTGGAGGGAGAATGATTAGATTCATTTTTCCTTCTCCTAGTCTGGTTGCCTAACCTAGGTTAATGCCCTACTATTTACTGATTGCTGGAGGGAGAATGATTAGATTCATTTTTCCTTCTCCTAGTCTGGTTGCCTAACCTAGGTTAATGCCCTACTATTTACTGATTGCTGGAGCGAGAATAATTAGATTCATTTTTCCTTCTCCTAGTCAGGTTGCCTAACCTAGGTTAATGCCCTACTATTTACTGATTGCTGGAGGGAGAATAATTAGATTCATTTTTCCTTCTCCTAGTCAGGTTGCCTAACCAAGGTTAATGCCCTACTATTTACTGATTGCTGGAGGGAGAATAATTAGATTCATTTTTCCTTCTCCTAGTCAGGTTGCCTAACCTAGGTTAATGCTCTACTATTTACTAATTGCTGGAGGGAGAATAATTAGATTCATTTTTCCTTCTCCTTGTCTGGTTGCCTAACCTAGGTTAATGCCCTACTATTTACTGATTGCTGGAGGGAGAATAATTAGATTCATTTTTCCTTCTCTTAGTCAGGTTGCCTAACCTAGGTTAATGCCCTACTATTTACTGATTGCTGGAGGGAGAATGATTAGATTCATTTTTCCTTCTCCTAGTCTGGTTGCCTAACCTAGGTTAATGCCCTACTATTTACTGATTGCTGGAGCGAGAATAATTAGATTCATTTTTCCTTCTCCTAGTCAGGTTGCCTAACCTAGGTTAATGCCCTACTATTTACTGATTGCTGGAGGGAGAATAATTAGATTCATTTTTCCTTCTCCTAGTCAGGTTGCCTAACCTAGGTTAATGCCCTACTATTTACTGATTGCTGGAGGGAGAATGATTAGATTCATTTTTCCTTCTCCTAGTCTGGTTGCCTAACCTAGGTTAATGCCCTACTATTTACTGATTGCTGGAGGGAGAATAATTAGATTCATTTTTCCTTCTCCTAGTCTGGTTGCCTAACCTAGGTTAATGCCCTACTATTTACTGATTGCTGGAGGGAGAATAATTAGATTCATTTTTCCTTCTCCTAGTCTGGTTGCCTAACCTAGGTTAATGCCCTACTATTTACTGATTGCTGGAGGGAGAATAATTAGATTCATTTTTCCTTCTCCTAGTCAGGTTGCCTAACCTAGGTTAATGCCCTACTATTTACTGATTGCTGGAGGGAGAATAATTAGATTCATTTTTCCTTCTCCTAGTCTGGTTGCCTAACCTAGGTTAATGCCCTACTATTTACTGATTGCTGGAGGGAGAATAATTAGATTCATTTTTCCTTCTCCTAGTCTGGTTGCCCAACCTAGGCTAAATGCCCTACTATTTACTGATTGCTGGAGGGAGATTAATTAGATTCATATCTTTCCCATGAGTATTAATGCAATGTGAAATGCAATCAACCTCGTCCAGGATTTGAACTCGTTTCGCCGTATCCATTTCCGACGATGATAATCATTACATAAAGGACACCTCGTTTAAACTATCTTGTTTATCTGTCTGAAATAACTGTAAAACTAATTTCTGCTTGGTTGTTAGGGAACAAATGCTGTCATAGTAACCATGTGACCAATAAATAATTGACTATGCAAGGAAAATTTGAAGGAGAAAAGAGGAAGATTCACCGGGTTTAGAGCTGTAATATTAGCTGTGATAGTGTTGGAGCGAATTTGTCGGAGAAAATGGCTGCTTGCGCACTGGCGTAATGGTTATAATAATGGGAAATAGATACGAGTTCAAAACTTGGACGAGCCTGTTTGTGTTTTAGTTCGTGCTAACGAATGAATCTATCTCTTATCTTCCCAGCTATAGGTAAATCATAGCCAACTGGATTCCTTAACCTTGGTTAGTTAAGCAGCCTAAGAAAAAGAAATCTCTGAATTGAGACCGGGTGTCATCATCATCATCATGTCTTGCCATCAGCACGGCTATCCCTGACCCTTTCTCCCCACCTCTCCCTATCGTTCATCGCTTCCGGCAGGTCCTCAGGGCTACACCCCGTATCTTCACAGAGCTGCTGTATGTAGGTTCGAGCTGGTCGCCCTGCTTTTGCTCGGCCATGTGAAGGGGTCCATAGTAGTACATCACTTATGAGCTCGTCCCTACTTCTCCAGCAGTCTGGTTCGTCCAATTTGGATAGTTTTGGTAATGGGTGGCAGGTGGCCGTACAGCTGCTGCTCTGTGGGTTGTTGCCTCCAGGACCTGTTCAATATTGCTCGCAGCATTCTTGTGTAGTTGCCGTCAAGCTTTTTCTCCAGCCGTTTAGTTAGCGTCCATTTAGTGCATCCATATGGCAGTATCGACACGATCGCAGCATGGAAGAAACTGCGTTTCATTTTATCGGTCAGGTCTGACTTCCATAAGACCGATAGTCTATTGATAGCTGTCCATGCCTTTGTTAGTGACGTGACGATGTCTGTCTCGGTCGATGAGACACTGCTTCAAGGAAGTGAACTTGTATGCTAGTTTCAGAGAGCTACTGTTTAGTGTGGAAATGTCACCTGTTTGATTAAAGCACATATATTTCGTTATGCAGAGGAGTTGGGTTAAAACTGACAAACAAACAAACAAACGAGAACGAAAGACACGTCGCCCCCAAAATTTGGAGTAAAAATTTATTTAAAAGGAAACCACGTTTTTATTAAGCAAGAGAAGAAAGGACGTGTTTATAAGTGAGGTACTTCTATATACACAACACAAGGTCATGCCAGTGTTGGTTGACCAGCTCTGGGCGCACAAATGATGCAGTTTAGAAGACCTGCCGGATGGATGATAAGAATTGATGGAGAAAAAGAAACCAAACCAAATTACTTTTGGACAAATATCCCTGAGAAAGGCATGAACCTCCTAATCCCCACAATTAGTGTCACGACTGTTCTGTTACAAGAATGGCTTCATATACGTGGTGTATTCAATAGGTTTCCAGCCTTTTTTTGTACAGGCTTTAAAAATTGTCGTAGAGTCTTGAAAATTTAGAATGTTATTGCTATACATCTTATGAGATGACTGACCAATTGTTATGATTTCAGGTTCAAATGAACGCCTACAGCAGCAATTGGAATACACCCTACTAAAGCCTGATTTTCACAGCTGGGGAATTTCAAAAATGCAATCTGGACGTGAGGACACTTTAGAAGAACTATATGCAATAGAATTCGGTTTTAAACTTAAAAATACCACAGAAACGTATGGAATGCTTCAGATTGCTTTTTGATCATCTTGTATGAACCGAACATGAGTTTATGAGTGGCATAAGAGATTCTAGGAAGGCAGGAATTCTGTGAGAGATGATGAGAGGTGTGGGAGGAGTAAGGAAGTCAATACACCAGAGTTGATTGGCCAAAGGGTTCGGGTAAGGATTACTATGTTGAGTTTTTAAGGTAATTCATGAAGAGATTCCGTCGGAAGAGGCCAGCACTCTTCAAATCAGGTCAGTGGCATTTCCACCAGGACAATGCACCAGTCCACATGATGGGCATCAAGACAGTTTCTCACCCTCCCTATAGTCCAGACCTTGCTTCATGTCACTTTTGGTTATTCCCTAAGCTCAGAGGCTGTCGTTATGAGACAACGGAGGTGATGAAAGAGGCTCTGACGAAGGTCATTGACATGATCACCCAAGAGGACTTCTATGGGGCCTTCCAGAAGTTGTTGGAACGGTACAACAAGTGCATTGCAGCCGGAGGAGATTACTTCGAAGGGGACTAGAGTTTCATGTGTACTATTAATAAAAGTGTCCATACGAAAAAGTCTGGAAATTTATTTAATGATCCTCGTATCTCTCTAAATATAAATAAGAAGACGATCGATTTAATACCAAATATGGCAACGCTTTATAACGTAACAATTTATAATTGGTATTTACTGATACATTTAAAAAATAACACTGATTAAGGTGTCGCAAAAAGAAAGAATTTCAAATAATTACTTTGTGCGGGAATTATTTTGGCCGTTGAGGTTTTGATTTTATATTTTCGTCCAATGAGAATGATTTAAGACATTCTACTCGGATGACTTTTTCCGGGCAGAATAAAAGGCCGCGTAAACGCTCTCTCAGCCTCTTCCTCACATATTTTTCGAGCAGGACAGACCGACTCTCTTCCTCACTGATTCACCTGGCAGAACAGACTAACATTCAACACGAGGAAAGCGCTTTCAACCATGGACCATTGTTCTTTTTGGAGACTTCTCCTTTGTCATCTATTCATTCCTCCTAGACCGTCTGGTTCTCTAAACTTCAAGTTGAATGCTTAATTCCCGCTCTAATATTCGCAACTGTCTCCTCTTGTACGACTCACAGCACAAGGGTTATCTTTCTGGCTGTCATTAAAGTTTTTGAAACTCATCAATATTCTCGTCCACATTCCTGTATTTTCCTTTCTTAATGTAACAGGGCAGACCACAGCACAAGGGTTATCTTTCTGGCTGTTTATTAAAGTTTTTGAAACTCATCAATATTCTCGTCCACATTCCTGTATTTTCCTTTCTTCTTAATGTAACAGGGCAGACCACAATTTGCCTTGTTATTAAAAAGGCTTCTAAATTCAAAATATTGTGACTTAATAAGCATCTGAATACATGTGAAATTTTTGAAATTACCAAATTTTGAGGAGAGCTAGGAATGTCGGGCGAAAACCCTTCACCTGACAACCATTGCTTAAACCCGATTATCATCTTTTTTTAAGGCCTGCTCAAATTATGGAGCATCTTATAAACCCATGAGTATTATAAACCATCAAATACACTAGTTGTTTGTTTTTTCGAGCCATGCTGAGAAAAATATGGAATATCTCAATATTGAGGGAAAAATGAAAGGTTAGATTGACAAAAAAAATTTCCTTTTTAGCCGACCATAATGTTTTCCATTTCATTTCTTTTATATTTGCATCAAATTTTAGACACACTTAACAATGAACAACCAACGGCTTTCGCCTCACTCCACAATGAATTACTTTCTTGAATAAATTTTACGGTCCTGTCTACTTTTTCAATTGTAAGATTTTATGGAACGATTTTCCTTTCAATTAGGCATATCAAACTGCTTTGATGTTTGGAGCTGCAGAAAACATTTATTCACAGCCCCACTCACCAAGGTCCAATTTTAGCATTAATATATCCATTGATACACACAATGAATAAACGGAAAGGAAAGACGAGATAAACTTGTGTAAGTATTTAAGACATTTAATGCGTACATATTTAGATTTTATCATACAACATGTGCAAACACGTGTGGTACCCTGTCCTCATCAGCCGCCGACCAGGGGTGATACGGCAGTTTCAGTGGTTAAGGTGGTACAGCCATCTCTGGCGCAACCAGCAGTTTTTGCCACCGGACAGGATATGAATGGTGTTAAAAGCGTTTGTTTTTAGATGTTAATGATGTGTTCGCAGAAATCGTTGTTAACGACCATTCATATAACGAGCACATTTCACTTGCGCACGTTAGGCCATGGTGTCGCGCGCATTTAATTTTCTTGATTTGTCGTTGATTTGGTTATTTTCTCCTCTTTTTGTCCCTCTTTTCCTTTATAGGACCAAACCACTCGAAGCAAATGTCATGTATAA
Organism: Sepioteuthis lessoniana; assembly: GCA_963585895.1. NCBI lineage: Eukaryota > Metazoa > Mollusca > Cephalopoda > Myopsida > Loliginidae > Sepioteuthis > Sepioteuthis lessoniana. Next base: position 7,068,647 of record OY757941.1, read on the forward strand.
TGTTAGAAAAAGAACTGATCTACCGTCTAATGGGACCCTTTAGATAGATATTATGGATAAATGAAAATTCTTGGTCAAGATTTGTCCAAATAGCTTTCTTGTTGACTTTGGGTAACTGGATTATTGGCTTGTAAACATTTAAGACATTTAATACTTACATTCATAAAATTTGACGAATTCTAAAGGAATATTTTAAAACGACAAAGGACAATGTCATTTACTGATGTTGTATAGTATACTACGCGTATACAAATATACACGGGAACATAATCAACTGATAATGACGACTTCATCAACGAACGAATACACTTCTTTATAAAAATATAAATCTCTCACACTTTATTTTCGAAAAGGTGATGTTTGTTGTGTGTGAGAAATGAGTGGAGACAAGGACGGACTGCTATATTGACCCAAGTTCTTCCTCGCCCATAGCAGCACTTCTTTCGCATCTTGGCATGGGTTGCTCAACTGAGGGTCACTAAGGGTCCAGATCCCTCTGTCTGCAGCTGGTTCTCACTTTGGCATCCTGTCTCCAACTGACTCGAACCGCGCGGGCACCTGGTTATATTATTTTCTAACGTCCACCTGCTTCCGCTGTTCTTCCGCTTATTTATACAGGTGCATCTCTTTATTGACGGCTCGGTCAAGGGTCAATATATAACACTGAGTGGCAAGTCCGAATCAGTTCTATTAACACAGCTGCCAATAAGAGATCTGATCTGTTCAACATAGACGGCCCAAATGAGGAAGAGAAAGAGCTCTTGTTTCTCACGTGATTAACAAAGATATGTCCATATCTAGCGAGAGACAATTATTTATCCTATTTACCCAACCCCTTCGCTCGGGCAGGATATGACACAAGGTCAATTTTTTAAGCGGAGTTTAACAGGTTTGAATTTAGAGTTTTCATTCTCCTAGACTAATTGCCTCACCAAGGCTGAAGAACTCAGTCTGCCCTACTATTTACATCTAGGGAGAGACAATTATTTATTGAACTCATTTACTAAAGTCATAATTGAGCACATTAACCACTAAGCCATCAGGACTCCCCGGCATTAGCTTTTCTGCCGTAAATAACAGTATGTAAGAGAAATTTTGTTGCTGGATAGTATGTATCATTTCTAAATGGTTATCGTCGTAGGAAATGGACACGACGACTCGAGTTCAAATCCTGGACAAGACTAACTGCATTTCACATAGCACTAATACACTTGGGAAAAGTATGAATCCAATTATTCTCCCTCCAGCTATGGGTAAATAGTAGGACAGACTGGATTCTTCAGCCTTGTGAGGCAACTAGTCTAGGAGAAGGAAAACAATAAATTCAAACCTGTTAAACTCCGCTTAAAAAATTGACTTTGTGTCATATCCTGCCCGAGGTTGGTAAATAGGATCATTTCTAAATTGCTTATGTAGTAAAAGTATAGAAAATGGCTATTATTCCCTTCAAACGTTTCTTTTCTGCTCTTGACAACACTATGTAAGTTAAATTTTGTTCCTCGATATGTTATTTCTTAATTGCTTATGTTGGAAAAGTAAACCAAATGGCCACTACTGATGCATCTACTGTATTCTATAAATATACGAGGATCATTAAATAAGTTTCCAGACTTTTTTCGTATGGGTACTTTTATTGATAGTACACGCATAAAACTCTAGTCCCCTTTGAAGTAATCTCCTCCGGCTGCAATGCACTTGTACAGTTCCAACAACTTCTGGAACGTCCCGTGGAAGTCCTCTTGTGTGAGCGTGTCAATGACCTTCGTCACAGCCTCTTTCATCTCCTCAATTGTCTCATAATGACAGCCTCTGAGCTTCGGGAATAAGCAAAAGTCATAGGGAGCAAGGTCTGGACTATAGGGAGGGTGAGAAACTGTCTTGATGCCCATCTTGGCTAAATAGTCTGTGACAAGGATGGAGTTGTGGACTGGTGCATTGTCCTCGAGGAAATGTCACTAACCCGATTTGAAGAGTGGTGGCCTTTTCCGAAGGAATCTCTTCCTGAATTCCCTTAAAACCTCAATATAGTGACCCTAACCCTAACCCTTTGGCCAATCAACTCTGATGTACTGACTTCCTTACTCCCCCCACACCTCTCATCATCCCTCAAAGACTCCTTGCTTTCCTTGGATCTCTTATGCCACTCAAAAACTGATGCTCGATTCATGCAAGATGGTCGAAAAGCAGTCTGGAGCATTCCATACGTTTCTGCGGCATTTTTTCCAAGTTTAAAACGGAATTTTATCGCATATCGTTCTTCTAAAGTGTTCTCACGTCCAGATTGCATTTTTGAAATTCACCAGCTGTGACAATCAGGCTTTAGTAGGGTGTATTCCAATTGCTGCTGTAGCTGTTCATTTGAAGCTGAAATCATAAAGATTGGTCAGTCATCTCGTAAGATGTATAGCAATAACATATTGAATTTTCAAGACTCTACAACAATTTTAAATGCCTGTACAAAAAAGGATGGTACTTATTGAAGGCACCACGTATATACAATGGTTATTAAAAAAAAGTTCTAAAACGCCCAAAATGAAGAGCCTAGTTGAAAATCTTTTTTGCTGATTTGCTGGTTGTGTTTTACGACATATCAGTAAAGTAAAGTAAAGTTTGTGACCCAAGTCAAGAGTGACCTGAAGGCTCCCTTTTTAATAGCTACTACACCGAGGTGTTGGGAAGAGCCCGTGGTGTAATGGTTATCGTCATAGGAAATGGACACGTCGACACGAGTTCAAATCCTGGACAAGACTAACTGCATTTCACATAGCACTAATACCCTTGGGAAAGGTATGAATCCAATTATTATTCCTCCGCCTATGGGTAAATAATAGGGCAGACTAGGTTCTTCAGCCATGGTGAGGCAACTAGTCTAAGCGAAGGAGAACTCTGAATTCAAACCTGTTAAACTCCACTTAAAAATTGACCTAGTGTCATATCCTGCCCGAGCGAGTGAGTTGGTAAATATGGTTACTCCTTTCCCTGGATTGCTCGATTTATAGATGTATAGCAATAACATACTGAATTTTCAAGAGTCTGCGACAATTTTAAATGCCTATACAAAAAAAGTCTGGAAACTTATTGAAGGCGCCACGTATTTGTGGTAATTGTGCTACAGAAGATATTTATTCAAATCCCCACTCACCAAGGTCCAATTTTAGCATTAATATATCCATGGCTACACAAACGATGAATAAACGGAAAAGAAAGATAAACTCTTGTTTAAGACATTATTTAAGACATTTAATGCGTACATTTTTAAATTTTATCATAAAACGTTGATTGGTTGTAAGGATAAATGAAACTTCCTTGACACAATCTATTCAAATGGATTTCTGGTTACTTTTGGGCTAATGGATTCTTAGTTTTTAAACATTTAATGCGTACATATAAAAAAATGGAACAATATTGTAATAAGACAAAGGACAATGTCATTTACTGAGTGGCAAGACCAAATCGATTCTCTGAACAGAGCTGCAAAAAAAGTTTGATCTGTTCAACAAAGAGGGCTCAAAAGAGGAAGAGAAATGTCTCTTATTTCTCCAGTCATTAACAGAAATGTCTACATCCAGGGAGAGATAATTATTTATCATTCCTCAGCAAATCTATATATTGCTAAACTTTGAAATATTAGCTAATAGTTGGTTGGTTGATTGGGTTTTATGACATATCAACTTTTGTGGGTTATTTAATGCCAAATCCATTTTATAAGAATAATCAATTCTATTTTAAACAATTCAGCTAAGCATGAGTATACAGTTTAATTGATAAAAACATTTCTATTTCAAGCTATTCAATTGAGTCAAACAGTTCTAATTCAAACAATTCCGTTTAGTATAAGTATAGTTTTTTTCACAAACAGTTAAATGTCAAACCAGTTCTATTTCAAGCAGTTCAGTTTAGTATAAGTACGCAGTTTAGATATCAAAACTGTTCTATTTCAAGTAATTTAGTTTAGAATAAGTACGTAGTTTAGATCTGTTTAACCCATAGATAGGACCCTACCAGGTGCTACCACTCCGGGTCAGAGTGGATCTAAGAGCGATGGCAATAAAGGGGTACTCAACATTCCCCAAAGCTTCAGAATTATTGGTTGGTTGGTTTGATTTTATGGCATATCAATCTTTGTGGGTTATTCTACGCCAAATCCATTTTTATGTAAATAATCAGTTCTATTCCAAACAATTTAGTTTAGCATGAGTACAGTTTAATTGTGAAAAACATTTCTATTTCAAACTATTCAGTTTATTCAAACAGTTATATATAACAATTCAGTTTAGTGTAAGTCCAGTTTCAATCTCAAAAACAGTTTAATTTTAAACAATTCAGTTTAGAATAAGCACGCAGTTTAAATGTGAGTACAGTTTAATTGTAAAAAGCATTTCTATTTCTAGCTATTCAGTTTAATCACACAGTTCTAATTCAGCTCATTCAGTTTAGTATGTGTACGGATTTCGTTTACACACAACGGTCAAAACGGTTCTATATTAAACAAATCCGTTTAGTGTAAATACAGTTTCAATTTCAAAAAACAGTTCTTTTTCAAATATTTCAGTTTAGCATAAGCTCACAGTTTAAATGTAAGTACGGTTTAATTGTCAAAAACATTTCTATTTTAAGCTATTCAGTTTAATCAAACAATTCAATTTAGTATAAGTATGCTGTTAGTTCTATTTAACCCATAGATAGGGCCCTATCAGGTGCTACTACTCCGGGCCAGAGTGGACCTGGGAGCAATGGCAATAAAGGGGTACTCCACTTTCCCCAAAGCCACAGCATTTTGGGGACCTCACCATCAGTCTGTTTAGTGTCATATACAGTGGTGGTGGTGGGGAGTCTTACTGCAGAGGTGCAGTCAGTGTATTCTACAGCCCCAGCCGACTGGGCAAAGAATTATTGGTACCTCACTATCAGATTGTTTAGTGTTATATCCAGGACACTCGTTATGGGGGTCTTACCTCTCTGCCGAGGAGCAGTCGATGTATTCTACAGCTCCAGCCGACTGGGTGAATTAGCTAATGATTCCCTCTAAATTTAGGAAGTAATCAAAAAGTTATTTTTGGTATTTGTTGTACAGCCACATAATACATATACAACGATACATGGAAACATATCAACAATAATGACGAACGAACACACTTCTTTAGAAAAATATACCTCTCACACTTTATTCGCGAAAGGGTTGTGAAAGGGTTGTGTGTGAGAGGTGAGTTGGAGACTGAACAGACTGCAACATATTGACCCTAAATTCCTCTGTCTTTAGTGGCACTTCTTTCTCATTCAGCTGGGCTGCTCAACCAGGGGTCCTGAGGGCCCAAGCCCTCTGCTGAGAGCTGGTTCTCACTGCCTCGAACTGCAACTCGAACTCCAACAAACTGACACCAACTAATTCGAACAGTCTGTGGTACCGGGTTATATAATTGTTTGACATCCACCTGCTTCTTGTGAGCATCGCGTCTGCATCGAATGATAGGATATAATTAACCAAAATGATTGATAAAAAAATCACTCTGCAATTATATAACATATTGATATTGATACACTAACATGTAAACATTTGATTTCAAATATCATATGCTTTGCCATTCAAATAGAATATGTATATGCTAATCGTTATATTTTCGATTACACCTTTAGTGTAAGCGTCTCCATTTTATCAGTCACTATTGGGCTAATGAGTAGAGTGTTCGCCAATGGCCCGAGAGACATTTTTTGAGTCTTTGGTAGGACTCTACATGGAATCAAAGACTCAAAAAATGGTACATGACACTCAGCATTATATGGTACAGGGTGGAACGATGAAATTGTCTCCCTAGAAAAGACGACATGATTCCATTTCCGTTTAATGAAAACCGGTTTTCTTTTTTTGTTGCAGACCATCTCCTAGTTAGGCAGTTGTGTACAAATCCCAAGAGTGATAGGAGCCTTCTATCATGTCTGAAAGTGACACAATGTTCCGCTGTACAACTCCTGCTATCTACCGATCCAAGTTATGACAACAGAACCATTGCCAGCACCCTCAAAATGCAAATCGGGACGGTTCAACGCTTGAGGGCACAGCTCAACGCATCGGACGACCCTTTGGAGGTGGAGGAGCGAAAGGACACCGTCAGAAAGACCCGGACCAAGGAGTTCACCGAAAAGGTCCAGGCAATCATTGATGAAACCTCCCAGCGGCCTATTCGGCAGATTGCCTGAAATTTAGGCGTCTCACACAAAACTGTGAATGCATGTGTGAAGGAGGACTTGAAGTGTAGGTCCTACAGGCGCCAGACAAGCCAGATCTTGACTGAGAAGACAAAGAACCTCGAGCTAATCAAATCTGTCAGGCCCCCTTCCTCCTCCGACCTGAACCCGCTGGACTACTTTGTTTGGTCATACGTCGAGAACATCACCAACATGACCTCCCACAACACCAAAGCCAGCCTGATCGCCGCCATCCGCTGAACTCCCGCCGGCGCTTGTGGAAAAGGCATGCTCCCAGTTCCGGATCCGTATCGAGGCGGTGATTGAGGCTGAAGGCGGCTGCATTGAATGGATGTCAGTTCTACTACATAATCAAGTTACCTGAATTGATTTTTTCAAAAAATATTTTAAAATAAAGCTGTAACGTTGTTTTCTTTAGTGCGACAATTTTATCGTTTCACC